>JARFIW010001329.1:0-600000 GCA_036346225.1 Platerodrilus igneus | reverse complement strand
GGTTTTCCTGCGGGCTTATAAGAACGGGATCGATGTTTTTAAACGCAGACGAACACTATTATCTATCACCTCTATAGCCATAGTCGTAGTAGCGTTCAAGAATTTAAATAGTCAATACCGATATGTTCGCGTATACTTTTACCTTGCGTATTCTAGAAAATCATTTTGGGTGAGAACTCTCATTTTGCAATTAATAGGTTTCTTATTAAACAAAATAATCGCATTTGGCAATACAATCGCACAACAAATTCAAATAGGCTCACTTTATCTCAAAAAAATGTGTGGATTTCAAGGGTGAAAGATATAAGACAACTGTGGGATCTGGGGTAACTAGGCATCGGTAACCTCGGTAAATACGCAGGGAAAATTTTTCCAAGTAGTCGTACATCCATTACAATTGTCAATTCCACCAGAACCAATCACATAAATGCATCAACCTAAGCATTTACTTAGCAACATGGAGTTGACGACCGTTATATTGCTCACTTTCACTCATTCCAGTCTTGTCTTGATCTCACAAGGGTTGACAGTGTCGGAATGCGAAAGCCTATCTACATCACATTAATACGTTATGTAGAAGTTCAACATCAAGTGTGTTTCATTTCGAATTATTTCGTATATCGTCGTATGTAAATTAAGTGACTGTTTTGTGAAAAACTTTACTTAACGTGAATGGGGTTCAGGGCTGTATATTAAAATAGAATAGTATGTAAATGTGGATGTTCTATACTCAATGTGTTCTTAACGCAGTTCAGGCCTTACCTTTCTCAAAAAATATCTTTGGTTAGATATAGGATAGGGTTCGTAAAGAACATTGCAACGCTTTTCTCTCTATCAAACCAAAGGAAATGTCTTGAACGACAAAATATGTAGATCAAAAAATGATAACGCCCATAGAAATGAGCTAGACACCGTGTGAAAACACACCAAATGATCTCATAAAGCGTGTATATCGAAAATCATTCTTTCTAAGGCGACTGCGGCTCGGTAGGAAACTCGCATGACCATCCTTAGTACGTATTTAGCTTACCTCTCAACATACACAGCACTGTTGAATAATTGGAAGTCTCATTCTTTTCCTCAAACGTAAAATCCGCGCGTGGAATTCGTATTAACTGGAGAGTTTTGAAACCAATATTGCTGTAGTTAGTCCACAATATGTGCTGGGGTACATCAGCCCTGGCGTCGCCGTGGATCAATGTAGTAAGCGTAAGGCTACGGATCCCAAGGTCCTGGGTTCAAATCCCGACACGGCCGACTGCTTGAAAAATGGCAGGTGAGCATTTTTCACAAAAATTACGCTCTTGTTCGGATGAGAGGTTAAATGGAGGTCCCGTGTGTGAGTATTGTCACGCACGTTAAAGATCCCTACCTTGCCTGGAACAGCAAGGGTTCGGCAAAATTCTAAATTTCCAGGCAACAAAAAAAAACTCGCCTCCTGGCCAATGTAGTACCTTCTGGTGGAGCATTGGAAATGTAAATGAACGGTACATCAGCCCTGACGTCGCCGTGGATCAATGTAGTAAGCGTAAGACTACGGATCCCAAGGTCCTGGGTTCAAATCCCGACACGGTCGACTGCTCGAAAAATGACAGATGAGCATTTTCCCCAAAAATTACGCCCTTGTTCGGATGAGAGGTTAAATGGAGGTCCCGTGTGTGAGTGTTGTCACGCACGTTAAAAATCCTTACCTTGCCTGGAACAGCAAGGGTTCAGCAAAATTCTAAATTTCCAGGCAACAAAAAGCTCGCCTCCTGGCCAATGTAGTACCTTCTGGTGGAGCATTGGAAATATAATTGCACGGTACATCAGCCTCTTCCAGCAGCACTTCAAAGAGACGACAAACATTATTAAGGCATATTAAGAAGCCCAGGCGACAGAACACCAATTCTAAAATTACGAAATACCAAATCGCTCCACGACACCTTTACGAAAGCAATCAACCTTGAGAGTAGTATTAATGTCGAAGCTTCCAAACAAAGGATTGTTGTGAGACAACAATATCGGTGCAATATTCCAAGCAAATCTCTCACACAACATTGACTAACGTGTAACTGAATTTACTCAAGATTTAGTAAAATCGACGAACCCCTGCTACTGATCAATACTTTGGCGCCTCACAGTATCACAAGGATAGATGAAGTGATGATTGAGAAACTCACTTATTTGGACAAAGATCTACCAGATACACATTCGCAAAAAAACTTACAAGACGGTAACATAAATGCGAAAATAAAATATATAAAACAACATCGGGTTGAAGGAGCGTTTGAAACTAGAATCCTCAGACTACTTCCCAAACATTAATGTATTGTTTACAATACAGTATTGCCCGAAATAAACAGTACTGAAACTAAGTTGGCGGTGTTTTTATGCGTGCGCTGTCACACTCAAGTTAGCTAGTATAGACCTGTCAAGTAAACCTCAAACAAGTAATTAGTAGGGCCTAATTGTTAAAAATGGTGTTAAGTACAGAGGAGAAAGTGTTTCTGGTAGAGCATTATTTTCGTTCATACGGAATCGGCCGACGTAATGGTGCAAGTTTGCTATACGTGTCTGATCAATTCACACAAAGGTTTAATAAACGTTCTCCAAGTAATGCTGTAATTTTGAAGGTTATTGAAAAGTTTAGAAATACAGGTAGTGTATTGTGCCAACGAAAAGGAAACTCGGGGCGTCCCAGGACAGTTAACAACAACAATAACCATGAACGTGTTTTTGAGCAAATCTTAGAAAATCCGAAAGTCAGCCAGGCAAGGACAGCGTTACAACTTGATTTAAAAGAACTTCCTTTCAAAGAATCTTGAAGGAGCTGGGTACATTTTCGTATGTGATTCAGGTACATCAACAACTACATCCTCGGGATTATCGCAGTAGAGTGGAATATTGCGCCAGAATTCTCGCGTTACAGTATGAAAATCCTGAATTTTTGAAAAATGTTTGGTTTTCAGACGAAGCACATTTTCACTTGTCAGGCTATGTGAATCATCGCACAAATCGATTTCTGGGCTTTGCCAGACCCGATGAGGTTCAAGAGGTTCCTTTACAAAGTGAAAAAGTGAGTGTCTGGTGTGCTGTTTCCGGACACGGAATCATTGGTCCGTACTTTATCGAAGAGAATGGTAGGCAAGTCACACTTAATCAACAGAGGTACAGACAAATTTTAACACGATTTATCCCTGATCTACGTCAATTCTGTCGTGCACGTAACTTGGCATTTCGAAACCAATTTTTTCAGCAGGACGGGGCAACTTGCCATACTGCTGCCGCAATTCGTCAATTTCTTCAAGAACATTTTCCAAGCAAATTCATATCACGATTTACTGACTTCCCTTATCCTTCACATTCTCCAGACCTCACACCTCCAGGCGCATACATTTGGGGCATGGCTAAAAATGTCGTTTTCAAACGGGCACCACAAACCATCGATGAATTAAAGGATGCCGTTAGAGTCTTCTTCGCAGCCCTGAGACAACCCTTATTCAATAACATGACCAGAAACTTAGAACATCGTTATGAAGTCTGTCTCGAACGAGGAGGTGCACATTTAGAACATATAATAAAGTGTCAATAATATGTATTTTTTAAATATACAAAACAATTACAATTTCAGTACTGTTTATTTCGGGCAATACTGTACTTTTAACAGTGACGGTCACTACTTGCAGTTGCGAAAGAAATTTCTCTGCTTTGCAATGGTACAAAACGTGGTTGACGACTACCATGACAAACTAACGAGTTTATGGGCAAGCCATGCTACATGTTCATCGATCCGAAGTTGAAGTCGATCCTAAAAATGTTTTGAAACGTTAGGATTCTACTGAGCGTAGGTGAATAGCTCTCGAATTTCAAAGAGCAGATTGACACCGACACATGACGCGTAAGTCAGAACATGCATTTTAATTCATTATTACTGTTGAGATTTGTCTCAATTTAATTTTAGTTTGTAATACAATTTCTTAGGCCGTTCTTTGTTCCGTTTGAAATCATTGGTGGAGGGTGTAAATAGTCATCCCACCCTTAGCAGGTAAAGCGACCCCTACATCTTGGTTGCAAGTTTTGTACAAAATCCACTTCGTGTCATTCCTTCTTCGAATCATGTTCTACTAAAGAAAGTTATCAAAGTTCCTTCCAAATATATTGTGCACAAGGTAGTGAAGTGTAGTTCCACATTTTTACATGCAGATTAAATATAATATTAATTTGTAAACCAGGTTTTTGTAAATTAGAAGCTGGTGTGGACTCTATCAAAATATTCAAAATTGGATTAATTCCAATTACGATTAGGTTGCATTACAATGAACCTAGATATAAAAATTTAAAGATCCTTTGGTTGTGTGTAAATTACTGTTTTTTCGGTTCATTATATAAATTGTGCTTAATTTATTTCCCGTTTCACAACAAGAACTTACTAAGTTCACATCGAAGGTTTAAAATAATACTGCACCGGGCTACTGTTAACGCGTTTACCAACTTAGAACAAGTAATAACAAAAGTCTTTATTATTCACTATTCACAAGTTTAATTAACAGTATATGCCTTATTTATAAAGGTTTTCAGTCCAATTAACAATGACGCACTATCACACTGATGTTATTTACAAGCACTAATATCTTCTTAAGCTAAATCCTTATCCATAAGTCTTCTTAACAACACTAACACTACTATAATTTACTTATTACCCTTTTGTCTATTTATGTACAAGCTGGCGGTACAATATGCACGTTCACATAACACAAATTTATATGTAGTGTAGGACTTTCAAAGCGTAATGACCAACTAACTATACACGATATGATTTATATACGACATCTTGATATAGACTGACTCATGTACACTCATCACCGATCTTATATATATATATATATATATATATATATATATATATATATATCCTAAAATTAACTAGATGATTCATAGTCTGGTGTTTACTCAAATGTTCGAAACTTCTGTAAAATACACTTCGGTTATGCAGCTTGCGCGTTTGACGGGTTGCCTAATAGTTCGTAACAATACTAAGCAAATACTGCGTTTCTACAAAACACGAAAAGGACAGAATCCCCTTATTTAGTAATTACTAACTATAGGAGAGTTCCGAATGTTCAAGTTTATTTCTGATGTACTTTTTTTATTTTCAATTATTTTCAAAGTATTCGTTTAGTTTTGTTTTAATAATCGCAATAAATTAAAGGTAAACTTCAACTAAGCCTAAATGAAATATTGATCTTTTCCTACTAAAGGTTTTAAAATTTAAAAATTAACTTTTATAGTTTGATTTTAATGATTTGCTAATTAGGAAAGGAAAAAGATTGCGTAGGTATTTCCTCCAGACTCCGTATTGACATCGAAAGTTTGGGTCCCCGCATTTCACCCGAGTAACATTGTTACCCTGTGGGTTATGGGAATACACATCATGTGGTGCAACAAGACGGGACTCCGTATATCACACTGTACGCTCAATAATCAACTCTTTGAAGAAGAAATTCAAGAGAAATTTAAGTTTCGTAAAGTATTGGCGTTGTCTGGCTCTCAAGCTTATGTAATCTATCGCTCTTAGATTACTAGTTTTGTGGGTTTACGCCATAAACTTCAAACAATTGAATAACTAACAAGTAACATTACAGGCAATATTGAAGATATTCCATCCCACAAGTTTGTTATCAGAAACTAGACATCGTGAGTACGTGTCACTAAACGAAATGGCGGGAACTATTTTCCCGAAATGCTTTTCGACATTTAACCTTATCTAATTTATCACGTAATACAAATGTAATTAGAACTACATAAATAAAACAACTTTGTTTTATGCAAAGAGATGTCGCTCTAGTTGGAAGATATTTTACTGTATTCATATTTATATTGTAGATCATCACAATAGAAATCTTTATTTCTTGAGATGTATAAATTATATATAAACCCCCTCTTGGGTGTAGATCTATTAAATATACATTTCTAGGTACATTACACAAAGAGTCGGCAAACCTTTAACTCATAGGAATTGTGAACCTTTAATATATTATTTAAATGTATTCTATTTTGTATACGTAACTATAGAATATTTGTCGATAAAAACAATTAAAGAGCTTAATATAATCCATATAAAATTAAGAATAAACACTGAATTGACCCGCAAAAATAACACCGCGGTATTTTCTGAAAATCCTGGCAACTCGTAATTAACCTTAATTCTCTTAGCTAAGATTTGCATTTTAATTTATTTAATATTCCTCAAGTACATAAAAGTAAGCGTAGTGTGCAAAATGAGATACGAAACTCAGAGATACCTTTTGTTAGATATGGCCATTAAAAAGCTTTTACTGAAAATTTTCATGAAATTGTGCAAGGAAGAGTAAGCATTAGAATCTAAATTTAACAACAAGAATCCTAGCTGCAATAATAATAATAATTTAGTTTCGTATCTCATTACTTCCATAATATGAAAACACTAAACTAGCACCATCACAGCTACTATCTTCATGCACACACATCCACAGCTTTCTGGAACAGGAATGTCTGTTTTATCTCATTGTTCTTGTTCTGTTTTCAGTGCATTAACGGGATGGAAGTAATTAGAGGAGAATGCACGTGATAAGCGAGAAGTTACAATGCATTATAAGATAGCATACTATCGACTCCCTGCGGTGCTTGTCACTCATGATAGGAAATTTACGTTTTGTAGGTATTGCGCTGAATCATATCATTTGGACATGCCATATAATTTTATAAAACAAAAATGTATTGTTTTTACGTTCTTTTGGAACTTCAAATATAAACATATTTCGCACACAAACATTTTTATTGTGATCTATCACTTATTCGGTTTAGATAAGAATTAACGAGATAATATAGTTGACTAATATTTTGGCAAAATCCATAATGAGTTGAAGCCACCGTTACAGCTTTGTTGTTCCTGATTCTGGAACAGATGTGTTATTACCGGTAGGTAACACCCGTTTAATCTTTCACCGTACATTATTATTAATTATGCACGCCTCATATTATAGAGTTTAACCTAAGTTTCCGCTGCAAGAAGCAAACTAATGAATGTGAAGATACAAAGTGAAATTATATGTAACCAACACTTAGCATCCAGGGCTCATTTCGGTTCTTTCGCAGCATATACATGCCATCACGTAACAACCACTATCCTGATAACTTTTTAGAAGTATTACTAAAGAGTAAATGCAAAACTTCCATCAGGTTTTATAGAAATTATGTTATACACGGTACGGTATTTCTTAGAAGTGCGAGAATGTACTCTAAAATTTTAAGTTGCAACTGTGCAATTTTCAAAAAGCTGTGAAGAGCCTTTAGCTTGCGTGGCTTAAAAATATTCTAATGCAGCTAATTCCTTCAAATGAAACACATCAGCAAGACAGGCCCATAGACGGAGGGTTTTGAGTGAGCAATCTCCCCCCCCCCAACCTCCCAAAGTCTTCGAACTATATTTTGATAAATGATTAAGAAACAAATCCAAAGTCAGGCTATACATATCCGAAACAGGTAGAGTCGGGGCCGCTTAAGCTGGCGAATGATTTACTGCAGTATATTACAAGAACCCTCAGATATAATATATGTGTTTCTCTGTACGTAACTACTCCACGCTAGAAGAAGCTTGATAGAAAAACGTACGTCAACATAGAACAATGTAAAGATCTATGCCTACATAGCTAATGTTTATCATCATCATTAGGTCTTCAGTCCTAGAACTGGTTGGATGCGTACCTTCATTGCTTCCTAGTGTAAATCAACCTACACATTTCCCTGAAATTTGCACAGTCTGCACCTATCACTACCTGTGTGCGAAAGTCTTATCTCTGTCTATCTCTACCTATCTCTGCTTGTAATTTATCCCGTACTATATCCCAGAAATGCCTTAGAACGTATCCTGTCCTTCTATTTCTCCTATTTTTTTCGTTTTCCACAGATAGCATTATTCTTCTACTATTTCTACAACCTATTTGTTATTAACTTCGTCCGTCTATGCTACCATCCCCATATATCTGAAGCGCAACATTCCAGAAGGCCTCTATCTCTTTCTGTCTACTTTTCCTACTACCCCAATTTCATAGGTGTACTGTGCTGTGGTCCACACCATGCTTGAACAATTTTCTTCTTGTATTTATGTGCGTTGTCTTTGAACATAGCTGCTGTTCTTTCTTGTTTAATGCAGTTCGGTCACCTTCTATTGTTTTAATTATATATCCGATTTCCCCGATATTCAGTGGTATGTGAAGGGGAGTAAGCAGCCTTTGGCTGCCAAGTTCCCCCAGCACTTGAACCTTTGTCGAATTAATAGTTTTCCAATTTAATCCTTTCGCACAATCAACATTAGTTGAAAATATTTCACAACCAACACCTGTAGTTGTTTATAATAATCATCAAATTTAAGAGCACTTATTTTTTCGTAATTGGGTTTTACGTCTTGAACCTGGTTAGACTTGTACCTCAGCTTATTTATGTCCTGAGCTAGCCTACACAGTTCCCTGCAATTCTTACAACAGCCTATATACAGTTCGATTCCCTGCTATTGTTTTCTAATTATATGCCCTATTGCAAGCAAGATTCAGTGGTGTGTGAAGGGGGTTAAGCAGCCTGTGGCTGACTTTTTTTCAAATCTTGTATGGATATCTTTATCTTTTAGTTTCTCAAAGTCAAAGTGCCTTTTTTCGTTCCTCTTTTTCAGATTTTAAATTTAAGTGCGGCCTTCATAATTACGATGTCGTGGTCAGTGTCTATATCTGCTTCCGGGTAGCTTCTACAGTCTTTTACTTAATGTGAAATTTATACCCAAACCTAAAAAGGCGGATGCGTCAGATCCGGGCAGCTATCGTCCAATTAGCTTGCTACCGGTGCTGGGGAAAGTTTTAGATCGCGTTATGACTACGCGTGTTGAACACCTAGTGCGAGACAGCGGCGGTTTTAATAACCGACAGTTTGGTTTCGTGGAGGGCAAGTCGACTATCGACGCGTTAGAGTTCGTTGTCGGGGAAATTAAGCAGGCAAGAGATGCCAAAGAGTACTGTGTCGTTGTTGCTTTGGACATTTCAGGAGCATTTGATGCTGCCTGGTGGCCATTAATCGTTTGCGAGTTATATCGTAGGGGTTGTCCGCGAAACTTGATGTCTTTGGTCAAGAGCTATTTCTCGGGCGATTAGCACAGGTTGAAATTCCGGGTGAAGTTCTGTCGCGTGAGGTGGAAAGGGATGCCCGCAAGGGTCATGTTCTGGTCCCACATTTTGAAGTTGTTGTATGAGAGCATCTTTAGGGTCAAGTTGCCCGCAGGATGCTCAATCGTTGGGTTTGCAGATGACACACTTTTAATTGTAAGATCGAGATTGTTAATGGATATGCGCACAAAACCGAACGAGGCGCTTAATAAATTACACGAATGGTCGCAGGCGGTAAAATTAAAATTTAACACGGCGAAGTCAGAGGCGCTTTATTTCGGCACGAAACCAGGACAGAGACCTCCTAGGTTAGAGCTAGGAGGAGAAAATCCCGTTTAAAGATTGTATTACCTACCTCGGCGTCAAGATCGACAATAAATTAAATTGGAAAGCGCACGTACAATACGTAAAAAGTAAGGGCGGCGAAATATCAAATAAAATGATGGCGGCGGCTAAAATAAAGTGGGGTTTCAGGGCGAATCGCTGAGGACGGTTTATGCCGGAGCAATTGAGCCGGCAATACTGTACGCAGCTTCTGTATGGGCAGAAGGTTGTAAAGTCCGGGAGATGCGTCAATTGACGAGCGTACAACGCATAACCGCGGCAAAACGGCGAGGGCGTACAGGACCACCTCCACGGAGGCTGTCCTGGTGATCAGTAGGTCTCTCCCTATCGAATACGTCGTTAGGGAGATTAGAGATAGACGATTAATAAATATAGGAAAAGGGCGCGAAATTATCGAAGATCTTAATCTTGGTAATAGGAAATTGCAAGAAAGATTGTTGTATCTGAGTTAGGGCACCCGGCTGATATTAGAGGATCGAGTTTGTCGAAGGTGATGAGGACGCGATGGGTATCAGAATTTATACGGACGGTTCACGTATGGACGATGGGCAAGCAGGCGCGGCGTTTGTCGTGTATAAGCAGGAAAGGGAGGTGTTTCGGTTTCAAACCAAACTCGCGAACTGGTGCACTATCTTCCAGTGCGAATTGGTAGCCATACGAGAGGCTATCGATTACGTAATAAACCATACGGGCAGAGACGAGTATTATATAATCAGTGATAGTAAATCGGCGCTAACAGCTTTAACAAACATGAACACCTCGACAGATCTCCAAGCGGACGTCTGGAGGATAGCGCGTACGGCGCTAGAGTTTCGACGTTTAAAGTTCTGTTGGGTCAGGTCGCACAATGGTAACGTAGGAAACGATAGGGCTGACGAATTAGCTAAAGAGGCCGCGACGGGCGACTTTCGAATATCACATTCGTCGATACCGAGGTCTTTAATCAAAAGAAAGCTGCGCGAAAAATCAATTCGACAATGGGAAGAGAGGTGGAACAACGCTGCCACGGGCAGGTTGACCCACAAATTCATACCGAGCATAGAAGCCAGAGGTAAGATCGAGGTTAAGCTCGATCACAAAATGGTGCAGTTGATAACAGGGCACGGCGCCCTGAAGGCGTATTTACAAAGGTTCGGTCTAACCAATAGCGACCGCTGCGAATGCGGTGAGGGCGCGGAAAGCGCAGAGCACGTGCTCTTCGACTGCCCGCTTGAGGTGGGAAATCGAGGGTTGGCTGATAGCAAACTAGCTATCCTAGGTCTGGCATGGCCAAAGAGCCTAGAGGAAGTCGGGAAGTGGTTAACCAGAAGGCGTTCTGGACAGCCTTAAAAGAATTCGCGGGAAGGGTCGCGAGATTAGACAATCAATGACGACCGCGTGTAAAAATTCGGTGGGTTGGTGGGAGGATTGAAAATTTTAGATTGACTTGGCGTGAGTAAGGATACGAGCATAACCAAAACCTGATATAAAAAAAAAAAAAAAAAAAGATAATTATACCAAAATGTCCAATATGCACGAGAAACCCCACTCCATTAATACAATCACTGCCTATCTTCATAATTATGTGCGGAAAATCGGGAATAAATAATACCAAATAAACAATAACAAATAAATCATAAACCCTCATTAAATTAAATCAATAAAGTAAACAAGGATAATAAAACAGAGTGCAACCGCGCATCCCCCAGGACTTGAAAGTGAAGTGATAGTGATAGTGATTGTGATCCCCAAAAACATTTAGTGCATACCCACCAGGACTTTAGCAGTGCACCCCGTCCCACCTTTAGAAGTAAGTTACAGACGACCAGATCTTCGGATGCTGGAGAATTTTATTATCGAGGTAAGACTTAAATTGTGGCGGCTGTACTCGCACAAGCATTGATTTACATTAATTAGTAGTTTTTGAAATAATTTAAGAAGCACGTTCGGTGTGTAAAGGCGCTAGCCGACATAATGCTTGTGCGAGTGCACCTGATAAATAGGGTGATGCTTTCGCTATTTTGTGCACTGCTATATGCTTAACGCTTATTAAACATTTATTTATATATTTACATAATTAGATTTATTTATATTTTATATTTACACTTTATATTTATTTATATATAGCATGTATTATGTGGCTTATTTGTTTTGTTTGACGTTCTGTCGCCATTTTGGTTGCAGCATATATTTGAGAAGGACGAGCAGAATTGCGAAGATTGTAATCATAATGTAAATCAGTTAGGGAACGATAGGGAAAGCTAGGGATGGATTTAAATTAGTTAGCTAGATTTGGATAGTTTTAAGACGACCCTTCAGGTCGCACTGGTAAGCAGAACCGGCGTCTGCTATGCGGTATTACGGATCCCTCCCCCTCTCATTTTTGCTTGTTGATCGGGTACACTCGAAAGTCAGCGCTAGATCTTATTTACAACCCTGTTTTTAGTTTTTGTTTTGTTTTTGTTCCAGTTTTTGTCAGATTTTTAGGTTTGTTAGATTGTTAGAGTTTGTTAGGTTTGTTAGATTTTTAGGTTTGTTAGATTTTTATTTAGTTTTTATTTAGGGTGAATCAACTATGAAGTAAGAATAAATTAGGAGCACGACTATTTTTCGCGTTTAAACCCAATGTAGTACCTCCGGGTGGAGCATTGGGGACGTGGCCGCAAGTATAGCGGCCCTAATTCAAATTATAAAGTCTTTTACTTAATTTCTAAACCGTTGTCTAACAATAAAGTAATCTATTTGATATCTTCCTATATCTACTGGCATCTTCCACGTGTATCGTCTTCTAGCATGATGTTGAAATAATGTATTTGAGATGGTTAAGTTGTTCTTGTCGCAAAATTCTACCAGCCTATTTCCCCTGCCATTTCTCGTGACTATCCCAAATAAACCTACTATCCCTCCTTCCATACCCTCACCTACCACTGCATTAAAATTCCCCGTAATTATTAAATTTTCATGTTCTTTTACGTATCTTAGTATGTCTTCGATATCTTGGTAGATCGCCTCTACCTCTTCCTCACTGTAGATAGAGGTGGGCATGTATACTTGTATTATTACGGTATTTACTGGTTTAGATTCAAATCTAACCATGAGTACTCTTTCGTTCTTTTGTAAGTAGTTTTCTACACGTCGTCCTATCTTTTTTCGCACGATTATCCCCACACCCGAATTTCGCTCCTATGATCCTGTATGAATTACCCTGAAGTCTCCGTTCCAAAAATCCCCCGCCTCTGGTCAGCGGACTTCGCTGATTCCTGCTATGTCTAGTGCTAACCTATTCATTTCGGGTTTCAGGTTCTCTAGCTTACCTACTTGTTTCATATTTCTGACATATCACGCTCCGACTCGCAGAATGTTCACGGACTTTTTCTATACTTCCGGATCAAATCCCCCGAAGTAGTCCCCTCCCTGAGATCCGAATGGGGGATTTCTTTACCTCCGGAATTTTTTACCCCAGAGGATGCCATCAAGTTTACTAACAATTTCTGTACGCAGTGTACTTGGGAGGTAATGTGGTGGTTTCCCATTGCCTTCCACATCGCAGTAGTGTGTCTTAGAATGTCATACCAACCCCAATAATCTCAGCAACTCTAAGTACCGAAAAATATGCTGCCCTTTTTCGGGGACCTGTCTTAGTCTAGTTTCTCACTAAAGAACCCACTAATTTGGTTAAACCTATAGTTCGGCTCCTTAGCTCATTGAAACGCGCAAGCCATTCTACCTGTTCTAGTGTTTTAGAACGTCAAGGTGCAGGTCCGTTCAGAATGGATCTAATCTTTATGTAAAGTACAATTATCTGTGAACTGTCACTTTATAATTTAGATGATTTTTGCTTTATTATTGTTTGTTTGAACTGTTTTCAATTCATCTATTGTAAATATAAACAGTTTTTCAAAACTAAAAGGATTGGTTAAACGTGTAATATATTGCATTATAACATATTTATAGTTGTTTAAATATAGAATATTAAGGAATGAACCTTGAGCTATAACATATGGATATCATGTTGATATCTATGCTACAATGTAATAAATGTTGTAAACACTTTTGTATTGACTCTCGAATAAACAACTTCAACGATTGTGATATATTACGAAACGCATTAAGAGATAAATAACCATCTGATCTGTCAACTAAACTGTATGAATCCAATCTAGAATACTTGGAATACGTTCATCATCATCATCATTAAGTCTTCAGTCCTGGAACTGGTTAGACGCGTATCATCATTGTTTCCTATTCTGAACTAACCTACACATTTCCCTAAAATTTGCACAGTCTGCATCTATCACTATCTGATCTAGGTCTACATCTACCTGCTTTTTCCTATCTCTGCTTGTAATATATCTCATACTATTCCCCAAAAATGCTTTAGAACGTATTCTGTCCTTCTATTTCTCCTATTTGTTTTCCACGGATATCCGTGTTCCCTACATTTCTATAACCTATTTGTTATTAACTTTGTCTGCCCAAGCTATCATCGCCATACATCTGAAGCACAGCATTCCAAAAGGGTGCTACCGTTTTTCTGTCTGCTTTTCCTACTGCCCGTATTTTATAGGCATACTGTGCTGTGCTCCACACATATGTTTTCAACAATTTTCTTTTTGTTTCTATGTTTGTTGTCTTTCATCGTAGGCGCTGTTCTTTCTTGTTAGATGCAGTTCGGTTCCCTTCCATTGTTTTACAATTACATACCCTATTTCTTCGACACTCAGTAGATGTGAAGGGGGTTAAGCAGCCTGCGGCTACCAAGATCCCCCAACACTTAGACATTTGCCGAATTAATAGTTTTCCAGTAAGTCCTTTCACACAATTAACATTATACTTGTAGTTGCTTATAATAATCATCATGTTTAAGTAAAGTTACCTTTTCGTCATTAATTTATCTATCTTGGGACTGGTTGGATGCGTACCTTCATTGATTTCTATTCTGAGCTAGCCTACACATTTCCCTGAAATTCCTACAGCCTACATCTTTCACTATCTGTGTGCAATAATCTAACCTAGGTCTATCTCTACTTCTCTTTTATCCTATCTCTGCTTCTAATATATTCCGCACTATTCCCTCAAGCCGTGGTATGTGGCCTACAATCCTATCGCTCCTACTTTTACCGTTTTCCACATATTTCTTTCTTCCCCTACCATTTTTACTACCTCTTCATTTTTAACTTTGTCTGTCCATGATATCATCATCATACGTCTGTAGCACCACATTTCAAAAGCTTCTATCTTTTTCTTGTGCGCTTCACCTACTGTCCAGGCTTCTCAGCCGTACAGTGCTGTGCTCCACACATAGGTTTTAAGCAATCTTTTCCTTGTTTCTATGTTTATTGTATTTGAACACAGAAGTTGCTTTTTCTTGTTAAATGTAGCACGACCTTGTGCTAATCTTTATTTTATATCTTTTGCACTTTTCCCATCTTGCGTTATTTGGCTTCCTAGGTAGCAGAAATCCTTAGTCTCTTGTAAGTTCGTGTTACATATTTGTTTTCTTTTTTTTTTATTTATTTTCCCCTCCTTTGCATACTAGTACTTTAGTTTTAATTTTGTTAATTTTCATACCGTATCTTTCTGTTAGAACCATTTGCAAATCTAAGCATATCAATTTTTTGTCCCTGCATAGTAATTTCAAACGTCTTCATGAACTTGATAGTATTCATTGCTTCTTCAATGTACAAGTTAAAAATTAATGGGGATAGAGCACATCTCTGTCTCTCCCCTTTCCTAATGTTTACTTCTCTGCGTTTCTGCTCTAATTCTACTACTGCTGTTTGCTCTTTCTATAAGCTATGTACTATTCGTCTATCCCTATAACACATTCCAATTTTTTTGAGTATTTCGAGCATTTTTTTCCATTTTATGTGTTCCCTGTTTCGCCTAAACCCAAATTGGTCTTCTCCTAGTATTTCTTCAGCTCGTTTTTCCATTCGTCTTTGTACATTTTAGTTAATATATATGATACGTGTGCTGTCAAACTTATTGATCGAAAATTTTCACACCTATCCGTGCCTCTCTTTTTTGGTATAGTTACTATGATGTTACGTTTGAAATCTTTAAGGTATCTCGCCTGTCTCAAACATATAGCTTATAATTTGGAAAAGACGTTGTGTTACTGCTTGTCCAACGGCTTTTAGAGTTTCTACTTGCACCTTATCTCCGCGCCTTACCATTTTTCAGACCCTTTAATGCTAATTCAAACTCATCCCTAAGTATAGGATATTCCAAGTCATCATTTTCAATGTCTAATTCCTGGTCTAAGGCAGTTAGGTCCTCTCCTGCATATAAATTCTCTATATATTCTTACCATCTACCCACTTTCTCTACATTTTTTATAATGACGTTTTCTTCCGCGTCCCTTATATTTTTGCTGTACGGGTTTATATCCCTAAAATTCATTCCAATTAATTTGTATGCTTCATCTGTCTTTCCTACTTGCATCTTAGTTTGCACCTCTTTGCACTTTTCATCAATCCATTGTTCTTTAGCTCTCCTGCATTTGCGAATAATTTCCCACTTTATGGCTTTGTATCTCTGTTTTCCTGTTTCGTCTGATTTATTTTTGTATCTTCGTCTTTCTTCTATTAATACAGGATAGCCTTTGTTATCCATGGTTTTTTATTTTCTTTTTGTGTATACCCCAGATAGCCGCCACGTCTAGGCTAGATTTAATGTTATTCCATTCTGTTTCTACTTCCTTAGTATCAGATATTTTCCCGATATCTTTCAGCAATTCATTTGATTTTTTTCGAATCTTTCTTGAATATCTTTATCTTTTAGTTTCTCTAAGTCAAAGTGCCTTTTTCCGTTTCTTTTTTTCGATTCTTTTCAGAAATTTTTCCTTACATAGACCTTTTATTTGATATTTTGCAAACTAAATCGAATATAGTGGTTTCTACGTTCAAAATATCAATAATTGTGAAAAACAATTAAATCATAAAAGAGAAAACTTTCAAGAAATTTGTGACAAAACACTAAATTTCAGTTTAGAACCACAAAATAAACGTATTAGAATTGACAAATATAGGTGATATGGTACCTTCCTATCGTAAATTATATTTACAAATTTTTGATAATATTTCTCAACAACTCGAAAGCAGATTTCAGAACTTCAGTGAATTAAAATTCGTCGAATTATGTAATCATAACTATAATAAAGCCCGTTCTCCTGAAGAAGCCTTTAATAGTTTTAAAACCTAATTATGCAAATTTTTTGACATTTTGGCATTAACTTCACAGCTAAGTGTTTTATACAAGACTCCAAAAGTTAATAATCAAAAACACCGTCAAATATGCTACGTTTTCTTAAAGAAATTTATTTGGTAGAGTACTATAGTGAAGTCTAAATTGTGTCAACTTGTTTTAACAATTCCTGCAACAAGTGCTTCGGTTGAACGCAGTTTTTCTACATTAAAGCGCATTAAAACTTTTATCAGAAATTCAACTGGTAAAAAAAGACTATCCCATTTAGCTGTGTTATCTATAGAAAAAGAATGTATTAGTAACTTGCTACAGAACCCAAGAATAGACAGGTTTGCACAGATTACTAGAAGAATAGAATTGCATTATAGATAAAATATTGAATAAGATACCAAAGAAAAAAGTGCTCCGTCAACACTATATATAATGTTTAAGTGTGTGTATAATAGTGAGTTTTATTGTTTATAGTTATTAATACTTAGTTTTTTTTAATGCTAGGAGCATAAGTAAATTTAGTACATCAATTGTTTATATATGCGAATTGTGCAGAAATATCAGGTAGTTAAACTTTTTTATAAGTATTGTGCATTGTGCATTACAAATGACTGATGATATACGTAATATTTCTACTAGTTCATAAGTAAATTGAAAAATACAGTCACATTAATTTGAATTTTTACGTCCTTGGGTTTATTATTTTTTTAATCAAAAATGTCTTTTTAATATTCCTAAAATAAGATGATTAGTTTTACTTCGAATAATAAATTTTAAAGATTTTTCTTTGTTAATGCGAGTTCAATCCTTAAAATAGGAAAACTAAAAAAGCAATGTGACCTTCCTCACATTTTAACAGCTGGCTTTTAATGCAAAATTCGCAGAATAATTTATAGGTTATATTTTAGCATATTTTTTAAAAAGGTCGATTTAATTCTAAATCGAATTTTATTGGCATCAAAGGTTTTGAATAACTTTTTAGCTAATTTGAAAATTAAAAAAAATACAAACATTAACAATACATAAATCAACAAAACTAATTATTTCAAATCCAAAGAAATAAAGCAATATGCTGTAATACGCCTTCAAAACAACACATACTTTCTTATATCTACTTTTTTGCTTCTAAACACAAAGCTCAACCTTCTTAAGTTACACATAGTCACACACGCACCATACACGTACGCTTGTCACACACACACGCGCTCAACACACACACGCGCACACGCACACACACACACACACTGGATGTTCTTCAAAATGCGGAAAATGGAATTTACTTATGTTAAAAAAAGAGGAGCTATAAAATCTAAGATTCGAAAGAAATAGAATTAAGTAGTATAAGTGCCAACTTGAAGCGCTTCCCCGCTAAAAATCTCACGGCACGCCACTGTGTGCTATCATAACGTCTGTCAGGCTGGACCGGAGTACAGCAGCGAACAACCTTCACGGGAATTCAGTATCCACCAGTTTCTACCAAACAACATCAGTAACCAGCCATCAGAACCGAACAGCAATCACAACCGAATCATCAGTAGTAGTTCCGAGAATATTCGTCACCATCAGCAGCTCTATAGAAGAGCATTCGTACTACACTAGTCTCAACTACCTACTAGCCATCATGTGTGTTCGTATCATCCTAACAGTAGGTGGCCATATGTATGTCACTATTAAGTGCAGCTATGTTTCCAATGAACCTCGTCCAACCTCCCACTAATGCTAAGTTGCCCTAAGCAAACTAACGAACACCAGTCATATAAGATAAACTTAAACAGGAAAAGCCATAGAAGTCAAACTTGTCCAAGTACTGCCATCAGATCCCCTCCCAAAGGTGAGTAACAAATATCTCATATTGAATCACTTGGTTAATCGTTCTATGTTTATCTTTAGTTGGGCACTAGCTGTCCTGTTAAATAAACTTAACATACATTTGTTTAACTGTGTCATTATCAACGCTACAGTATAACTTTAATCACAATCTAGATGATATATAGATAAACTAAACAAAATACTATAAGCCACATAACATACATTGCGTAGGGCTGAGTAACTAATCTTTTGAAATTGATTTACATGCGATCATTCAATTTGAGTTTAATAATGTCTTATTAAAAAGTTGGATGTTCATCTTTTATACTAGTAAAATGTTATTAACTACAAGGCACTAAAAGAAGTGCTGCAGTCAAGCGGGTACTTGCGAAAAAGTGCAATATGACAAATATGAACTGAATTCAAAATTTGATTAAAAACTAAATCTAAGTCTCGCCATATCCAATTCTCAATTTGAAAATAAATCATTTTGTTAAAGCATTAGTATTTTATACTTAAAATCTGTTTAATAATCTTTAACAAGTTGAATACGAAATAGTCAAATTGTGGAAAACAAATCAAAATCCCACAAACAATTTCTTGATTTTATTTCATTTGCTGGTGTTTCGCTATTTATTTAAAATATAGTAATAGACAATAATTGAAGAAAACCAAAAGAAATGTGATAAATAAGAAGAACATAAAACGCAAACGCGAATAGAGTTCTTTTTATAAAATTCTGAAATTGAAACCGTTTACACCGAAAACTACAATAATTGTGAATAACCATTCCAGCCAATTTTCTCTTTACATCATAGATGCAATCTTTGTATATTTAGTTTGTTTCTACACATTTTGTACTGATTGTCCGGGATTGTCTTAACAAACAAAGCGAAGAAAATCTTTTCGAATTCAATTAATCCGTCCCACAGGGTAAGATAATCCTTATTGTGATCCCTTCAGAAAGAGGTGCATTTACAATAATAAAATATGCAAGAGCTGTACCACAATGTGGGTTGTTTCCAAAAGAAATAAAAATGAAACCGACGAATGTAATACCGTTATTTCCTTGCTAATAATGTTTTGATGTATTTAATCTTTGTTTTCTGTAACATTTCCGCGTAATAAATTAACTAGCTTAAATTAAAGAGGATGCTGGTAGTTTTATTTCCAGATAAAGTATCGTAGCTAAACCGGGCTTTCGTAATAAATGGGCTCCCATTATGTATATCCCTTCTAGTTTCGATAATGATTTCTTTTCATGAAGAAAGTATTACTTTACAAAATGCGCCCAATAAATTTCACGAAAACTTCAGCACTTTAAATCCCTGAGCTTCAACGAACATAAGTTTAAATATAAAACGTATTTAATGATGCGGTTTCGAAATTTATTACGGAAGAAATGTATGTTGTAATAGATTATCAGACTGTAATATACATAAATTAGAATATTGCTATTATCCATTGGCATTTTAACTGCATTTGCAAAAATAAACAACCAAGCTTATGTGAGTAATTCGCGTAACATGAAGAACTTGTCAACGGTCTCTATAGATCAATTCTGATAACTACTGTTTTATTACATCATCAAATAGTTTGTGCATTTCTCGTAACTGATAGCTGTTTTACACACAACAATATATTGATCAATTTCTAGAACTTGTGGGCCTTGAGCAGTAAATCGGCTCAAAAGTGTGTACTGCATACAACAATGTATAGATCAATTACAAGAACTTGGGGCTGATCAATTTAAGCCGACTTATATCAAGTTCTAATTCTTTATCAATTTTGTGGCTATTTTCTATTATCAACCTATAAGATGTTCACTAACTTGTTTATTTGTATAATAATTAAGATCCTAAGTATTAATTGTTTGGTATATTTGTGAATTACTTAAGTCAGTGCAATTTTTGCTAACTTAAATTAATATAACTCATGTCAACAATCTGTAGAAGGTATGTAAATAGCAAGTAAACTGTTGTTGCGTCTGAAATAATCAGAAAACGTTAATAAATTGATGTGTGTAAAACAATTCAAGATGATCAAGATCCATGATAATTTTCTACTTATTTTTTAAGTTCTAGAAATTGATCAATAATTTTTGTGTGTAAAGCAGCTTTGAGAGTACAAAAACGCAAACCAATCTGTTCCGTTTGCAATTACAGTTAAAATTAAATTTAATTATCGCATAAGATGCAGCTTGCAGCTCAATCCCCACCTCCGTCGTCTATAGTATAATCAATGGTTTTTACCGCGATTAACCTTCAAGTGCTTTGTGTTGTGGTCTGTGCCGCGATAGTTGTAAAAAGGCTGATGTGATCGTAGGTATGGTGCTATAAAGTTCCCCAAAACGTCGACAGTTCCTTTTCTTGCAGCCACCGCTTAAATTTGAAGTATTTCTAGTAAGTAATTGAAGGTTCTGCTTATATAAACTTTGCTCATATCTACACGTCCACTATCTCCACTATTTGTGGTTATTAAAGTATACGTAGGACATTGAGTCTTTGCGAGTCAGATGTGAATATTGTACCTGCAAGTTTTATTAAGGTGCAAGTAATTAATAATTGTCCGCTTTACATTTAACCTTTTCCTCTATTTGAGTTGTTTATAAACTTAGTTAACGTCGCTTTCGTTCGGTAGTTTTCTTAGAACGAGAATTACGATTTCATTTCTAATAAATTTTGTTTACTGGTGAGACTTGATTTCGTTACAGTTTCTGTTTCCAGTATTTTATATATTTAGTTATGACGGTGAGATCTCGCTTCAAGACATCTCTGACAATGCGCAAAAAGGTGAAAATGACCCACGCCTGTAAGATCTGTTTCACGCCCAATATACAACGATTGGCGCGTTCAGAGATAGCTTTTTGTTCAACAAAATACTATAATTGGTACGTTGGCATCGGTCACTAATGCCGATGACTTATTTGAAAGGAAGGAACACGATTCGTAAACGGTTCGATACTAACTTTTTTCAAATAAAATCGCTATATTTAAAAGTTATTCCGAGTAAACCTGCCTCGTCCCGAGCTAGTTTATTCGTTCCTGCAGATACTTTTGATTCAAAAGTGTCTACACTGCTGCTTACCCTCTATTCTTCTGAAGAGGATAGTTACTTATTTTAAAATTTTATCAACTGCTGTGATAGTTTAGTCCATTTAAATGACAAGCTGCAAGCCGTGGATAAATTTTAATATCTTCAATCAGTACTGAAGGGTCCCGCATTGCTTACCAGTAAGAACTTTGATCTTCCGGACGCCGATTGTCCTTTTGCGTACAACAAGCACCGCGAAAAATATCGTAGTATTCGGCGTATTATATCCGCTCTTAGACAAAACTTTGCTAAATTCCCCAAGTTAAATTCTAGCCATCCGCCAGACTTACAAAAATTTGTGGACACCTTTGTTGATAACTTGCAAGCGCTTAAGAAATTTGATCTACCTGTAGAGGAATGGGATTTCATTCTGGTACACATAATTCTAGACCGCCCTGATGTACATACGGCTCGCAATTTTGAATTGCATCAAAACTCCACCACTATCCCAACCTATACCGAAATAACTGCTTACTTAAAAAAAAAACTTGTAAATCCTTGTCATCAAGATATAGTCTTTATCGTTGTAATGATTTCGCTGAACTTTCTCCACGAGATCGCTACACCTTTGTCAAAAACAAACTATGTGTCAACTGTCTTAGTAGTTTATTCTTTATTGCACTTTCAACGCATTTCACATAAACCAGCTAATACTAACAAGACGTGTTCAAGCCCAGCTTACGCCCCCTCCACAGTCTCACCGGCTACAAGCTCCGCTCTTCAGGATTGCTATAAGCCATCCGCTCCTCTTGCTTCTGAGGAAAGGTTTACTCCGTCCAGCAGTAGTGACCCGTCAACATCAAATGTTGTCTTACGTAGATCTCTTGCCAAACCTTCAGTTGTATTACTCTCCACGTTCAAGTGGAAATCGTTAATCGCTCTGGTTCTTTCAAGAAATTTCGTTGTTTACTCGACTCGGGTAGCATGACCTCCTTTATTTCGTAAAATAATGTAAAACGTTTAGGTTTCCGCGTTACTTCGCATTCTGTAACCCTTAGTGGTTTAGCCTTCATGCGCTGCCGCATGCGCTGCCGCCGCTGCTTAAATTTGAAGTATTACTGGTAAGTACTTGAAGGTTCCACTTATATAAACTTGTAACCATTTTATTTTCTGACAATATTTTTACAGATATCTAACTTATTTAATTTATTAATAACCAACTTAAGTATAATAATGCTACACAATCTACGAAATAAATATTACATATTATCGAAAACAATATTAGCTTTCGATTTGAAAGTGTAAAATTTTAAATTATGCGGTGACAAAAGATGCCTTTATTAGTGTCATATTAAGCCTGTTGTCAGGCGGCAACCCACGTCATCTTATCACTTCCAACTGAGCGGTAGTTAAAGTAGGTCAATTGTTCCTTGAACTCAAGGATCATGACGTTGCAGTCCATGTGTTGGAAGCACAGAAAAATTAAAAATTGTTTTCTTTAAATGATATCGTCTCGGCGAAGCACATTTTTATGTCCACACTTGCTGGAATTAGCTCGCATTTGACGAGACGTTAAATTGTTTGAATGGCCTTTGGTTAACAGTAAGTATTACTGAATTTATAGCCTTACTAAATTGATATTTTTAGTGCAATTTAGGATAAATTGTACATCTTAGTTTTTAAAATTTAAGAAATATAACTAATTTATTCGGACAAGAAATAAAAATTTATTAGTATCTATGTGAAGTTTAGCCTTGTACGAAAGTTGAATTGGCGTGCTTCAATTATTTAATGTGGACGCCGTGATGTTATGTTGAAAATTCAGTATGCAGCTAATTTGGTTGTATGGAATTGGAGATTCCTATATTCTTAGTTGCTGAAATAAGAGAATTATAAATCATCAATTATAATTCCGGGTATGGTCCATATACCTAGCAAGTATCTTTCCATCGGATTAACATCTGGTATGTAATTTGCTTTCCTATACGTCAGCTGTAGTATTGGGTATAGCAGACAAATAATTTTTTGTTTGATCACGTGGTAATGTTCAAGTTCATTAGATGAATGACAGACTAGTTATTTTTCAAATTATGCAACAGGAACCTATAAAGTTTCACATTAAATCTTTTTATTAATACAATTAATATACGGTGGATGTCATTATGAAGATAAAAAAAGTTAAATTCTATATTTAATGAAAATTGATTTGATTATTTGAAACATAATTTATTCAAATCTTAGAGAATTAAATTTTTACATTTTACATTTCACTAATTGCTAAGTGGGATATTTTATCATAGAATGTGAGATTAAAGTAGTGCTACTCAAACCAACCGAAGTTGTAATTTAAAGTTAAACATTCAGAAAAGAAACTCATACTCATTCACTTAAGAATAAATTTTTGCTAGACATTGCTAATATAAAATTATCATGTTTTATCTGTGAGAAATACTGATACTATCAAGTACCTATGTACATATCTTTCAATAATTTAATATAATCAAACTTATTTAATGAAGATGTCTTGTAAATAACTTACTTGCTATTGAAGGAATATAATTTATTTGGTCAAGACTATGATTATTAATTGGAGTGAATGAGGGTTGATTCGAATTAATTATTAATTTTGAATATTAAGGCACAAACAGTGCTATCTTTGTTTTAATCTGTTCACAGGTGTAGCAGTGCATCTAAAAAGGTCAATATCGAGCCATAAGGTAAGAAAACTTTAGGGATTGTGTTTCAGTAATATATTGTATAGCGGTAATTGAGTAAAGGTTTCCGCATGCGCCTTATACAAGGGACTTAAGTAAGGTCTTCTTCGTATACAAAAATTCGATGGCGCCATATTCTTTACATTTTTGTTCGCAGTCCAACCCCGACCCACAGTTCATGTTCTACCCAGAGCAAATAGCTCGACTAGCCGCTTAGCCTTTTGAGGTTTCCTCATCTACGAGCCATTTTCCACCGAAACTTGCCGTGGGCTCTTTACACTTACTGGAAATACTTGTCAAACATCCTTGTGCCTTTCAACTGGTCACATAGGAGTAAAAATCTAATAAGAAAAATCACTTAACGTAACCGAAAAGACTATTAACTTTGCTCACTTTTCCACGTCTACTATATCCACAATCTGTGTTTATCGAAGTTAACGCAAGATACAGTCTATAAATAAAAGTATTATGTCATCATCATTAGTCTTCAATCCTGGAAGTGGCTATATGCGTACCTCCATTGTTTCCTATTCTGAGGTAACCTACGCATTTCCTTGAAATTCTCACAGCCTAAATCTTTCACTATCTGCATGCAATAGTTTAATCTAGGTCTACATTTACCTCTCTTTTTCCTATCTCTGCTTGTATATATCCCGCACTATTACCCAAATGAATTAGAACGCGGTCTATCCCTCTATTTATTCTATTTTTCTGATTTCCGTAGATATCTTTCTTCCCCTACTATTTCCAGAACCTCTTTGTTATTAACTTTGTCTGTCGATGCTATAATCATCATACATCTGAAGCATCACATTCCAAAGGGATTCTACCTTTCTCCTGTCTCCTTCTACGGTCCCCATTAGATAACCGTACAGTGCTGTGCTCCACACATATGCTTTCAACAATATTTCTTTATTCTGTGTTTGTTGTCTTCGAACATAGCAGTTGCTCTTTCTTGTTAGATACTGGACGGCTCCCCTTCTATTGTTTTCTAAATACCCTATTTCGCCGATATTCAGTGGTATGTTGTTATATCTCAATTGCTGTATTACACGAAACGATACCTCATGCGTACGCGAACGTCCGAGTTAAATGAGTACCTATTGGGGCGGTCAAAGAATGAGATGAGATACTCCCAACATGAGTACATACTCTTTGAAAAGCTACCATTAGATAGAGGTTTATCCAAGTTATTAAAATTAGTTTTTCAAAGACTTCGGATTAGCTCCGAATTTTTAAGTTCAGCGGTATTGTGCTAAGACCTATGCGGATTCGTAAACTACAGATAATGTCAAGTGTTACTACACCTATCTAAATGAAATAAACGAGAAATGTTAAGAGGGAAGGTCTAAGAACCCTCACAACAAAATACGTTTCACTGAACATCGATGACTAAAAGTTGCGGTCAAATAAAAAAAAAACCGAACTTGTAAATAAAAATATAAACATAAAATATGATGGACTGCCATTTGCATCTCAGAAGGACAATAGTCACATAAAAATATGTAAGTACCTTAGCGGATGGTAACCAAATATATTGTTCTTTAGTTTCACCAGTGCAACATTTGTGACTTCACTATAAAGATCACGCGACTAATTATTTTGTAAAATATGCATAATAATGCCAAACTAAGATTTGATAAATCCTTGTTTATATTTATCATAAAACATGACGATTTTATAAAAAGATTATAGATATTTTGAAATAAAATAAACGATTACACTCCAAAAATAAACTTCTATTGTGATTAAATTTTAGTACCAAGTTTAGTACCAGTTTCTATTTACAACGGCTTTAAAGTAACTAAAATTTAGTGAAGAAAGAAACTTTCTCATAGAATAATTTGTCACTACAAGACTAATATTTAAATAAAAATTTTGGTTTCACGATAGAAATAGACATTGCGTACCTACTATTTAATTTTCTTAAAAAATTAAGACTCGTGCCTTAATATTATTTTTCAAACAAAAATTTTCTTGAAGATCAAGACCCTTACGTCAGCATGTGGAGTGTAACACCATTCGAAAATAATAGTATAGGTAACTTGCCCGAAAATCGACCCATATATTAACAATACATGGACATCGTTAAAGTTTACCAGAACACAGCAACTTGAAGTGGACTAACATACGCCAAAAAAATCTGTTCCGAAACCAGCCAGTGAAAATATTACTATATAAATTCTTCTTGGAATTGAAAATTTTAAAACGAAAATCTCGCAATTCGCGTAATATTGATGACATTTTTTCTATTAAAGCAGCATGAGCGTTGATACCAGACTTTTCATATTTACATCAATTAATCTGTGTTAAATTTCGGTTTACTTGTATTTCATAAAACTTGACTGTTATTTTTATAATCCACCTGTGGCGATAACTTATTTGTAACGGTAACCTATTCGTTGCGATAACCTGTTTATTACGCATTTTCCTTGTTTCAATTAGGCCTTACCATATAAAGCGTGAACTCATATTTTGTTGAATGAATATAGCGATGCAAATAGCATCCCTGTAGATAAACATTCTGAACAGGTAGGGGTCTAGAAAGACATTAACTCGTAATCGACGAGCAGCATGGGCCACAATAGATTGACCTTGCGCAGCAGATGCGCTCACAAATGTATAATGAACTCGCGAAGTAATCGTTGAAGTCGTAAAATCGCCAAGATAACAAATGCTTTAAATTAAATAATAGAACGTATAAAATGGTATATGAAAGCATCAAATATACGGTAATGAAATATAAACTGAGAGTCTTATATTAATGAAAATTGATACATTCTTACGTAAAATAAAGACGTTAGTTCAAATATATAATCTAGTATGCAAAATTTAAGCACTAAATAGAGGGCAATGCAACACAAGCAGTGCTACATACGAATCGGAATGAGGTACTAAAAGAATGGTAACGCAAAATCAAGCAGGTTCAAGTCGAGACGGCCATATCCTGAAGATTGTAGCCATTGTTCAGGGGTGTATGATTTTTTTGTCGGACAACGATGATCAACGACAATTGGCAGCCACAGCAGCTAAGGACCAAACAAGAAAATGACTCAGACTTGGGCGTCATTATGGATCAGAGAAAAGCGTCCGTGATGGCAGAATGTTACCCCGTTATGTAGCAAACTGAAGTCGTACTGGATACAGTGGGATTCCTTGAAGATAGAGGACGTGATTTTGGAAACGGAAGCTGTATCTGTAAGCATGCTTCAGGTAGTAGTTCCCGAGAGCGGGGTGTCCGAGGTTTTAGGACATCTATATAATGGGACGTCGGGGGCAAACTTTGGCGTTAAAAGGACTCTAGAGAAAATCTGTAAAACATTTTTCTACGAAGACTGCAAGAAGAAAACGTCAGGGAATGACGCAGGAAGTGTGTTATGCGCGCCGCTGGGTAACCAGAAAGCTCCCATGAGGCAATACAACATAGGAACCCCGTTTGAGAGAGAAATACTTCAATAACGCAAAAAAATCATCTGAAGTGGTTTTCACTAAACATTTTTGCTATTAGGCAAAATTATTGTTAAAGTTTAAATTTTGGTTGCCATATCCAAATTAAAAAACAATTGAAATGTAGCAATAGGCCAAAGATTGTTTAGCATCTTTGACACATGTTTCCAAAAAGTGAAATCTCTATTTTTAAATTTTTTTTCTTTTACAATCAATTTTATTGTTAATTCGGGTTTGCGTGGTAAAACGCAGTTTTCGTCGGGGTTTCGATCTCCATTAGGTTTTTCTAGAAGCAAAATTGTAATTTTTTCAGCACTTCATTATTATCAAAGTTCTCTATCCCTTTCAATATTTTCCTTAGAATGAGAGATCTATTTATATAACTAAAACAAAGAGGAAATGGAGATATATTAGACAAAGACAACGCGATCGAAATTAAGAAAATGTACAAGTCGAACAAATATGCTGAAAATTTAACAGTAAAAAGAGAAAGCGAAAAATTTAAAAAGGGGTATAAGATTCTATCGTGTTTTTAAAAGGAATATAATTGTTATCGTAGTGCTTTGTTTGTAATTTGCAACGAATTAAAAATTTTTGATATAATTACTTATACCTGACTAAAATATATCAGTTAAAACAGGGATGGGCAAACTTTTTTAGGATGCGGTCTACTTCTAATTTTTTTACAATGTGTCGGTCCACCAGATATTTATTAAAATAATTATAATAAACCATGTGGTATAAATGTACATAGGTAACTAAAAAAATGAAAATAGAAAGGAACTTAGGTATATATTTTCAAACAAAATTTAAAGATTATAAAAGTATAAAAATATCAAGTTCATAAAAAATATTCCGATTCGAATTATTATTTAAGATAAAGTCATGTGAAATTGTCCGCATTAGAAGATTTACACTGCATATCCTCTGCTAATTTAGTAAATCTTGGTATATAATTACTAACTGCCAGTCTTGTACTGCATTCGAGGTGATTGTCTGTAAGACGGGAGCGATATTTTGATTTAATTATATTCATCGTAGAAAATGCAGATTCACATAGGTAGGTAGAGCCAAAGAACGATGTTAAATTTAATGCGAGATTTTTTAAATTAGGATACTTAACTTCGTCTATTAAATTCCAAAAAATATTTGTAGGATCTGAACTATGTGCTTTTAAAATTATGTCATTTTGAAGAAGAAGAACTTCATCTTCCTCAATAGTTATAGAAAACAATTCGTTTATATTTTTGGTTATTTCTTCCACATCAACATTCCCAAATGGGTAAGACATAAATGCAACTACTGGTTCTAGTTTTGTAAATTCTTGAAAACGATTCTCAAATTCAGAGCTAAGATTACTTAGTTCCCCATAAAATTTTTCCTTATTTAAAATACCTCCGTTTTGCAAAACTCGTCAGAAATGTTTTGAAGTTTTTAGTTCATTCTTTATTAACTGGGAGGAAAGTAGCTTTAGCTTACTTTTGAAAGTATTAACATATCCGATCAATTCTGCTATTGATCGATTTTGTCCTTGTAATTGCAGGTTTAATTCATTAAGATGATTTGTTATATCCACAACAAAAGCTAAATCCATTAACCAAACGTCGTCACTAAGTTCAGCATACTCTTCATCCTTTAATTTTAAAAAATCTTTGATATCTGGAAGTAGCTCCCTGAACCTTTGTAAAAATATATTCCGACTTAACCAACGAACATCAGCATGATATAACAATTCCCCGGCATCAGATTCATTTTCTTCTAACTGTGCCCTAAACATTCTTCTTTGAAGACTTTTTCCTCGAATCGAGTTGACAATTTTCATACAGATTCCCATTATATGAGACATACTTAATACTTTGCAACACAAGGCTTGTTGATGAATTATACAATGATAGCTCAAGAAATTTGGTATATCATCATCGCGTTTGCAAATAGCCAAAATCCTTTGATTTTTCCTGTCATTGCAGGGGCCCCATCAGTCGTCATTGATGCTATTTTATAAATTGGAATTTTATTTTCAACTATATACTTTTTAAATGCATCGTAAACATCTTCACCTCGGGTTTTCTTTTTTAAAGGCAATATGGTTAACAATTCTTCCTTCACGCTCATGTCCTTGAAAACCATTCTTATAAAAATGCATAACTGAGAAGTATCTACTAAATCTGTAGATTCATCAAACTGTAAAGAAAAGCAAATACATTTTCTACATCTTCTCTCAGTTGATTAGATATATCAGAATTCATCATTTCTATACGCCGCGTAACAGTTCGACGCGAAAGTTGGATGTCTTTAATTGCCGAAATGATTTCTTTTTTGTTCTTAAAAGTGTCAAATAATGAATCCCCGGCTTCCAGAAAGGCTGTTTTTACCAAATCTCCATCTGCGAAAGGTTTTTTGTGTTTTGCTAACACTTGACACACACGAAAAGATGCAACAGTTGCAGCTTTAGTAATGGTAATCGATTTAGTAAAATATGATTGTTGACCGATTAATTGTGATTTAAGTTCTTTTAACTTTCGTTTGCGCAATTCGCTGTTTAACGGATAATCCTTATCAAAACTACCGTGCATGGTTTTGAAGTGTCTTTCAACGTTTCCTTTTTTTGGGAGTGCTACACTTGCACTGCATATAAAACATACACAGTTTTCTTTCACCATTGTAAAGAAAAACTGTTCTTCCCATTCTGAATTAAAGTTGTATGTTTTCCTTTTCTTGGCACTTGTGCTTGAAGATTCCATATTTAAAAAATTTAATAATTATTTATATATGTTAACAATAAAAATACTCGGTATAAAAATCTTTTTAGCTGAGTACTTGGTTAAGAATCGAACGTCGATGAGAGAATGTAGCTCCGAGCGCGTAGAAAGCTTAACGCTATCTAGATACGTGCATACTAGAAAGAATATAAATACGACCTCTGCTTTGCGTGCGTTAAGAGCTACATCGTCCCGCATCGATGTTCAGTTCTTTAACCCCGAGTAATGGAATTTTTTATATTCTAAGGAGTAGTTTAAGTAAAAAAGGCAAATATTAAAGGCGATCACTCTAAAATGACTCGGCGGTCCACCAGTCGATCGCGATCGACTTCATGCCCACCTCTGAGTTAAAAGTTATAAAAAAATCATATAAGTGGTCAAATAAACTCACCCCCGATTATCCATTGCCTGTCTTCAAAAAACTGCACCGAATCTAATCACCCAGAAACGCACACAAAAATAAAGACGCATATTTTCTGTTAAGCATAGATAATTGTGAGTGCTGAGAGTTACATATTGTGCCACCAGTAATCAATAATTTTTCTAATATTGGGGGTATTTAAAAAAATCCTGAACAAAAACAGTAGACCTAAATTGGTTTACAATGAATGTCCATCAGTAGTTTTATTATTAACGCTTTATAATCTTTATTTCCATTAAGGACGGTACCAATATCAAGTCAACATGCCAGACTGAAGAAACATTAAAAAGAAACTTGTATTGTAAGGTTGCAAGGGCAGTTTTGACATTTTTTCTAATTTCTGTCAATCATAAATAATGTTGGTTTGTGCAATATATTGAAGTTTGTTGGATTGATGTGTTGATGATACTTTAGACGTAATGGTTGCACATACAGGATGATTTACAACTTCATAGAAATATTTTAACTTGTGCTTAAGAAAAAGACATAGATTGATACTTACGAATAAAAATTTTTTTTTAAGAAATAATGACTTAAAATTTAAGCGGATTGTTTAAAAAGGTCTGTACGAGTGTACAGTAAAGAGGCGACATACCACGGAAAGTGATTTGCAAGAAACCAACTTTTTTTTTCTAATCAGCAGGTCACTTTACCCAATAAAGTTGGAAATCAAATACTTTAAATGTTTAGGCAACAACACGATTTCTTAAAAATTAAAAACTATAAACAAATGTTTATGAAGTGTCTACTAAGTACTTAAATTAGAGTAGCTACTAATCAATTCTATTTACAAAAGGTATTCAAAATGCTTTCCATTTTGTTGAATACACAAACGTGCTCTTCTGTGTCAGTTTTGTAGAAATCCAATACGTTGAAGTAACTGTCCTGCATTATGAATATTCGCATTATCGTCATGCACTTTATCTTTTAAGACACCCCACAAAACGAATGAACTAAACCCACACTCTATTAGTACCACTAATTTTAAATAACCACAAAAGAATAGCTTATACAGAATTTCACAGAAACATAATTTTAAACGAGGAAGTAAAATATCCCAACACTGCACTTATGACCTGTTCACTTAAACATATTACTGTAAAGGTTGCGGTTAAGGATAATAACATTATGCTAATCATACGCTTTAATAAATACATGATGTAGGTTTACAGTGTAATTGAGCTTTTCTCTGTGCATTTCTTGTATAAACAATTGTCGAAGGTTTTAGTTTTTAAGAAATCATATTCTTTGCACAAATATTACTTTACATCAGTTAAAGTAGGTACTCACATCAAATTGAAAATCTTGTGCGTGATTCACAACTTGATAGAATACACTGACCTGCTGATTAGAAAAAATAAAGTCGGTTGCTTTCTATAGCATGTCGCCTTTTTCCTTTACACGTATTCATACAGATATTTCTAAAAACATCAGTTTAAATTTTAAGTCACTATTTTTTAAAAAATAAGTTTAATTATACGTAAATATCAATCTACGTCCATTCTTAAACATTAGTTAAAATATTTCTATGAAGTTGTGAATCCCATATCTTGTCCACGAATAGAGAACCTTCCAATGCCTTCATTTTATTCAAAGACAACTCTATAATATGCGAAAACTAATAATATATATGTCAGTTCTGCAGCAGTGTCTTATCATGCACGATAAAGAAGAAAATTAGCAAGTTTAATAAGAAACTTGGTGAAGTTTTCTTACGGCGAACAAGCAAATAATGCTGTCAGTTTAATAACAGTTTAACAGGCAAAGCTTGCTTTGTGTAGCGATTATATTTTTCAACACAAAAACTTACTTTGAAAATTGTTGACGCCTCGATTGCAATTAAGTTTGCAGTAATTGAATATTAAATAAACAAATCTTATTCTACTTGTAATAATGCTCTAACAATTATGTATATTAAACAAACAGTAAAATGGAAAAGTTCAGGTTAATTTATGGTGTTTGCGTGCATACGGTGGCTATTTTAAATATTTGCTGTTAGCGTTTTTACTGCACTAAATTTAAAAGATTTGCATTATTGACTTTTTCATCGCTAACGAGCTTTAAATTAGTTATACTGCGGTTGCATTTGCGCCTTGACTAAGGAGGATCGGTAAATCGTATCTCTGAATCGTTCAACACAAAAATGCATGTAAAAAATTGAAAACTAAAAGTAACATTAACTTTTTAGTTTGTGTTTAGCCTTTGGCCGTTTTCGTAACAAAAAGTAATAGGATGCCATTACTCGTTCAATATATGTACACATACAAAATCTAAACCCTTCAATGTGTACAACCCTTTTTTTTACGAAATTAACTGGTATTCTTAAGGTGTTTGCTGTCCCGTAGCGGCCAGACGAAATTCCGTTTTATAGGTGTAAATTAGCATACGTTTTCATATTTTCGCCTCACTAATAGAATGTGCGTTCATTTTACAGAGACTATAGAAACACCGTTGAACTAAATCAGTGTAGTGCATTTAAATATTTTTTGCGTGCCTTCAGGGCCATAACTAGGTAAGGGCAATACGGGCACGTGCGCAGGATCCCTGGGGGGGGACCAGAAAGGTCTCAAAAAAATCGAAAAAATTTGCATTAAATTAAAAAAAATTGCACATCTTTCAACAATCTTTTGGGAACCTGTCCAAAAATGGTACACACACACACACACACCCCCCCATCCCCTCGCCAACTACGGTCCTAAAAACATTAGTAGCTAACCATCAGTGATAAAAATCAAAAGCCTTAAAGTCTATTAACATAAGGTATAAGTATTTTCTGATCAGTCTTGTGTTACTACAGTATTATTAATATCGTTCAAAACAGATTTCCTTAGTATAATATGTGCAGCTTATAATTAATACCTGTTACGCCTTTGGCAGATTTGTACATAGATTGAGTTTCGAACTCTTTCGACGTCATCTATTCCACATAGACAACGTACTTCAGTTGGCACAAATATCTGTAACTGGTTGTACTAAAATGAGAAGAATAGTTGCTGGAGCGAGATCGAGATCATAACATGACGTACGAACTACTATGCATATTTTGGTATTCCCCTTTCTCTTTCACTTGGCTAACATGTCCATCATAAGAAAATAACACTGAGTGATCAGGTCATGTCTCGTATTATCTGCAAGGCACAAGTTGCTGAGATAAAATTAAGTGGTTACGAATTACTTACAGATTTATAAATAGTTTATATACCATTTGCTACGGTTAAATATGTATTACAAAAAAAGTCACATAGTTTTCAATTGTCCTTGATATCAAGTCGTGTCTCCCACAATATAAAAGAATACGTTGTATAAAAATGATTAAATCCCATATAACTCGATCCTCGTAAATTCTGCCACGCAATGTCTGCAATTTTTTATTATCTCGTATGGAAGATACGTTGCATATTACAACGCAACAGTGTCCGTGCATTTTTAGTCGGAGCTATTGTTAATGAATGATGTGCAAAAGCTTTCCTAAAAATTATCTGCTTCCTTTATGAAAATTTACTATAATAAATATTAGGTTCAAAACATTTATGGTTTGAAAATTATTCATGACCCTATTTGTGGTATCTGAAAATATTTTATGAACATGAGTTCCACTCTAATATGTATTTTATTATAGATAACTTTCTAATTTCTTAGTTTGAGTTTATTACATGTGAGATGTCGTCAAGCATTCATTACATTGTTGATCGATCCACTGTAAATTGATAGGTACTAAAATTTCGTAATTGCGAGCCTGGAAAAGTCATAATTGTTGATAAAACACGCAGCGGATGTCCGATCACTGCCACAGACGATAAACATCGCCAATCGTCGACAATTTGATTCAAAATGACCAGTGAATTACTCAAAAGCGTATTGTGATATATTTAAACAAATGGTTATAATCCCATACGTTCATTTTTGTACTTTATATTATCTTGTAATATATCAAGTTGGTTATCAAGGCACACGTTTGGTTATTGTTAAACACGGCGTGTCTTATTAAAAGATCTACACCCCATAACCGTCAACAACCCCACGAAGATATTAGAATAATTTTACATTCAAAAACACGGTAGTGAGGGTAAATTTGGTTTGTACCGGTTTTTGTAAACACCGCGTGCTATGTTGATTATCTTTACATTATTGTAGAACGTAAAAGCGGGTTTAAAAAAAGCATTGTTATTGAAGTGATTTCGAATTTCAGTGTTTTAGGCTTAAAATGTCGGAAGTTATTGGTGGTGTAAACAAATTCGATGTGAATGAAAAATCGTGGGATTCATACATCGAACGTTTTGAGATATTTCTTAACCTGCAATAACATATCTGAAAATAAAAAAGTTTGCATACTTCTTACGGTCGTTGGTGTTAAAACTTTTAACCTTATACGTGACTCATGCATGGCAGATAAACCATCTACAAAGAGTTACGATCAACTAAATAAAATAATTAAAGACCATCTGTATCCCAAACGTTCGTTTATCTCGGAACGCTATAAATTTAGTATAAGGAATCAATTAGAAAATGAAAAAGTTGCACAGTATGCCGCGAATTTTAAAAAATTATCTACACATGTGAATTCGGAGCTCATCTTAAAGATTACTTGTGGGATCGGTTAGTAAGTGGAATTCGAAGTGATTCAACGAAGCAACGACTGTTAGGAAAAGTATATCTTATTTTTGTTAAGGCGGTGAGGGTTGTGTCTTCGATTGAAGCAGCAGAAAAAATGTAGCTTTGTTAGCAATCGGAGGTAATAACGATGGCAGAATGCAGAAAATAATAACGCATCCTCGGATTCGCAATTCAAGATTAAACGAACCTCCTGCAACATAAAATCGGAGAAGTGCAAGTGCTACACATTTTTCAAAGCAAACTAAGGATACCAGTGATACCGTTCATTTACATTTCCAATGCTCCACCCGAAGGTACTACATTGGCCAGGAGACGAGTTTTTTGTTGCCTGGAAATTGAGAATTTTGCCGAACCCTTGCCGTTCCAGGCAAGGTAGGGATCTTTAACGTGCGTGACAACACTCACACACGGGACCTCCATTTAACCTCTCATCCGAACGAGGGCGTAATATTTATGAGAAATGCTCACCTGCCATTTTTCAAGCAGTCGGCCGTGTCGGGATGATACCAGTGATACCACACAAAAAGTGCAGTGTAATTGCTGTGGGCAGTTAAGCCATTTTAGTAAAGAGTGTCGGTTAGAGGCTGTAAGTGCCATTTTTGTGGAGAAAGAAATCATCTAGCCAAGTTATGCAGATCCCGTTTGGGTAAGTGCATCAATTTAATTGATAATGTTGGTAGTAGTGGTGGTGCGCTTAGAGATTTCTGCAAATCACGGAAATCGCATATTTATATAGAAACTGTGAACGATGCAGTTCGGGCACAAAATGAGGACATCGTCTAAGACGTGTCAAATTTGTTTAAGTTGTAGAATAGCTTGTAAAGTAGCTAATGATAGAGTGAATCCCTTCAAAGTTAACGTAATGGTGGAAAATTTGTTAGTTTCTTTTGAAATTGATACTGGTGCATCTGTTAGCGTTGTTAGTGCTAACTCTTATAAAGAGAAGTTGTACTTTTGTAAATTGCTACCTAGTTATATTTCACTTAGTTCCTATGCAAATAATCCAATTTTACCTGTAGGTAAAATTATAGTCAAAGTCCAGTATAATGGGGTTTTTAAATATCTCGAATTGTATATCATTAAAAACGCATTCCTCCTTTCATAGGTCGTGAGTGGATTCAAGCGTTAAACATTGCATGTATTCCTACAAATAACTTGTATGTCACGAAAATAAAAAATAATAATGATAAGAGGTCAATTAGTAAAAAACAAATTAGTGAAATAATAACAAATTTTCCTTTGGTATTCACGGAAAAATTAAGCGAATATATAGGACTCTCGATTAAACTATATTTAACGGACAATGATAAGCCGAGGTATTATAAACCTAGGGCCCTTCCTTTCACACTGAAGGCTAAAGTTGAAAAGGAACTCGAACGCTTAATTGAAGCCGATGTTTTAGGTTCGGTGGAAAGTTCAGATTGCGGTTCCCCGATAGTGCCAATAATAAAACAGAACGAAACCGTTAGAATTTGCGGCGATTTGAAGGTTACGTTAAACCCTTATTTACAAGTCGACCGACGAATAGAGGACTTATTTAATGAATTGCAAAAAGGAGAGTTGTACAGTAAAATTGATTTAAGTTAGGCTTATGTGCAGCTAAGGATGAACCCTGAAATATGCACTATAAGCACCCTTAAGGGTTTGTTTTCATATAAACACATGCCTTGTGGTATTTCGTCGGCTTCGGGTATTTTTCAAAGACAAATTGAGCGAACTTTACAAGGAATACCAGGCGTGATCGTATTTTTAGACGACATTTTACTATCAGCTTTGGATAATGACATACACAAAAGTAGATTAAAAGAAGTTTCCACACCACTTAGGAAAGTGGAAATTACGGTTAAACGAGAAAAACGTGAGTTTCTCGAACCTCGATTAGAATTCTTGGGATTTACAATTGATGAAGAGGGTTTGCACACATCGCTGACCAAGATGCAGGCTATTGTGTAAGCGCCCGTTACAAAAATGTAATAGAAGTAAAAACGTTCATACGATTAGTATCATTGTACGCAAAATTTGTTCCAAACTTGTCTACTATTTTATTTAATTTAAAGAATCTGTTAAAAAAAAGGATGTGATTTTTAACTTTAACAAAGATTGTATGGCGGCATTTACTAAAGTAAGAAAGTCTTAGCTAGTGCTCCCCATACTAACACACTACGACCCCCAGGTCCCAGTAATACTTGCGGTAAATGCAAACAGTACCGTGTTAGGGTGAGTGCTTAGCATTGTGGTTGAGGGCGTAAAGAGTCCAGTTGCTGTTGGTTCGCGTACTTTGTCCCCCGCAGAAGTACAATACAATTAGATAAAGAGGTATTGGCAGTGGAATATGGAGTAAAAAAAATTCCATCAATATTTATATAGACGTCATTTCACTCTTAGGATCATCACCAACCTTTGGTCAATATTTTAGGACCTAAACGAGGGCTGCCACTGCTTGGAGCCAGCATGCTGAAAAGATACGCTTTGTTTCTATCATGGTTTGATTTAGATATTGATTATATCAAATATAATAAAAATGGTGCTGATGCATTATGGAGGACGCCACTTAGTACCAAACATGCTGAAGGTGACGCAGAATTATTGTGGTTTGGAACCTATCTACATTGTGTTAAAGAAAGTTTATTTCCAATAACTTGCAAAGATGTCCGGCTTAACAATACCTATGGTTATGTTATGGACGGATGGCCCAAAGAAGATAAAGTCATTGTTCCTAGTAGTTTACGGGCATATGTAAAACTAAATCAGTTGCTAGATCGTATGTCTGGTGGCCGAATATGGATGATGATATCAAAAACCTAATAAAAAATTGTTCATCGTGTTTGTTAGAGCGAGCAAACCCAGCGAAAAGCAAATTACATCATTGGCATTACCCAAGTAAGCCATGGGAGGTAGGGAAAGAGTGAGAGATAGAGAGAGAAAGAGCGAGAAAGAGAGAGCGCGAGATAGAGGGAGAGAAAGAGAGAGAGAGGGAGAGAGGGAGAGAGAGAAAGGGGGGAGGAGAGAGGGAGATAGGGAGAGAGAGAGGGAAAGGGGGAGAGAGGGAGAGAGGGAGAGAGCGAAAGGGGAGAGAGGGAGAAAGGGAGAGAGGAAGATAGGGAGAGTGGGAGAGAGGGAGAGAGGGAGAAAGGGAGAGAGGGAGACAATGAGAGAAAGCGATAAAGAGAGAAAGAGAGAGAGGGGCGGGAGAGGGAGAGGGAGAGGGAGAGAGATGGGGAGAGAGAAATAGAAGGAGATGGAGAGGGAGTGGAAGATGGGTAGGGGATGGGATAGGGGAAAGAAAGTTAGGGAGAGGGGAAGAGAGAGAGCGAGAGAGAGGGGGGAGAGAAAAATAGAGAGAAGAGTGAGGGAAAGAGAGCTAATGATGGGGAGAGAGAGGGAAAGGGAGAGAGAAGGAAGGAGGGAAAGAGAGAGAGGGAGAGGGAGAGAGAGAAAGAGAGACAAAAGAGAGAGGGGGGAGAGGGAGAGCGGGAGAAAGGGAAGAGAAAGAGCGAGAGAGATAGAGCGAGAGCGAGAACGAGAGGGAGGGGGGTGGAGAGGAGAGAGAGGGAGGGCGAGAGGGAGAGAGAGGAGCGAGAGAGAAGGAGAGAGCAAAAGAGAGCGAGAGAGAGCGAGAAAGAGCGAGTGATAGCGAGAGAGCGAGAGAGAGCAAGAGAGAGAGCAAGAGAGAGCTAGAGAGCGAGAGAGAGCGCGAGAGAGAGAGCGAGAGAGAGCGAGAGAGAACGAGAGAGAGCGAGAGAGAGCGAGAGAGAGAGAGAGGGAGGGAGAGAGGGAGAGAGAACGGGGGAGAGGGAGAGGAGAGAAAGGGAGAGAGAGGGAGAGAGAGTGAGAAAGAGAAAGAGAGAGGAAGAGGGAGAGGGAGAAGGAGAGGGAGATAGAGAGGGGGGAAGAGGGAGAGGTAGAGGTAGAGGGAGAGGGAGAGGGAGAGGGAGAGGGAAGGTGAGGGTGAGGGAGGGTGAGAGAGAGTAGGAGAGAGAGAAGGAGAGGGTGAGTGAGAGGCAGAGAGAGGGGAGAGAGAGCGCGAGAGAGAGCGAGAGAGCGAGAGAGAGAGAGAGCGAGAGAGAAAGGGAGAGAGAGGCAGAGAGAGGGAGAGAGAGAGCGAGAGAGAGAGCGAGAGAGAGAGAGAGAGATAAGTTATATAAGTTATATAACAGGATGTTTACAAATGTAGTAAATATAATTCATATATAGTTGTTCCGCTTTTATGTAATCCTTTAAGCTACATATTTGGTTTTACAGAGGCTAGAAGTTATATACTAAAACCCCATATTTATTATTATTTTACCCAATCACAAAAAAATCTTTGCACTATCTTCCAATTTGTACGATATTTACATCATATTCTGTGAATTTTGTAGAAACTAAACATTATAAATGATAAAAAGTGTTTTAATTCGCATAAGCACCTTATATGGGAATTTTAAATTGTTTCAATATTTAGTTAAAAATCTGTAAAGCCTTACATTTTTAGTCTTTAAGTTTTTCAAAATATTATGACCATCTTCACTAAAAAAAAACAACAAAAACTAGCAGTAAAATTTTAGTTGCAAAAGTCCAGCAAAAAGTATTTTCATGTGATTCCTGAAGGGAAGATAATAGTTTTATTGTATCCTATTCAATAAACTTGACTTCTTAACGAAAACGAATAATTTTGCCTGGCATGGAGCAAGTAATTCGAGCATAGGGGAACGAAATCAATATATAAATTGTTGGTTATTTTGCAAAAAGACAAGCCCGTGACCGGTTTCACTGTTCTTGCAGATCATCAGACGGACGCATATCTTTTTGTTTATTTAATTCTTAACGAAACACAAAAATTGTACATATTTTGATATAGGTACAGTAAATGTTTGGAGAGAGATCTATATACAAGTAAAAGAAAGTATAGATTCCAAAACATATAAGGATTGAAAAATATTTTTTAGTTCAAAAATTTACCAACTACATTGTAAATAATGCTTATAAGGGCAACTAAAATATTTTCGTACTCTAATTTTAGAACTATTAGTTACATAATTACATTGAAATAGATTATATAAGAGTAGCTCCGACATTTCTATCGCAGTCTGTTAAAAAATTAATAGTTACATAAAATAACAAAAGGAGAGGAGTCAACGCTCTCATAGGCTTCCATTTAAGCGTATGTAGGTGTAAAAGTTATGCGTTTAACACTAACAATTAAAACTGAAATTTTTATAGAACAGTAATGAGACTATTGTTTTCTCTTTTAAATAAAAAAAAGTTTATTGGGTGACCAGAAACGTTATCGATTTGTAAATATTTATGGTTCCGGGTTGGAAATGCTTCGCCCACTTTTGTAAGGGACTTCATCAGGACAAGACAAGAAAATAAGTAATAAAATAAAAATAATAATAAAGATGAGAATGATCATGTTGTAGACAAGTTAAAGTGTAAAGAGTATGTAAAGTTACTTCTGAACTAGCAGACTCACTAGCCCATTTAAGCCAAAAGGTGTTTTGTGGCAAAGTAACTGGTAACTGCATAAAGTTCTCGCCCTATCTAAACTACCACTTTTGCTACTTTCACCGGTTACTTTGCCACAAGACACCTTTTGGCTTAAATGGGCTAGTGAGTCTACTAGTTCAGGAATAACTTTACATACTCTTTACACTTTAACTTGTCTACTTAATTATTATTCTAATCTTCATTATTATTTTTTATTTTATTACTTCTTTTCTTTTATTGTCCTGATGAAGCCCCTTACAAAAGTGATCGAAACGTCGACCTTTGTTTATAAAATGACACGGTCCCAACCCGGAATAATAAATATTTATAATGACTCCGGCCGTGAAAGCCTCCGAAAATATCATTATCGCTTTGGTTTATCGTTTGAAGTTTGAACTTTAATAATAATTATATACCCATGCTAAAGTACTAACAAAACGACTAATAAAACTCGATTATTATTTTATTAAAGTATTAGATATTTAAAACACTCAATGGTGTTTTCTTTACAATTTGAAATATCAGTAAGTCAAAGAACCACAAAATGCAATACACTTTGTCTGTACTAACAGTAATTAAGATTTCGAAAATCACTTCATATTGATGCATCGTAGGCACAAATCAAACTAAACTTTTACTAAATTTACGCATAACTTGCCCGGCATCAACACGTCAATTCTAATCGTTTGGAAAGCATTGCATATATTCACATATACAAATGATTAGTTTGTATAATGCCTGGTTCTCGTACCACTATTGGATATAACTTGTGACCATGACTGTATCAAAATTTGTAATTAAATGGGTTTGTTTATCTCTAGAGATTACGTATATAAAAACGTAGTAGCATTGACATTTAGCTTAGTCGTAAAATTGCAAATTTGCGGACTAAGTCATAAAGAATATCTCATTCAAAACGTATATTAAGAAAAAAGTGGTCTTTTTCGTCAAGCAATATAAATCTAAGAAGTAAATGTACTGTTATGCTGTTACAATTAGGCAAATTTTAAATTTCTAAGAGGTTTACAAAAGTGGCTTTGTGTTCTTACGCCGAAAAATCTAAAATTCCGGTACTTTACGACATGATTACGAATAGCGGTACTCGATCAATCTATGCTTTTGTATAAAAATGCGACACACTAATGGCATTAGCATCCGGGCAGAATCCCGCGCGATAAATCCCACTCACAAATTGAAAACCTCCCGAACTACTCGGATACGAACGCGACTTGCATAAGCTAAGGGGACAACCATTAAAGGGAAACGTTACGCACTACGCATTCCGAATTCAGGATATTCTTAATTTAATGATGCTTATGATGCAGAACACCGCAATAAGTCTTAATATTCTCTTAATGTTTTGAACATTTTCACATGTTTGTGTAAAGTTTATTCAATTACGAGGAAAAGTAATCTACTGAGCCCTTGCAAATGGAAAGAAAACGTATAACACCTAAGGCGTTTGTAGCTTAACTAAGCTTCGAGAAACTTTGCACTATATGCTTTGGTGCCGAAAATCAAGTACGTGATTTGAGTCTGGACGGGGTATGAAACTGATGCGTTATTCTTTAATATTAGCCGCTAAATTGAAATGATTGTTAGATCTTTAATATAAATATTATTCAATGGTCACGAATCAACTCTTACGTATATATGTATATACATATACATACATGCACGCACGCACGCACGCACGCACGCACGCACGCACGCACGCACGCACGCACGCACGCACGCACGCACGCACGCACGCACGCACGCACGCACGCACGCACGCACGCACACACACACACACACGCATACACACACACACACACCACACACACGTGTGCCGAATTGTTGGAAGTTCCAGAACAAACGGGAATTTGGGTCTGCAATCTTCGGCAAGAGAAAAACAGGAAAAATATAAAATCAAAACTATTTATTCAACTTATAGCACGTTGCATTTACAATTTTGTGTATTCGGAAGTGAGCCTAAAATTTGATGTGATTAAAATATAGTGTGTAAAAGGTCAACAAAAATTTGATTGGTACGTAGAATTATGTTTAAAAAAAGGGATATTTCTTGGAATGTTCAACGAAACTATTCGTGATAAGATACATTTTTGCTGGCATTAATTGCTTTAAAAAGGTGTAAAAATTTATAATCTTCGTAAAAAGCTAATTCGAAAAAAATATTTATTTTAATTTTGATTTAAAAGTTCTATAAAAAGCAAATGATATTAAAAAGGGCGAATATTTGTAAATTATAATATAACAAAAATTCTATTTAGTTCATTATACAATTTTTAGTGAAGTTTATTTGTGTTATTTAGCTGTATAGAGTGTTGGAGAGGAGTGAGTAAATATTCTCCGTTGTCATATCGTCGCTCACTTTGTGCATGGTATCACTGAGCTAGTCGAGGCATAAATTTGATTGTAAAAAAATAACAATTACAATTACAACGCCATCTCTCTTGGTATATTCTTGATGCAAGCAGGCAATTTCTTAAACTTTCACCTAATACCCAAATCATATCTGTTTGTTCTTCCACAGAAAAATTCATTTCGAAAACTCCTTCAAAGATCACATTTAAAATAGACTTGATAATGTGTTATATGACAACACACTACAATTAATAAACCTAAATGAGATTTTAATTGTAATTGTTATTTTTATCAAAGCCTACCTGATTTCCCGTTTGAACATTTTCTATAAAATGCATATTGTTGATCTGGCAGAATTCTGTTGATAGCGTATTATTGTAGGTTGTTATATCTTTAGTGAAAATTGTTATTGGATAAGTGTAGTTAATTGCTAATCAAAACGTATTAATTGTTTTATAATATTCTCCATAGCAAGTTATTTTTAGTTATATAAATTAAAAGCATTCTTAAAATTTGAATAAAATCAAAAATATCTCAGAAAGTAATGGATTTAGGTATAGGGAATGCTTTACAAAAATGAAAGAACACTTAATGAACCATCCATTATAGCAATAAAATTGGTAGGGTACCCTTTAAAAAAAGTTTTAAAAATTATATTTTGCAAAACCTGACACGCGCTCTATACTGTGAAGAAATTTCAAAAGAGTGATATTTACAAATATTCTATGGTATATAGTAAAATTTTCAGCATCTTGAAAATTAACATGAGTTGTGTATTAGTGCAGTGGCAATGTATCTAATCAGGGTCATTTTTTCTAAAAACAGTTGAATATCTCAAAAACTAAATAGAATAGACAGATAAAATTTGGTATCAAATTAAAGCTCTCTTTATGGGCTTTTCAAAAATGTTTTAATATAAAGGGTGTTCCATTTAAATAACTATAAGTTTGATATGCCCTGGAATTATGAAACACCCTGTATGCTTCCAAATATTTTTAAAATTTGGTTTACGTAGCTTCTATAATAACGGAGTTATCTACCGTTGCCACACTAAAAGCGCACCCTGTATATATAAATATATATCTTGTTGTGGAATTAGAGGTTAAATAGGTGTAGACAATAAAGCTTTAGCAACTGTGTATATAGAAACAGGAGCAAATTATTTACGCGCCAAATTAATTAATTTATATAGTTAAATACGGACGGTTATTAAGGTAATTTTCTATATTTAAATTGGAATGTTAAAATTGCATAAGGGAAGAAAGCTTTAGAGTACATAAAAACTCAAGGATACGCATAAGTAATTATATTAATTTTAAATCAAACGCATGGAAGCAAAAAGGGAGCTTGCATGTATAGAAAATCAATAATTTTAAACGCAAATGTTTCCATTTTAAAAGCCAACGTTCGTTTATACAAATACTAAGAATGGGTAAACTAAGAATTGTGGTTTTAAATGGTCGGTTGTTTCGAAGAACACCTGTTTATTAAATGTCACGTTCAGGGAACTTAAACGAAAGTTAGCACAAAATTCTATAGAAGTTTGTTTGCAACGGTCGATTTGTATAAGCTGCTAAAATAAGTGCCTTGAAGAATGAGTGAAATAAACGATCAATAATGTAAGACAGACAGAGAAGCAGGTAAAGAAAACGTTGGGTACAAGTCACGTACGAAATACACGGGTAAATGTGAAGGACGACTACGATATCGATTTTCTGTAACTTAAGAGGCGTTCTAAAGGAGACAACAAACATGCGTGGAACGGAGATAGATAGCGGATAGGTGGAGTGCTGTGACGAGGGAAAATTCTATCATTGGCCGATGGCTAGCAGTTTTCAAGAAGAGCTCGTCCGTTGAAGTAGTAAACAAAATTCTATGTAACAGCACAGTTCGTTACGTTCAAAATTTTAAGAAGCAGCTTCGAAAATAAGCTTTTCAAGTGAAATAGGTTCCACGGGGTGGTTTTGAAAATCATATAAATAGTTAAGTAAAGTTCTCTTTCCATTTAGATCTGAGTACGTACTAAGATCTGCAACGTAATAATAGTAAATGTTCTTACGGGTATCAATTATTGTGTTTAGTCAGTAAAGTTGCATATAACATCCTGTTTAGAAATTATGAAAGCGTACCGCAGGTTGTAAAAGTGATATTGCACGAGTTAGTGCTATTGTTTAGGTAAAAGGTGCCGTTACTACAACGAAGCTATTAAATGAAGGGACAATATTTGGGGTAAGCGAAGTATATTTGGTATGGAATGTTACGTTTGAGACAAAGCTAATATCTGGGGAGAAGAACAGTAGTGGTAGCGGAGATTTGGATGGTGGGGATGTGGATCCAGGCATCATCGTAGTAGATAGACACCTCGACGAGGGTTTCTGGTAATCATCTTTAGTGGTGACGAGGAACAAAGGCGACTCCAGGTAACGAAACTTAAATTCCTGTTTTTGTATAAAAATTTGTGTTGATATTTTTTGTGTTTGTGTGTTTTGACTTATTGGTGGCGTATTTATTACCATATAACTTGTTTAAAAAGGTATATGTGCAGAACAATTAATATTGATTAAAAAAAAAGATTTATTGATGATATATAAAGGTTTATTCATGCTATAAATTGTTGTTATAAGGAGTAAACGGGTCTTTAAATTTGTTTTCAATAGAATGCAAGGCACGCACGCACGCACGCACGCACGTACGCACACACCCACGCGCGCACACACCCACGCGCGCACACACGCACACACGCACGCACACACGCACGCACACACGCACCCATACACACACGCACACACGCACACACGCACACGCGCGCACACACACACACTCACACACACACACACGCACACACACACATCACAGATGTTATCCGTTTAGTTAGATCTCTGATATAGGGTAAGCTTAGGTATTTTGAAAGATTATGACCTTGTGTTAGGTTGTTGGTTTCTTTTTGTTATGTATGTGGCGTTGGATGCTTTTTGCTAGGTGTATTATATATGAGTTTTGTTATAAATCTCCTAGGATAACCGTTTTTTGTAATATTTCAAGAAGGATTTTTAAATTTTTATCGATAAAGGATGGATTCGATAATTTCACTATTCTTGTTTTTAAATTTAAAATGGTATTGATCTTCATAAACATGGGATGGTATGACCATATAGTTGAGGTATCTTCCAGAGGATATTGGTTTTTTGTACCAGTCTGTGACGATGGTTGTATTGTTTCTTATTAATTTCATATCTAGAAAGGATACAGAATTGTTTGTTTCACTTTCAACGGTGAATTTTATATATTCATCATAGGTGTTGAAAGTATTTAATATGATATCCTGTGTGTTGTTTGGTACGGCGCAAATTAAATCGTCAACAAATTTCTTACAAAATGGTACAGTGAAAGATAGTTTGGGTAAACATGTGTCTAATAATTCATCAATAACATACTGTGCTATTATGGGCGATATAATAGATCCCATAGGTGTGCTTGTAGTTTGTTTGTAAAATCTGCCTTGAAATGAAAAATAATTCGAATCGAAAATAAATTGAATGAGTTTTATGAATTTTTGAAGTGGTATTTTACAGTGGTTTTTAATAATGTTCCATTTTTATGTATGCTTGAAATAGCACGATTTGAAGTTATATTCGTGAATAGTGATACAATGTCCAGACTAATTAGAATGTACCCATTTGGAATATTGTAGTTGTTTATGTATTGTGCAAATTCAAAAGAATCTTTGATGTAATATGGATTTTGAACTTGATAAGCAGAAGTTAAAATGTCTTTTATGAATTAGGTGAGTTTACTAGTTGGAGAGTCAATTGAAGAAATTATTGGTCTTAATGCAAGTTGAGGTTTATGGATTTTGGGTAAGCCATAAAACTTTGGACATGTCCCATTATATATCATAATTGTTTGGCTTCAAGTTTTTCTAAATATCCTGCATTTAGTAAGTTGCTGATTATTTTGTTTGTTTTCTGTTGGATGTTGTTGGATTTCTGGGTATGGTTTTATAATGTTCTTCGTTAGAAAGTAAATCAATAGCGAGTTCAACATACTGAGGTTTTGGCATTAGAACACTAACATTACCTTTGTCGGATTGAATAAGAATAAGCTCTGGATGTTCTCTAAGAAATAGTTTACATTTTTTATATAGATACACGAAGAAATCATTTTTGTTTTGATTCTTATGAAAAAAGTTTGTAACGATGTTACTGATTTTAGTTCTTGTTAAAAGTTTTTCTTTTTTGGGAAGTAATTCGTTAATTATTTCTACTTCTGCTAATAATTTTGAAATCGATATATCTTGAATAAACGGTTGGAAGCAAAATTTTGGTTAAGTGATAAGAATGTACGTACGGTATCTGGTATGCTTATATTTGTTAAGTTTTTAAACCATTCACTTTCGACTTGAATTTTGTTTCTTTTAATTTCGCTGAGATACTTATATTTTTTAACAGCAAAAAAAATGAAGATTATATATATATATATATATATATATATATATATATATATATCTTTCTAATTACTCGTCCTGTAATTGGAAACACTCGGCATAATATTCTCGGACTTCTTAACTATTATACAAAGCCTAACGGCTTTGTATAATAGCTAAGATGTCCGTAAAAATGCAAATCAACACTCGTATTAAATACCATTTCCAAAACGTGTTGCATAGATTTAACATCAAAGCACTTCACCTGAAAACGTTATTTAAATACCAGTTCAGGTAATTTCTAGAGGTTTCTTTCCATTAAAAGCATTTTAATACAACGAAATTCTGTATTCTTAAAACAAAACTCTAGATTTTTCTAATTTATTCGGTACCGAGAAAAGCTATAAACCAACAATATAAGCGGGTGATAGATAATATAAATGAACGCCATATTTAGCAAAATTGTATGGATCAGATCAACGAGAAGCTTATAGGTTTTTCCAGAGATAATGACGTAGGAAGATTTTATTATAGGAACCGGAAATAATTAGAACGAGGTTCAGTTACCAATGGTCTGTTTATAAAACACTTTTCAGTGATCAATTGTCTTTATGTCGGTCAATTGCGAGTGATCCTTTTGTGAATGAATAAAATAAAGTACACGTTAGTTTAAAATATTTGTCAAGAACAATATATTTTAAAGGTATACAGTATAACAAATGACATTTAAAGTGAAATTGTATTAAGATATGAACAACTCAGATTGGAAGTAAAATACCAGTCAGTTTTAATAAAGTATGTGCCGGTACGATAACCTTAAATAGAAAAAAACGACATGGAAAAGCATTGTATGGTTTTTGCTAATGTTATCGCTTTGCATTTCTTCCTTATAGGCAATAATTAATTCTATCCAGTTCGTTATTTATAAAAAAGATTCTGTCACCAAATTGGCAAGCCGTGCATTTTGTGTTGCATATAATTAGTTGGAGTATGGTCCATATTACAATGCTTGTTGGTTATGCAACTATTAATGTGAGGTTACCAAAGCAGAACTTGTCAATATGTAACTTAGTATATTAAAATCAAGATTGGAATTTTAGGTATTAAAGAAGATTGTAAGCACATGTTTTCGTAACGAATATGATTGATTGACGACTTTAGGATTTCATCACAAAAATGCAACTTTGAAATTTTACTGCCATAAAATTTATCATCAAGCTTCAGTTCGTTTTGGTTTGTCGTACGTTAAACTACTACTCCTTTCTTGGGATATCTAAGGAGTGAGTAGAACTTTGTACATGTGCTTGAATCAACTGTTATTAACATTTATTCGCTCAATTGCAAGGTTATCATAAGTTGCCTATACCATAAAATGTACTGAAGAGCACGGTAAAATAATTACTGTTCGAATTTAAATTTATATTGAGATTACGTATAATGTCCATAAAACTAAAATAAACTAGTTGAAATAATAGTATGCTTTAAAAATGTTATTTTGCAAAGATAGCAGTTATTTTCAATTTAGTCCGTTCAACTGATGAAGGTCAAATTTTATTGTTGTCACATATCACTTTTATGAACTTTTTGCTACGACACATAAAAATGGTCATCTAAATCTTAAAAAAGATTGTTTGTTCCTAAAAATTGCTGTTATATAAAATACTATAGAATACAATAACACCTGTTTTATTTTTGAATTTAAAGAAAGCTAAAACTTTACCAACCATTGTCAAATTCCTATAACAGATCTGATTCAGTATTTTTTAAGGCTTGTGTCAAATTAATAATAATTAAACTTTGATCTTGAATCTTTTGAATGCATAGTACAAAAGCATTTTGAGTTTTAATATCAATTTGTGAATTATGATTTATATGTTCTAATATTGAATTATTTTTCTTGTAAATACGTTTATAAAATATTACATGAATTATTAATTACAAGCACAAAATTTAGTTGGACCTTTAGGTGTTTTATTTTGTTTATTTTCTAGAGAAAAAGCTACAGAAAGTACGTAGAGCTGAGCTGTCTACAAAGCCTGGTGCCGTACAAAGGAGACGTATGGATACAACAATACGATCAATGGTATCTTATGAAAATTTGAAATCTTTTATACATAGGTTGGTTTGAATATTTTATTTAAGTAAATCCTCAGACACAAAAAAATTGCTGTCTCGTATTATATTTAACGATACAATTTTATTTAAGCTTTGTTGGTACAATTGTTTGCCGTGTGTTATAGCTGGTATAACCTGGAGTTGATGTAGTTTTAATTCCTACTTAAGCAACGATATATATATATATATATATATATATATATATATATATATACAGTGAATAAGATGAAATAATAACCTAGACTTTTATGCAAAGCCCAAATGATCATTTCAAATCGAGCTAGCTTATATATATATATATATATATATATATATATATATATATATATATATATATATATAAGGGTATCTGCCTCCTTCCTTATGGTGTTTTTTTGTATTAGTCTATTTTTAAAGATGCGGTGGCGTCATTTTCCTCATTAACATTCATTCCCGTTTTTTTGGAGTTTCCACTTCGTAGTAATAAGTAAAAACCCATGTCCATTTGCTCATGCCTTCTGCAGAGACAATACCTCGAGCTAGCCAAAATACGCGTTTCCTGGTATTTTTATTAGCATAGAAGGTTTTTATTATCGCCCAAAAAAATTGTAAATTACATAATATCCAATTGAAAAATAAGAACGTGTTTATTGAACTTTGAGAAGATTGCATTAACAGCAAAGGTAAAGTAACGTTCAAATTAAAATCTATAATATAAGATAAAACAATTAACCAAAGCCATAAACCTTAACAGTAATAAATATGAGGCAAATTACAACAATAAATCTTAAAGATGAGATAACTCGTAGATTAATGGAACTAATTAGCGTAGCCTGGGGAATATTAGAACTACAGACTTCTGTGAATATTGTATTATGCCATCAGATCCAGGTAATTGAAAGGCTCGCGAATAATCATGATTTTTCTCCATTCTGACATAAAGGACGGGCCTTCATTTTCGACCAATAAAAACGTAAGAGCAACCGCCAGAGCGGACAAGAAGCTTCTGGACGCGTTACGTACCACAAAGGCTCAATTATATAACGACAACTCAAGGCAGTTGATAAGCAGTTGTTGAGTACTCATTTTAAATGTCATCTGCTAGTCTAATATGAAGCAATATCTAGTAGTGAAGCATTGTAGTAAACCGACAAGTTTATTTGACGACTTTGAAAGTTTATTGCTACTCTGAAGTAAGTAAATAATTACAATGGATTCAAGAATGGAAATAATTGAACAATAATGAATTACTGCAAATAAAGTTTTAATTTGAAAGAAAGCATATATGAAACTGGATTGGTAATTAATGGTAAATTTTAAACGATTTGGACTATGTTTGTATATTGACTAGAAATACAATTTTCATATTTAATGGTATTTCAATTATATGGAAAAGGATTACCAGCATAATTTACACGATAAAATAAAAATAATATTTTTTAAAATTTTAAAAAGGACATTTCTAGTAGTTAGTTAAGTTATGTAAGATTTTGTGTGCAAATCTTTGTGTGAGAGTTGATAGTTTGATCTGAGGGTCACTGACGTCGGTAGGTTTTGTCATTATATAAAAAAAAAATACACATAACTGATCAGATACGTTTAAATTCGATTTTAAGGGGAGGTTATTAAAATTATCCGACTTATTTTATAAAATTTTGCACATAATAAGATTTAATTAGAGAATAATTTCTGAATAAAAATCCTAATTAAAGAAGGGGGATTTTAGACTCTGTTTTAGTGTAAGCAAATGATAATCCATTAGTTATACTTTTTTATGTTAAGATTTTGTTTGTCAGGCAAAACTGTTGTAGTGGTATTAGATACTATCTTTAAAGTTTGTGCTAACAGAAAATTGTTTTTTCTTAATGTAAGATATTGTTTGTTAGAAAAAAAGCTGTTGTGAATGTAGTAATTGTTATTTGAAAGATTGTTTGTTAAAGAATATTTCGTGTCATTATAGGTTTGATGTCTGATTCTAGTGGTTTCATTTAAACTGAGCTAACAAAAATAATTAGGGCAACAATTTTAATAGAATCATCTTCAGACCACAGCACGTTTATTAACACCCAGCATCGGGCATCTTCAGTTCACATTACTTTTATTGACGCCCAACGTTGGACATCTTCAGTCCACAGCACTTTTATTTGCGTCCAACCTCGAGAATCTTCAGTCCACAGCAGTATATATATATATATATATATATATATATATATATATAAAATTAAAAATATTTAAGGTATTCAGCTTAACACGTAGAATAAAATATTAAACGTCTGATCTTTTTCGATTCTTGTTTCAGTTCTTATGATTTAAAAAGATACAGTTTCTGTACACAGAATTTTGTTTTGTGACCAATATTAACGAAGATAGCTAGTTGGTGATCGAAATATACGTGAGCATCTTACACATTTTTTATTTCCTTCTTTTTATACTTTGTTGCTGTTTCATATACACTTCATCTTTCAAAACACCATACAACGAAAGGCAATGTGTTAGGATCTGCATGTTAACCAAACAGTATGCAGTCGAAAAACCTATTCCTTAAAATGAATTAATTATCACAAGTCGTAAGACAACACTCAATTGTGTCTGACGAGTCGCACAACATTTTGCTTCTCCGATACTTATACAAAATCAACATGTAAAGGCGTAGTTCAGAAGCACATTCTTATTATAGTACGAATATACCTTACCCGAAGTGAAATCTGTTAGATTTTCATGTAATTGTTTGATGCTATATGTGAGCTGTGATGATACTTTTGGCCCGTCTACATTTTCTTTCCGAATTTTTTAAATTGGATTTTATCTTAGTTTAGTTCAGTTTAAAAACGTTCACATTTTCATATTTACGACAGAAACGGTTGACAGTAATGGCTGTTCTTTTCGATGATGATATTGCTTGCTGGTGGATTTTGCAAGTCTCTCATTTTGTATAAATGACGGGAGGATGCTCCACATAATCCCAAAATGCGTCATCATCGCATTTTAAAAGGAGCTTCTACATTGCGCGTTATACCACAAATATTTCTTTGCCTTTCGCTTCATTTACTAACGACTTGCCATACAGATACGATCCCTTTGTCATTCACTCCAATTCATTCAAATACACAGAAGGGAAAAAAGTTTCCTTGTGGATTACTAAAATTGTCTTGCATTGAAAACTGGATAAGCTACGTATCTCTCAAAAACCGTATCAATAATTAAACAAGCAGAAAACTGTTTCAAGCGTAATAAGTAGCACGACAATCCTGAGTTTCTCGATGCATATGCGAGATCCTATATCGCCTCATGAATGCAAATCGGTTGATTTTAGGTAATCCCACTATCGAGCTGAACACGCTGCTTAACAGGTTTCAGGGAAAATCTAAATCGGCCGAATTCCCTTATCCTTATTAGAGTGAATCGCAATGGAAGCTGTGTGTAAAATATTCCATAACAGACAAAACACCACTGACTTTCTCATGCCTCTGTGCTCTGGTGTAATTATTTTAAGCTTTATGTGCCCAAATTGCGTACCTATATCATGCTGGTATGCTCTACAAAGTTACACTTAATCCAATCATAATATACAATATTAGATAAGAATATCCAAAATAACGATTGCTGAGTAGATTTTCACGTAGTTGTGTATATTACTGTATTAAAGTGCATGAAAGGAAATTTAATTATTATCATACGACCAAATCCTCGCGAATTTTTAATTCTTGGAAAAATAAAATCTATTGTTAAACTTATGGATGATCTTGACGCATTAGCAATTTACTACCTTTTAATAGCAAAAAGTGCGTTTATTTAACTTGCATCTCTCTTTGAATCCTTCTGAACTGTTGCTGTTTACACATGGTAACCCTACATTAGACTTTCCAATGCTCCGCCCGAAGGTACTACATTGACCAGGAAACGAGTTTTTCTTTTACTTTTGGCGTATTCTCCACAACTGTTGAACGCAACGATGGTTCCTCTAAATTTACAAGAAATTCGTATTTTTATATCCTTCATAAATATTAAGTTAAAGTAATAAGTTGTTCAAATACTTAATGTTATGCAATTGAAAACAATATCAAATTTTCAGCTAAGATTGTGCAGTATAAAATTTATTAAAAGCGTCAAAGCAATCTATTTTTGTAAATCATACTGCTTAATCGGCAATATGACTCCGAGATTTGAAAGGATTAATGTAATTGATTACAGTTCAGTGTATTTTGAAATCACTATTCAATGCTGGATGATGAGATTCTTACCAGAGCTACAATATTTTGTGAGCAGTAAGAAGAAGATATATCCCCAACCTTGATAGATACTCCACCTGAAAGCCATATACACAGCAATTTTGATACAACTGAATCGCTAACATTGCCTCAATTATTGAACACTCTAAGCAAACTCAGAATAGATTTGCTGTTCCCCAATGTTTGCGTATCATTGAGAATCTTATGCACATTCCCCGTTACCGTAGCCGAAAAAAAAACGGTCTTTCAGCCTTCTTGCAAGGGTAAAAAATTTCCTTCGATCAACGAAGTGCGAAAATCGCTTAAGCAGTCTGGGCACTTTAGCGCTAGAACAGTTTCTTGCTTCAAACATTGATTTTGAGGGAGTAACGTGCACGTTTGCCAACAAAAAGCAAGAAAAGCACAATTATTATAATTCTTTCAATATTAGTTATCCTTCATGTGTCAATAATAAAGTTTCACTGAAAATGGATAATGCTTTACAAAATTCTAAAAATAGTATACCCACTAATAAAGTAAGCAACACGTTCAGTGGATATAATAATTACCAAGGGCAATGTACTTAAAATCCGCAAAAGCCTCGTTTTATTACAGTTGAATGCATAGTGTAACGGAACTTAGGTTCATAAATTACTTGAAAACAATAAACATGATAAGCATAATAACTTTAATAGTAAATTTTCAGAGTATGGTTATGTTATTTCGAGAAACCTTTAGAATTATGAAGTAAATAACAGTGAAATAAATAATAGGCGTGTTCAATATCATAATTATCTCAAATAAAGAAGCGCTTTTATAAATTTTAGTTAAATAAAGCATAATTGATATAAGAATTTACGTGTAATTATAATACAAAATAAGACCAGCACATCACTAGCATATTCGGACAATGTAGCAATTATTTAAAAACAAACAGACGCTTAATAGTGGAAATCACCAAAATCAAGTTTCAGATAATTAATTATATCATTCGATACAAAGTAACAAGGTTTTCAATATATCTATTAAAACTGCTAAAATAATAAAATAGCTGCAGGCACGTGGTTTTTGCACGATACTATCCTATGAGTTCACACGTGATTCACGTGAAATAGAAATATCATACAATGACATAACCCCCTCCAAGCGTATGAAAAATACGAAAGTTAAACAGTGGTCAGAGAACAGTTAGAATTAATTATTCGCAAGCCGTCCTCACACAAGTGGTTGAACGTGAAAAGGTAGTCGTATATTCCACGCGTGTTATGAAGTAATAATTTGGCGTAACGTGGTGTGATCATGCGGATTTTTGACAAACCCACAGCATTAACAGATTGGGATGAATTGGCTTTCAGTAAGGAATTGAAAATAAGTATCACTTTTACAACGTCCACTTTAAGAAAGTATACTGTTAAATAATTATATGTATAAAATTTGGACATTGCAAGTTTTTGTTGCAAATTACAGACGTGTTACAAATTATTATAATGGTAATTATCAAGATTATGATTGACTGAAAATGAAACTTTCAATTCTGTGTGTGTATTTGTTTACAGGAATATCGTTATGTCGCTGAAGTTTATATTGGTGCGTTTAAAATTGTCCTATTGACAGAAATGATAAAATAATATCGAAAAATAGATTTTGGTGCCGTATTAAGTAAAAATTTGTTGCATTATTTACTAAACATGTAAGTGAAATTACGTCAAAGAAACTGTAGTTCACCAGCAAGGTAAAGTAATTAAAATCCCCCAGAAATACTCATTGTCTAGAAATTTTCCCTACACTAAAGTAGACTAGACGAGTTGGAGCCCATAATGTGACAGTCTTGAAAGTCTTTCGAGGTAGGCGTAGCTTGACGGAAGTGACTCCTAGTGAATTGCTACAATTTCCATTTTTTTTGTATTGTTTCTATAGGAACCCACTCCCGCACCACTGTAGTTAGCCGGTACAATCTTAATTTGTTACGGAATACCCGCGTCCACTGAGTAATTCAAAATTTATCAATTTAACGTTTCGTTCGCCCGTAACAGTTTCTAATCATATATAATTTTGGTAAGAGCATTTTGAGGCGATATACAGTCTATTTTGAGCCTTGTTATATTTAGTATTTTATGATGTTGTATTTTAAGAAGGTTTGGCTATGTAACTTAGTTTGTAGTTAACTAAGTTCATATGTCTGTATATGTTTAAAGTACCTATAGGATTTTAGTATAGTTGCAATATTTTTGTGGTTACGCTGAACGCACCTTAAAGATTACTTCATTGCCCATAATAGACGCAGATCTACAAATTTCATCTTTGAAATATAGTGAAACCCAGTCTATGCATCTCGGTGTTTTTGAGCTAATTTTGTACATAAATTCAATCATCGACCGACCACGTCCTTTCTTTCGTTTGGAGGATGAAGTCCAAACTCTGCGCCTAGTCCTGGTTTGTTTCCATATCAATAACACTTGCTGCTTGTATTTAATTATTGAATTGATTATAGTTTTTATTTTTGATATTAAAAATTTTAAAACTTTGGGCACATTCTAGTTTCTTTTGAGCTCAACAAAACTACAAAATATGATTTTGAAAATAGCTTTCAATGCGTTTTGTGTTAAGCATTTCATTAATAAAAATAATTAAAAGTTTTTATTATGTCTTTCTTTTTTGATGCTATTGATGTAAATTTTAAGGCGTGAAAGCAAATCAAAATGCCATTTTGAGGAAACGTATTATTTCTAAGTGCTTGGTGCAGGTTGATTGCGGATTTGGAAGCGGTCAAGTTATGTTAAGTTAAGTTAAGTTCACCACTTAATTATGGTTGGGAAGAATTTGATGGAAAATACATTTTCAAATGGTTCGATGGAGATCAATTGCCTCGATCAGTAGATGAAATAAGTATAAAGCCTGATGCGGAAAAAATCAAGGTAATGAATATTTCATTCTTTCGATTAAATTACAAATTATAAATTTTAACTTTATTATTTTTTATGCATGAAATTTTAATTTCTAACATCAAATGAAAAAGTTTTGGTTCTTAACCTTTCTTTATCATTCCTTATAATTTATTTAAATTGAGTCTTTAGTAATAATTTTATTAAACATTTGTAATTATTAGCCATTCAATTGTGTTTCAATTAAAATTATAGTTAAGTCATTTACCGAGAAAATAAATCACGAATTTATGTACAAATTTCATATACCTATCTTCTTTTCATGTTCAATAGATCTATAGAAAAAAAAACATAAATATGATATCGCTAAAGCATACATTTTTACAGATGAATATTTATTCAACGGGAATTACAAAAATAAAAGTCTTCCAAATATCAAATTCAACAATCGTCGTCTTCCAAGCGAGTAGATATGTGCTGCAGCCGTGCGCACGTTTAAGCGCCAGGTCGGCGCGCGGTACCTTTATCTACTTGGAAGACGACTATTGTTGTACCTGATACTTGGAAAACTATAAATTTTCATTTGCACATATAATGAACTATGCACTAACGAAGTTTCAGCATTTGTGGAATAAATCCATTTTATCCCTTTTTTGGAGGTGTTCGTACGAATGGAAGACGTAGTGCGTTGTGTTTGCTACATGGAAGACGAGTTTTATTTTTATGTTTACATTATAAATAATCAGAGGAAAAAGTTTTACGCTTGGCGATATAAGTTTTTCTTCAAATTTTTGCGAGTTTTCAAACCGTCCCATTATGCCCCGTTGTGTCGTTACCATGGAAGATTTTGACAGTTCAAGTTCTTATAACAAGTACATTTGGTAAAATAATTATTAAGTTTGGCGAAATGAGTCACATTTTTCTGTCACTGCCTCCCGGACTATTAGCTTTGTACCAATCGCGAATGGCGCCGATTCACTTTGTGAGCACATTAGGCCGCAGTTTGGACAGCTGTACAGAATTAATTTCAAAATTTGTGTCATGTTGTGATTTCAACTTCGCCCACCTAGTATTTATGAAGGTTAGGGATACAAGTCACAAAAGAGACAAGATTTAAACTAAACACAAACAAAATAGCTGTTAAAATTTAAATGGAAGTTGTTAAAACTCCTTAGCTCTGTTTCCAAAACAATTGTGAAAAAATTGCTCAGGACTGCACTGTTTTTATATGCTTTATTATTTTTTCTAACGTATGTCCAGTTCTGAGTCTTATTTCGTTTATCAATTAAAATATGAAATTTAATACACTTAACCGGGTAGAGCAGACCTCTGGCGCGTAGTAGATTCTTGTGTACCTAGATGGAGCAACGCTAATTAGTAAACTATTCTTGCCGGCTTTTAAGGTTTGTTTAAGGAAAATCAAAATATTATTGGTATAACGTATTATAACGTATGAATAAAATTTCCGAGTGATTTGAACACTTCTTTGTAAACATTTATAATTGGATCCTTTCCCAGCCTTCGATCTGTTCTAAACGTATCCACATTTTCATTTTTATGACGCAAATGCTTGACAGTAATGGCGCTTCTTTCCGATGATGATAATGCTTGTTAGTCGATTGTATAAGGCTTTCCTTTTGTGAAAATGTCGAGGGACGTTCTACATAATCCTAAAAGCGCGTCATCATCGTATTTAAAATAGAGCCTCCTAATTGCTTGGCGTAACAAATATTTCTTTACTTTTCGTGTCATTTTTTAACAACTCGTATAGAAATCAATCCCTTTTATCATCCCTTTTGAAGGAAAATACATTTTCTTTGTGGATTATTAGAATTGTTCGGTATCAAAAATTCGAAGAGGTTTGTATTTTTCAAATATTTATAAATAATTAAACGAGTAGAGTTCTTTCAAGAGAGAGAATTATGAATTTCTAAACCTGTATGTAATCTTTTATTGCTTCATAAATGCAAATCGGTTGTCTATGTAATCCCGCTATCGTGTTGAACACGCACCCTAACAGGTTTCAGCGAAAATCCTAAACTGGACTTCTTCCCTCATCCTTATTAAGTGAATCACACCGGAAGCTCTGTGAAATACTCCATAAGGGACAAATCCCCCAACTAACTTCTTGAAGCTCATTGTGGATGTTTGACGAATAATGATGACGATATAATAATTATCGTGACCCCTCCTCTATCGTTCAACTGCGGCCCGGTCATACATTTTCTAATCCGCTCATACCATCGAATACAATGTAATGATGCTCTAAATGACGTTCTTAAACGAAAGTGTGCGCAAATGTAAATTCTGTTCTTATTATCAATATTGTACTATCATAACAAAATATCATAAAATCCAGCAAACATTCAATTTATGCCAGAAATAATCCAGAGGTAGGTCGAAAATTGATATTTAATCTCAGGAGATAAAATTTCGAGAGTTGAATTAATAAATTTTACCGTTACATTTTGATTATGATAGGGTGTGCTACGAATGATTTTGTCGCATAAAGTCGCAGCAGTCATAGAGTTGTAATTTATGGCATTGGCGATTGACATCCAATTAACAAGGAGATTGGTGTTTTATTTTAGCGTGTACGTGAGTTAGATTTTGGTCTTTGCGAGCTGCCTTTTTAAAAAGTCTTTTTCCAAAAACACTTCTAACAAATTTTATGTATACAAAAATTACAAATTGAATTTTAATCTACAAGTACTGTATCAAAATTATTCTAAGTTGAAATTATATTTAATTGAACTAATTTATGGCGAGTAGCCTGAACAACCAACAATGCTAAATTATGAGGATCAAGACTGACTGACTATCTTGGGCTCTCCAAGGTATTTATGCTGTCCCTGCCCCTCACATTCCTCGTGTGAACTGCAGAGCTCATGTCTGCTTATTTCTTTATTCACTAATACAAAGTAACAATCTTAATTCTAACAATAAGTTTCTTACAGTCTATTGTGACCTGCACCTGCAGAGTCAGGTTACGTCTGGAATACATTGTATTCACATCCGTTCTCATGTCTTCTGTCTGACTTCTATTAACCTTTTATTATCTATCCTTGAATTATACAATGTTGCAAGTTAACTTAAGATTCAATAATTCCATTTAATTATATATATATATATTTGATTTGCGGGATATGTAACTCGTGTACGCTTGCTATAAATAAAAATACAATGTAATTTAGAATTCGCATTACAAAATTTTTTCTAATTTTGTTTATTTTTCACATCTATACATCGATATTAATCGGAGTGTTAGATACATATAAATCAAGAAATACACAAATTTTGTATTTTGCTTCCCCAATTTTCTTGAATACATTAATCTTAATATATTTATTATTCAAATATATTTCTATTGGAAAGCTATTTTGCGCTACTCTGTATATAAGATACGTTTCCTTAAAGCAGTGTTCAAAAAAATTTAGTTGTACCATAAAAAACATAAAGTTAAGTGGTAAAAATCGGGTGTCCATACAATGTTCCGTTCGAGATCATATATTTTAATATTAAATGCGATGAAGCCACGTTGCTTAATCAAGCTTTCAAACCTGAGTAGACCGTATCAGTTATTAACATTATATAGTTGTCGTATAAATGCTTCATGCTACATGTGAGAGTTTATGTGTATCTACCTAAATTGCATATATAAATATAAGTACACTGGTATATTGTAACATTTTTAGTATTTGATAATTATGGGCGGGTTAAGGTCCTATAAACACGAGCCCCATTATACAGAAAACGAATTGCAGCATGCGAATGTCGAGCTGAAACAATTTAGTGAACGGGCTGGAAACAAAGAGTACGTATAATAGTTCTAGAATCAAGGACACAAACTACGAAAGCTTTTGTTGTCAAAAGAGTACCATCATAACAAACATTAGGTCCGAAAACTAATTTGTTATACATAGTGCAGAATTCGGTAATGTAGTTTTAAATAAACACGTTTTAAATATTAACCATCATCATCATCATTTTGTTTTCGACCTTACTTAAGGTCGGTTTGACGCAGCTCTAACTTCTTTTCTGTTCTGTTCTAATCTAAACAGTTCTGCATACCCTTCACAATCTAAATTTCTAATAATTTGACTAATATAGCTTGGTCTAGGTCTTCCTATACAAACCTATAGGAACCATCATCAGGAAATCATAAAAATAAAAAAGTATAAAATTGTAGACAGAAGACCCGTTACAAGTTCCGTCCCTACATCGCTTCTATATTCATAAATATTCTGTGTTCCTTCAATTTTGTTACTGTGGTTAGGAACTAGATCTTCCTGCCAATTTATTTTTGACATATGATAATAAACGTATTTATTAAATTATGTTTACTGCATTAATTATAATGGGAATCCTTGTATGTAAATGCAAGAAGTTTTGCATATTTATTGATATCGGTATATACAGGTTACATCTTTCGGTAACCTTGTTAATTTAGTGTTATTTCACTTCTATATACCATGGAGGTATTTTTCATATCCTTCTGTTATCGCTTATTATAAAAGCTTACAGCTTATCAATTTTGATTCTTTTTACTTTTGGCTTTTGGTCTTCAAGAAGTAGAACCCAATATTCTGGTGGAGTGTTTCCCCATTATGGAATAAGTTGGTTATTTAAATCAGTTGGGGTGAAACTTCTACATAAGAAAGATTACTTTAATGTGTATTCGGTAGTGGTAATCCTCTCGTTTATTAATATTATATTTCGTGACACATTATACGCCAGGTGAATCTAGAAGTCGTTAAAACTATATTTTACATTATTGTCCTTTAATTTGGATGCATTTAAGAAGATATTTGTTGGTGGCGGTGTTCCTTTATTGAAATTATATGCACTTTTTGAAGAGTAATTAAGGAATCTAGTACTTCTTTTAATTACCATTTTACAGGGCTTTTAGGAGTTTCTACGGTCTCCCGTAGAGTCCTTTGGTTTCCCTAAAGTTTACTTTTGCTGTTAAAGCTCTATGCTGAGTTTGTCATGTGCTTGGTAGCTGTAAACGAGAAGCTTGTCGAAGAGGAGGCATTTCTGTTGGTCCAGGTGCTGTCATTCCGTAGAACAATATCTACAAGAAATTCAGGTTTTTCTTTGTATCTTATATTAGTGATTGTGTATTTGTCGACCATCTGTCGAGCAATGTTTTAAGGTTAATAATTAATTGTTAAGTGCTATTGGTATTCAGCCTATAGTCAGGGTGAATATATTTATTTATGTGTGTAAATAATTCTGTGTTAGGTAATCAATTTTATACAATGGATTACATACTTGTATAGTGGGTTTGCATCTTAAGGAGCACAAGCCCCTTACACTTAAACAATTTTGTAGGTTACATTTGTGTGTAAAAAGAAAGCTTAAGAACAGTGCACATCTTTAGGTAAACATTAATTATTAGGGTCAGTGCAGATAATAATTGCATTCTGCCAATATTTGTTTGGGGAGGTTCGATTAGGCTTAATTATTGGGAACATAATCAGAATTATTTTTATTTATGTTGAGTTTAAGATTATTTGGTTATGGAAACTACATAGGCTACAAAACAACAGATACTCTCTGGCATACCTGAACATCTAGAGTAAAGCATTGTTGGTAATTTAAATTGGTATATTAGAAATGATAGCACTACTAAAATCTTGAAAATTCTTTCGCATTTAGTTCAGAAATAGTAGGCTTAGGTTTAGATGATGTAGATGATTTTTGTTCATTAGACTTCTTATTTGGCGAAATCATTCTCGTCTCTAAGATTTCTTGTAGAAGTTCGTCGCACCAATGATTGCTTTTCTTCTTATAGACTGCCTTGAGTACCTATTCCTTTGCGGCTTTTAAATATGCAACTCTTTTTCCTTTTAATCTTTTAATTAAGTTACTATTATGGTCTAGAATAGCTAAAATGGAACGGAGTTCCATTCCTGTGTAAGAAAAATGACCCGTATTGGGAAATATTTTAACCTGATATTGTGATAGCTTTCAAGATCACCTGTATGACAGTAGCAGTTAGGATGCTTTATATCTTCAAATAACTACTTTTGGTTGACGATTTTTTTCAAAATCTGAATTTCTTCACTGCTACATCTATGCCATATAGTTTTTTGCAGAGCATCGGAAGATAGTTCTTCGTGTTCGCATCGCTATTCGGTTCCATTCACCTTTCATAAATGTATACTACTTATGAGGTAAAGAAGCGAGTAAATTTTTGAACTAAAAATCACCATCGCCACCACAAAATTTTGAACTCCACCATATTTGATTCTGTATGTTGCTATTCCATGAAATACAGAGATGCTCCAACCCTTTTGATTGCATTTTTTTTAGAGAGATGCCCTACATCAAATTTATGGTGTATTGGTGGATATTTAGTTCTCATTACATCTTGATACTGCTGTATCTGTATGTTAAAAATAACTGTATACTAACGAGCTGGTTAAGCATTATCGGAGAAAATCGGAAAAATGTAGCCACTTCTAAATCACCTTATACCATACTTCGTTGTAAAACAATAAAATCCAAAACTTTGTTAGTTTTTATATCCATAATAGAATATGAAACGTATTTGACTGAATGACCTCGTGAATCAAATTAACCATCGCCTACAATTTGTTCACTGTCACATAAATAGACATCATTATAATTTTTACTGCGATGACTGCTCCCACATACGATTTTTCACAATGTGATAAAATCTGTATTCACTCAGAAATAATATTTTTACCGCAGAAGCAAATAATTTAAAAGTAGTGTACGAAATTCGCAAACATACATACATCTCAGCAGTATAAAATATATCACAATTTTGTTTCTCATAAAATTTACAGAAAACTGTATGTCCTTGTTAAATGTAGACGTAATTGTTAAGACGCTACTTTTGGTGGCAATTTTGTTTTAAGTAGAGGTGTCGAACATAAAACATCATAGCTATTGATGTTGAAGCACACGCTCAAAAAGGGAATTCAAGTATCTCTTTAAAACTCCAATTTCTAGAGGAGGCTCAAAGCTGAACAATTATCTTTTCCAAAAGAAAATCTCTTCTATTTCAACGTAAAGCAGTACCTTTTGTACTTTTAAGGAATGAAACTATTCGCTTATCACAACCGGTAATGCGACTGTACGTACAAAAGGGTTTAACTAAAGAAACAAGGATGTAACACTACAGACCCTCCCGGGCATTGCGTACGGTTCATGTATTTTCGGAATTTTAAGAAACAAATGGCATGTTCTATTTTCGTAATTCTAGTAGACAAGGAATTTACAACAACAATAATTCAACATTACTGCATTCTGTATAATTTTGTCATAAGCGTAATGGTTTTATTTTTGAGAACATTTTGTCATACGATATTGAAGATGCGCATGACGTTTTGTCAGTTTTGCAACTATTTCAACGGTCCAGAAGTAACAGGCACCCTTAAATGTAAGCAGAAGAACACGTTGCTAGAGAATTTATAGGTATTTGGTCTACGTAGTTCAAATTCATTTTGGGGCTTGTAATTAAATTAATTTTGAGTTACCTTATACTGTCATCATCTTACTTATCCCCTTAAAAATACATTTTATAGTCAAAATACTAGGAAAAACTATTATGGATGAGATGGCATAACATTTAGCTTACTCCGTAATGGAAAAAAATGTTCAACAATTGCAGTATGAATTAGAAACTTGTTTGGTGAACATTACTAAAAAAAAAACGTTTTCAAAAAATAATTTTTTAAAATGAGCTCTAATGCGAATTGGGAGAATTAAATAATTTATTAATAATAAATATATTATAGTTGTAGCCTTCGAGTTCTAATTTCCACTACTACTTTAAATTTGTGCACAGTAACATATAATAAGGTGCGTGAAGTTAGCCGCAACATTTTTGAATTTTTTAAAAATATTTATGTCATAATTAGGCGCCAATTAGGCGCCATTTTGCGCCGCTAAAACTAAATTTTGCGCCGTCTTGACAAACAAGTTATTGATAAAATAAGATTTTTCCGGCCAAGTTCACGAAGCCGCACCTTTTTTCAATTTTCAGAAAATCTTTATTCCATAATTTAGCGCCAATTAGGCGCCATTGAAACGAAATTTTGCGCCCTCTTGTGTACCAAGTTATTCGCAATAAACTATTTTTCTGAACTCCAAAAACGTGAAGTTGGCCGCGCCTTTTTCGAATTTTGAAAAAATTTTTGCACCACAATTAAGCGGTAATTAGGCGCCGTTTTGCGCCTTTAAAACAAAATTTTGCGCCCTTCTGTGTAACAAGTTATTCGAAAAAAACCATTTCTCCAAACTAGCCCAAAATCGTGAAGTTGGCCGCGACTTTTTTGAATTTTGAAAAAAATTTTGTACCACAATTAAGCGGTAATTATGCGCCATTTTGCGCCGTTAAAACGAAATTTTGCGCCCTCCTGTGTAACAAGTTATTTGAAAAAAACTATTTCTCCATACTACCCAAAATCGTGAAGTTGGCCTCGACTTTTCGAATTTTGAAAAAATTTTGTACCAAATTTAAGCGGTAATTAGGCGCCATTTTGCGCCGTTGACAAAATTTGCGCCCTTCTGTGTAACAAGTTATTCGAAAACAAATTTCTCCAAACTAGCCCAAAATTCAAAAGTCGCGCCCAATTTCACGATTTTGGGCTAGTTTGGAGAAATGGTTTTTTCGAATAACTTGTTACACAGAAGGGCGCAAAATTCGTTTTAACGGCGCAAATGGCGCCTAATTACCGCTTAAATTTGGTATAAAATTTTTTCAAAATTCGAAAAGTCGCGGCCAACTTCACGATTTTGGGTAGTATGGAGAAATAGTTTTTTCAAATAACTTGTTACACAGGAGGGCGCAAAATTTCGTTTTAACGGCGCAAAATGGCGCATAATTACCGCTTAATTGTGGTACAAAAATTTTTTAAAAATTCAAAAAGGTCGCGGCCAACTTCACGATTTTGGGCTAGTTTGGAGAAATGGTTTTTTTCGAATAACTTGATACACAGAACAGCGCAAAATTTTGTTTTAACGGCGCAAAATGGCGCCTAATTACCGCTTAATTGTGGTGCAAAATTTTTTTCAAAATTCAAAAAAGTCGCGGCCAACTTCACGTTTTTGGAGTTCAGAAAAAATAGTGTATTGCGAATAACTTTGATACACAGGAGGGCGCAAAATTTCGTTTCAACGGCGCAAAATAGCGCCTAACTGGCGCTAAATTATGGAATAAAGATTTTCTGAAAATTGAAAAAAAGTGCGGCTTCGTGAACTTTGCCAGAAAAATCTTATTTTATCAATAACTTGTTTGCCAAGACGGCGCAAAATTTAGTTTTAGCGGCGCAAAATGGCGCCTAATTATGACATAAATATTTTTAAAAAATTCAAAAATGTTACGGCTAACTTCACGCACCTCATATAATATACAATTAAAGTATTGTATAATATATGAATGTATTACCAGGTATTATTTATTTTTTAGTAAACTGTTTATTCTACATACTAATACTATATTGTATATTAATAATTAATATACATTCTACCATAAAAACATTTAAAAAGTATTCCATTAATTTTGGAAAATACGTTACCCAATATAGAATATCATAAAAAGTTGCAGTTTTACAAATTTTACCTTTCTCTGCAAGAGAGTCATTTCGTCGGTCATCGTGCATTGCCTTGTTGACTTCGTGGCTGCCTCTCAAATTCATAAATAAACTTCACCATGTCATATATATTATCTACCAAAGCTAAACACAAAAATAAAGAATACGGTTTGTATTTGCCCACATGCAAAACCTTGCAAAGTTCACTTGACAAGTCGAGTAACAATGCAGGTGTGCAGACAACGCCCGGTATAGTGTGGTTCAGTGCTACCAACGTCGCAAAATTAGCGCTTCCGTATTGACAGCATTCAACGTCCACCCAACGCACATTTGCTGGCGCTAAACCGCTCGTATAGTTTACTATGCTTCAACCAACCCACGCTAGTGCGGCGTCATCAACGCGGCGCTAATGGTGCTCGTATAAAATGGCTCTAACAGCTTATAGTACGCCGGTTATTCCCTGTGGTGCGAAGTTGGGTCCTAAAAACATGAACGACAGCTCTGAGGAGTATATACTGCTTGTAACACTCCTTAAACAGTTAATGTAACTTCAGAATTCACTTACCTGAAAGCTTTTTCAACGGTTTCTTAGTCCACGTCTAAAATTCTGGTGAACGCCAACTGGCCGGGTTGTCTAAGTTATAATCCGCTGGAAGGCAGGTACGTTTTCCTAGTGGATTTCTCTGGTATTTTAACCTCATGGTTTAATGGAGACCTCTTAACAATTCTCACCTGTATGAGAAAAAAAAAATCCAATGAATTGCTGAAAGCTATCGGGAAATTTTCTGATACTAAGGAAGTAGAAACAGAATGGAATAACATTAAATCCAGCTTAGACATGGCGGCCAGAGATATAATGTGCTATACACAAAAGGAAAATAAGGAACCATAGATAACAAAGGATATCCTGAATTTCATACAAGAAAGACAAAATATAAAAAAAGATCAGACGAACAAGAAACCAGAGATACAAAGCCATAAAATGGGAAATTATTCGCAAATACAGGAAAGCTGAAAAACAATGGATTGATGAAAAGTGCAAAGAGCTACAAACTAAGATGGAAATAGGAAAGACAGACGAAGCATACAAATTAATTAGAATGAATTTTAGGGATATAAAACCATATAGCAAAAATATAAAGAACGCTAGAGGAAACATTATACAAAATGTAAAGAAAGTGGTTAGATGACAGTAATATATAGGGAATCTATATGCAAAAGAGGAACTAACAGCATTACAACAGGAATCAGACATTGAAAAGGATGACGCGGAATATTATATACTTAGAAATAGGTTTGAATTAGCATTAAAGGGTTTGAAAAATAGTAAGTCACTGCTTTTTCAAGCGACGGTAGTTATTCATTTAAATCCGCGTCTTCATCGCGTTTTTCGGAATATCACATTAGCCGAATTTCCCGCACATCGTCCTGTGTTGCTGGTTATCTCAATATACTTTGCGATGTCTGACCAACTCCCTCTTCCGACGGCTATGAATTTGTTTTGTATTAACCCCCTTCATCTGCGTAACGTGTGTTCATGCGAGGTTATGTCATTCTCTCAACCGTATGCTATTTTCTAAATCAACTGACGAACGCGTGACTCTTTGTTTTACCTAACACCCGCGTGCGTAGCTTTTTTATCTGATACTTCACGCAGGCTTAGCATCCGGCTGTTGTTATATTGTAATACCTTTATTAATGCAGTTCTATTGTTTCATCATGTCGCGTCACTATTTTATCTTTAAGGTACGCGAGTTTCTTGTATTTGACAATCAGCTGTAGCTTAATCATCACTATATTCCGGTGGCGTTTCTTTTAAATGTATCTTCGAGGATATCATATTATTAAATGTCTAGACTCTCATGCTTTTGTCTTCGTATTACCTACCTGTTGCAAAACTAATTTTACCACGTCCGAGTAGAATTTAAATAGTCCATATTTTTTTTTGTTTCGCTGTAATTTAAAATTAATCGATTCTACTTTAATTTATAGAAATATTCTTAAATGGTCATAAAATTTATGTGCATATTCTTATGTAACTATATAAAATGCCTTTATGCTATAAAAACAAAGAGAACCGTCAAACTCCCTTGCTTCATAAACTTTAATTACTCTATAACTTCCAATATACAGAGTTTACTAAAAATCCTAACATATCGACCCTATGCTTATAACTATCTTCCAAATACTTTATGTTTAATAACAAATAACGCACCAGCGTCACATAGTCTTAAGGCATTGGAGCATTCGATCAATATTTATACGGTATCTTGTGCGTTTTATAAAAATGAGTAATCGGATCCTATCGTAAACTACAAATTGCGTTAAAAGTAGTCAAATTTTCATATTTTTATAACGACACAACTGATTGACAGTAAGCTTCTTATCGATGACAATGAAGCTTGTTAGTCGATTCTGTAAGTTCATTTTTGTGAAAATCTTGAAAAGGTACTTCCTCGTACATGATCCTAAAAATGTGTCATCACCCTAGTTTATATACAGCATCTTAATTGCGTGAGGCAGAATACATATTTTTTACATTTCGGTCCAAACGACTTGCGATATAGAAATGAGCCTCTTTATCATTCTCGTTGGAACTTATTCGAATATATAAAATTTCATTTTCCTATAGATTTTTGTTCTGACAAGTTTTGCGGGTTTGAATAATTGTGTAAATTGATAAAGGAACATAAATTCAAGAAAAATGTTTATCACAAAAGCATGCTTTTGTCGTATTCGATCTCCACCGTCATCGCATTATTGTAAACCTTCATTCTCGGCTTATATCGTTCGACCAACCGAAAATGCTGAAGCGACCACTTTCCTCATCTTTATTAGAACAAGATCACTAAAATTTATGTGTAAATCCCTCAATTATCCTTGACACTATTGGACGCTAGCAAATACAAATATTTCTAGAATAATTATTTTGGACTCAACGTATACATTGTTGATGGGTGCCATCTTTCATAGTCGTACTCCCCCTACGCATCTAAAACTAATCCTAACATTTAATGCACTACTGAATTAAATTATTTTAATATGTTAGCTAAATCAAATTTTTTCGTTTAACGTGAATTTCGATATTATCCATGTACTAATTTCTCAGTCCAGTGCACACCCAATCAGCATTCGCTTTTCCGATGTATCAGCAAATATCATAGTCAGTATCCAACTTGTTTGAGAAACAATTCAAATCTACGAAATTTTAAAATCAAAGAGGATAAATAATCATGGAATTTGATAATCTTTCTTGTATTTAAATATTACGATTGGATGGAATGCCAATGGTTCACTAGTACTGCCATATTAAAAAATAAATTTAGGAAAACTTTAACAGTTAAAGGATAATGCGTCGGGTAGAGACAAAGTACAAATATAATCGATTAATTGTTTTCAAGAAAAAACGATCAATTACGATATTTGCATCCCGATATACGAACAGAAAAACAACACAAAATGCAAGGAATATGGAGCAATATTTAATTTGCACATGGTTAAAATACAATTACGAGCACTGGATTGAAGATTTTAAGGCAAGATAGATATTGATGAACGTTTTGATTTTGTGGAAAAAATGGAACACGTTATTTCATCGAATTGCTATAGTAAAAGGTATTTTAAAAAAGTAAAAATTAACCAACAGCGAGTCGGGTCCGCACAATTAGAGATCTGTATCAATACTACAGTGAACAGTCAATAGATCGAATTGAACTAGGTTTTAAAACAGTGCCAGCACCTATACTATACATCTAAATGACATGATGTAAATGACAATGTTGATCTGCAATATATGCTTCAACTAGTTAACGTTTGATAATGTTTATAAATCATGAAGATTAGGGCGGAATAGTCATTTCAGCAAATTTTGACCTCTACTACTAAAACTACAAGACCAAAGAATATAAAAAAGTATTTTTAGAATTCTTAGAGGCAGCTCTTTCAAACGATACCTCACACGATATATTAATTAGAAGTTTTTGTTCTTAATAAAACTCACTTTAATCTAAAATAATTTCTCTAATATTCACTGTCGATATATATGCGCGTCATCAAGACCTAACATTATGCCAAATGTCAAATTCCTAAATTACATAGTTTTCGAGAAGATATCCGTAGCATACGAACAGATGGACACGACAGCGATCTTATAAGCTTTTTCCTTTTAAGGTACGAAACTCAATAAAGTAGTTTTAGGAAAAAGTGATTTGATGGTAAAACGGCTAAAATGGAATGAGAAATGACTAATAAAAAAGCTGTATAGAAGTAGGAAATATGAAAATGGGAAAAAGGTCCGGTAATATAATGTGTTGTCTGATTCCAACCTTATGCTATATATGCATTGAAGAAATTATAAAGGAAGATCCTGATAATGACGAATAGACAGAAGCAGCCTGAAAAAATATAAAACGTATTAGATTTGCAGAAAACAACGAAAAAAATATGACGAAAAAATGATGCTAAAGTCGGTGAAAACATAAACAACATGATCAAGAATTTAACAAAAGTTACAAAACAATATGGCATGAAGATCAAAGTGAAAAAACACAAGTGATGGATAAAATAATTTAAATAGTATATTCATGAAAATACGTAAACGCGGCGTTAGAAGGAAATAGAGATACATATACCAATAAGTAGAGAAGCATTTAACAATAAGAAAAGGGGACCAATTTGTGATCTACCGAATTAAAAATTACATAAGTAACTACTTAAATGTTCTGTACGAAAAGTTGGTATGTATGCATCTGAAATTTTTGATTCGGAAGAGTGAGAAAACCTAACGGTGGCAATTGAAATATATATTTGGTGATAAATGGAAAGACAAGCTGGACAAAGGAAAATAATAACAGTGAATAAGTTTAAGAAGAATATTGAAAGAATGTTCTTGAAATTTTAAACAAGCCAACACTTTAAAAGGCAACTGCATAATTACAGACACGATGGAAGCGATGCAGTAGGTAAAAGAAAAATAATCATACAAAACAAAACATAAATTTGGCATAAGCTGAAAATAGCACTTTCGATAAAAAACGGTTTTAAGAAATCAGTTATAGTAAAAGCGGTTTGGGTTGTTACACTTCAAATAGCTCCACAAAGAGATCCTAGTTAATAATTAATCGTAGAGGATTCCTTTTGTATAATTAATCTAGGGGCATTACATATTGTAATCTAGTTAGAAAATTGGTCGTGTAGATTATCCTCGAGATTTTTAGAAATAGTTTCTATCATTATGTATTTCGTGAGAAAAAAATATAAAACATGATTTCTCACGTAGTTGTTTCCGACCAATCAGAACGTCATACGTCCAAAGAGTGATCGACAAGTAAAAAAACAACGAGTGACCATATTCATTCTACAAGCAACTATCGTATCTTGGAGTAGTGTTTTATAAATTAAAGTAGTGAAGTTCACCTGTCGCTTTCCTACCCCAGTCCTTCTGTATCTCTTATTTGTGTCCCCTGTTTAATGTTGTAGGTATCAATGAACTTCATTGAGAATTTGAACTAATTAGGTGTTGAGCCCCCAACGGTATGTATTACGCAAACAAGCAATGATTATTGGTTACCAAACTGATCAAAGTGAAATAATCCAAAGCATTCATTATCTGGCTTTACCTTAGCTTTCAAACATTTAGATGGTCATCAGTAAGCAGAATCGTAATTAATTTACTTGGTCGATTTATAAAGCAATGTAAATATGGTGTTTGTAATTTATGTGAAACCGATTACGCCCTCTTTATAGGCAAGCGGTAAACTATGGTACCTTTTACTTTTGTATTTGATAAGCAATAGGGTATATTGGTTTTGTTAAAATTGATTATAATAGTTTTTGTGAAACAGATATCTGGTATGTATACTTCTGGTTTGGTCCCCAAGCAAACCAACATTAATAATATTCGGTTTAATGACAGTACCTTTTTCAAATTATGGTCAGTATTCTAGCTGAACATTGCTCCGCACAAAACCAGCTATATGATTATGAAAGGAACGTTATTTAAGAGGCCCAGCAATAAAACTAGACAATATCACAATAAAGCGAACGAAAACACTAAATACCTAGGACTAACACTGGATGAAAAATCTAACTACGTGATTCACATAACCACAGTAAGCGCCAATGCGACGACGGTCATGAATAACATGGCCATATAAGGAACCGTTTATTAAATAAGGTAATTCATAAATTCGATCGCAAAATGTTATTTTGATTTAAGTCGCGAGCTGTTGCTTTGCAAAGATGATATTTGAAGTATGCGGTAAGCATAGTGTAATTTAATAATTACGATGTTACAATGAATAAAAAAGTTATGTTTTAAACGTAACCTATATAAAAATGGAAATTATTAAATACAATGTAGAGTGAAAATTCCTCAATATAACGCTATTTTCGAAATTTTATTAAATAATTGAAAGGAAGATTTAAGCAAAAGAAAAAGTACTTTGGTAACTGCTGTTTAAAACGCGGATTTTAAATATGGACAATCTTGTACGCTGATTTGACGTCAATTTAAAATAAGAAGATATTTAATTATGAACTGGAGGAGCGCTTTTGTGGATTCTGCAAGTACTACTTTCAGATTTATTTTAACTGATATTGGAGTATTTGTCATTTAATTTAAGGTGGAATAATATGTTAACCATATTTTTTTTTGTGAGGTCCTTTACCAGGAAGTATTTTAATAGATTATCTGTCAAGGATTTTTTTGACCAAAACAAACCTTACAAGCGTGAGAATAACCAGGTAAACCATCCATAAGAGATAAAATTTAGTTCTGTAAATTTAAATAAGGGCAAGGGACATTTTTGAATAATTAAGTAAATAAGTACTTGTTAGAAATAATTTGATGTTTGAAAGAAACATGTTGTAAATGTTCTATATTCTTTTGTATGAAAGAAAATATATGTATAAATGCTTTGTGATATTGCTGTTTGATTTCATTTTTAAAACTCTCACATATCCGTTGAGCTAGCCAGGCAAAGTTAGAAAAGAAAGTAAGTCAACAATTTCAAGTTTTACAATTTGCTGTATCTGTATCACAGCACCCTTTTAGGAGCGTATCAAAGCGAGGCGTTGTCACAGCAAGCTATTAGCGACGCTCTCAACGAGCGACGTTGTCACAGCACCCTTATAGTAACGTCTCGACAACGCGGCTTTGTCACAGCACTCTTTCAGCGGTGCCTCAACGTACGTGCGGCCATTTTCATATCACTCTTTTAGCGACGCTCCAACGCGGGGCTTACCACATCGATATATATATATTGATATGAAAATGACCTCGCGTTGGTCGCCACTAAAAGAGTGCTGTGATAATGCCCGCGTTGGTCGTTACTAAAAGTTGCTATGAAAATAGCTCCCTTGTGAGCGTCAACAAAAAAGAGCTGTAATAAGGGCTTCGTTTGGGGTGTTACTAAAAAAGAGTGATATTGCAATTTGTATAACTTGAAATTGTTCATTTACCTTCTTTTTTTTAACTTTGCCTGGCTAGCTCAACGGAACTGACTGAGTTTTTCAAAATGAAATCAAACAACAATATCACAAAGCATTTATACAGTATTAAATATTTTCCCTCATACAAAAGCATTTAGAACATTTACAACAATGTTTCTTTCAAACAAAAATAATTTACAGAATTAAATGTATTCTTTTGAGAATGTTTTACCTAGTTATAATTATTACCATGCTTGTAAGATTTGATTTGGCCAGAATAAGTTCTTGACAAATAATCTATTAAAAGGTAAGAGTACTTCGAACTCTGAGCACAAATTCTCCTGGTAAAACCCTTTTACATAAAAAAATATTATACGATTAATCCTTATTATTATACCATACATTAAATATAAAACATTAAAAATAAATCTAAAAGTGATACTTGCAGAATTCCAAAAATGTTCCTCATAAAAAATCTTCTTATTTTACATTGACGTCAAATCAGCTCATAAGTTTTTCCATATTTAAAAAATCTTCATTTAAAACAGTAGTTACCAAAGTACATTTCTGGATAAATCTTCCTCTTCAATTATTTAATAAATCCTTCAAAAATAGCTTTTTCTTGAAGAACTTTCCCTATTGTAATTAATAATTTTCATTTTTCGTTGTAAGTTATGTTTAAAACATTGCTCCTTAATTCATTTCAACTTCGCCGCTATTCAATTACAATATGCTTAATGCAAACTCAGATACTATTTCCGCGTAGCAACAGCTTGCGGTTAAAAATATCTGGGCGTCGCCGTGGATCAATGTAGTAAGCATAAGACTACGGATCCCAAGGTCCCGGGTTCAAATCCCGACACGGCCGACTGCTTGAAAAATGGCAGGTGAGCATTTCTCACAAATATTACGCCCTCTTTCGGATGAGAGGTTAAATGGAGGTCCCGTGTGTGAGTGTTGTCATGCACGTTAAAGATCCCTACCTTGCCTGGAACGGCACGGGTTCGGCAAAATTCTAAATTTCCAGGCAACAAAAAACTCGCCTCCTGGCCAATGTAGTACCTACTGGTGGAGCATTGGAAATGTAAAATGAACGGTTAAAAATAACATTTCGTGCTCGAATGAATTAAATTTAATGAATGAATCAATCCCAAGGAATAAACGCTTCCTTTATCTGTTCCCAAAAGCTTACTCGAAAAATGTAGAACATTATGATGTAAGGTTCTTGGAAAACCCAATTAACGTTTGAAATCGTTGGGTTTTATGAACTAATTATCGTTCCAATTATCCATGATGCGTGTTATCTGTTCTTGTTTAACACATATAATTGTGGCGTCGCATACTAATGCTAAAAACAATCACTTTCTTGGTTTTTACAGGGATTTTGCAGGGTTTTTTTGTGTTTCAGCCGCTTCTAAGAATAACATATTTATTCATTAATGATAATTACGTCGTTCTAAAGTATAGATGACATCCTTTTAGGTTCTAAAAATGTATGTTTAGAATAAATTGCTGTTTTTCAGGGGATAATTAATTTAAACTTTAATTGTTTTTTAATGCACAAAGGAGTTGTGTTTTTATAGGAAACACTCGATTTCGTGTTTCCGTACACAAAATTAATACGAAATGTTTAGGGTTTTAAATACATGTTGATTGTAGTTTCTTAAACTAAAAACGTAAAGCTCGTTCCATTTACAGCAAATCAAATGCATCTTCATCAAAAAAGTATTGATAATTAATAAGTAAAACAAATGGCTTTGTATTTATCTTAAAACGAATGATTTATACGTTCACGTTTAATGCGTTTTACGGTATCCTACAATTAATTAATTTTTACAACTTACGTTACTCGCTATGATTTACAATATGCAGGGTGATTATCTATGCATGCCCAATTTGCGTTTTTGCATTTTACATCAATGTATAAGTACGCTTGTATTATACAGGGCGTAACCATAAATTTACGAAAAATTTCATTTTTTTCCGGATTCTATTATATTTTGGTGGGATTTATTTTGAAAATAGGGTTTCAATGACCTCTCGAGACCCCTTATCACATCAATATATATACTATAATTTTTCCATTTAGGGAAGCTCTTTGGCGCAATACCACCAGGACATCCTCGTAAAGCGGATAAGTACAGCTACGCTTATATTTCCAACTTTGCAGCAGTGCGTAGAACCTTTACCTGGGCATAGCTTTGATTCTAGTGTCAGAAAAATTTTCTGCTCACATATATTTGCCTTTTGAATTCTTTACTTTTTTACTATATTTTTAAAGGCTTTTAGTGGGGCTGGCAATAAAACTGGCTTTCATTAAGTCGATAAACATATTTTGGTAAAATAACTGTTTTTGCTAAAAACGATATCCGGTTTTGGTAAAAATCCGTTTTAGTAATAACAGGTTCTGATAAAATAGGTTTTGGTCAAATTGATTTTGGGAATATTGATTTTGGTAAAACTGGTTTTGGCAAAATAGGTACATAAAAACTATGCGGAAAAGGAATTTCTAAAATGTATTATATCTATATATAGCTCTTAGAACATAGTATCGCTTGTACTAGGTACGTGTTAGAAATTTTCTGTTTCAGTATTTATTTTTAACTGTTTCATTCCTAGCAGACAACTTTTAAACAATTTTAGTAGGATTGACAACAAAGCCGATTTTTATTAAGTTGGTAACCATGTTTTGGTACGACAGCGGTCTTTGTAAAACTGAAACCCGGTTTAGGTAAAAAATCGGTAATAATAAATTCGTTAAAAATAGGTTTTGGTTTCGCCAAAATATGTTTCAGTAAAATGAGAATTGGTACAACCGATTGTACCAAAACGGGTGTTTGATATAACCGGTGAACTGGTTTTGAATTTTTCCAGTTTGTGCCGGCATTACTAGGGACCCTTCAACCATCTGTTTTGTGCCATTTGTTATTTAGGAAATTTCGATCATTAGTGTAATATTATCGTTCTTGAATGCAACTTTCTCCAGAAAGCAAATGAATAATTTATTGTTAGAAAAATTACCCAGCTGTATTGCACTGAAGGCGACTACGTGAAGTAGTTGGTATGCGTGTGACTAGTATGCCCAAGATCCCGGGTTTAAATCCTGACACGGTCCGCGTGAAAAATGTTAGGCGAGCATTTTTCACAAAAATAAGCCTTCATTCAGATGAGAAGTAAAATGTAAGTCCCGTGAGTGAGTGTTATCATGCACGTTAAAGATCCCTATCTTGCTTGGAACAGTAAGGGTTCGCAAAATTCAAAATATTCAGTTAAAAAAAACTCGCTTCTTTGCCAATGTCATACTTTCGGGTAGAACATTCGAAAATCAAATGTATTGTATCGCACTGACACTTTAAACACAATTTAGTTTTTCGCATGTTTGATAAAACTCAACAACTGTTTGACAAATACAATGTACCTATGTAACCTTCTTGATGCGCAACAAAATGGCGGTGGATGCATCACTTTTGTTTTCTGAAATATACAAGATATCTCCGTTTCAATCGTTGATGATTTTTATTATAAAAGTGATCATCATATCAATCAATCCAATCGTTTAAATACGTTCTTCACCTTGATGCGAGATGCATTTTTATGGATTATTAAAATTGTTCGAACAAGCAATGTGTAACTGCGTGAATAATAATTACAAGGTAGAGAATTTTTCCTCGTAGAATAATCAGCAAATTTGAGGAGATCGTGCCATGAATGCATATCGGCTGAATTTTTGCATTTCCGCTATCGTGTTAAATAACATATAGGGGAGGGACATTATAAAAATGCACATTATTTAAGAAATTAAGTGATTAGCCAAAAGTAAATAATATTTAGTTGAGTAATTAGATTTTTCTGAATCTAAAATAAAGGCAAAAGTCGTCGTGACAACCAATAATTCACATGTCCCACAAAATCACCACAATTTAGTAGACTGTTTTCAAACTTTCATGTCTGTAAAAGTAAATTCAACTTAACATGGATCTGCAAACAAATTGGTTTGATACAATGTTATGAAGTAGAAATTACACAGCTGGATTACAAAGACTTTGTACGAAAAAGTGTTTGAAAGCAGGTTTTTATTCAACAAGGGCGTATTGTAATTTGATTGGCAATGTTGAAAGAACAGGGTCTCCAAATGACATTCCGAGATCTGGAATACCAATGATGGATAATGTCCAAGCTGCAGAAGTTTTTGTTTAAAATCATAAATAACATTGTCAATAACAATCCGTTTCGAATCGGTATTGTGAATTCTATATTAAAACGAGTGCTGGCTCAGATGTAAACTGAACATAAATGGGTATCCCGCAATTTATGGACAGATGAGACACATTTCTCTATTGGGTGGAGTGGTTCTCGAAGTTATCGAATACGGTTTTTGCAAATTCACATGTTCGTTCAAGAAGACCTTCACGAGAAGAAGGTCACCGTTTGTGCTGTTTTACAGTTAACTTTATCATTCGACCATAGGTTTTCGAAATAGTGCAGTACGGAGACCCCCAATCTGCAGTCGCCACTGGTAAACGATACCTGCAAATATTAAGGAATTATGTGCTTCCGTAGTTACAAAGCATGTAGGAATTGAGAACGTGAATTTTATGCTACATGGGCACTTCCGCACATTTATCAACCAGTTAAAGAAATGTTGACTGCTGGTTTTCAAGATCGTGTTACAAGTAAGCGTTTTAAAAATTCTGGTGGGTTACTAATTGTACGGCTAGTGAAAAGATTTGGTGTGTAAAACCCAAGGACAATATTAGGAAGCAAAATAGTGCAATTCAGCCAGAAACGTTAAATAATGCTATGTAGAATTTAGAAGAGCGGTTGGTGATTTTACATATCAAAATGGAGGTCTTATCGAACATTTGTGCTAACCAAAAATGAACACCATTATTTAGACAGTTTTATTTTTTTCACTTTTTGATGTTAGCTTAATTAGTTAAATGGTATAATACGTTGAAGTATATGGATTACTTTATAATAACATTACACATCTTAACAGATTTTAGTAAAACCTTAAATTGTATCCCTATCGTATACCGTTTCTAAATACAAATTTAATCCAATCATGGTATGCAACAAATAGTATCCTAAATCGCGTTTGTGAACGGAAATTTTCAACCAGATGCGGATATAGATCTTGTCACTGTAATAATTTCTCTGGTCAACCGACAAGCTGTTATCGTACGACCATAATGATGTATCAGCAAATCCCAGAAAACATCCAATCTCCGCGGGAAATAATCTAGGGATCGGTAAAAAATAATTTTAAGCCCAGGGGATGGACTTTCCGCATTGGGATTGATGGATTTTCATGATTATCAAACAGACGTAATTTTGTCGAGGAAGCCTTTCACTTTCTGTGTACATTTGAAAATTAATTTTTTATAGCAACCCTCTAAAGAACTCTTTTTAAGCGCTCAGAAATCTGATATAAAAATCGTAATTTACTCTACTAAAAAGCTAAATGAAGACAATCTTGGACAATAGAAATGGTTAATTTATGCTAGTGTGCCTACTCCCGTGCTGATATTGTACAACTGCAGCACTAACTGAATAACTTTTTACAGTTTGTATTAACCAAAATAATGCATTAGAGGTAAGTTGTGAATTCAACTATCGCTAAGGTATAGTTAACGTAGCCAATGCAAATATTATTCAAAAACTCTGTTTATGTGCATGAGTTTAATCACAAACCTGGATTTCAATAATGCAAATAGGTGCAGAAAATTTCAGTTTAATTTATAACACTTGTTGGGGTTATCCAACAAGTTGCTTTATAAACGCTAACTAATCGTATGGTTAAAAAAGCGGCGACCCCAAGATATACAAATTTCGTTAGCACGCAGTCTTTGATATAGTCGTAGTTCTTAGTCTTGATATCCCTGACGGCTGCCATATGTTCGTACGAATAACAGAGTTAACGCAACGCGAATGTACTAGGAAATGAATTTAGTGTAGTAAGCTTGGACTTGTTTGTACCGCTTTATTTGTTTTGAGGGATGCTGTATTTGTGCCCTAGTCTGATACTAGGTATCGTTGCACAAAAATCACTGCTGAAATTCGTGTAATCTAGTATATCTTGTATTATCGGTGTTCTGCAATTGTCATATTCATAAAGTTTTATATTTTGTTACAACCGGCCGTTGGGTCTGAGACAAATTATCGGGCACACGACAAATATAAAGCTTTATTTAGTAGTATAAAATTTCAATGCGAAGCGAAATATATTTTTCGTGGCAATACCCCCACAATGCACCATAATAATTATACGCACAAGACAATTAGAATCATAGAATGGAGAGCAAAATAGTATGCGCAAGAATATACAAATAATTTAAATACTAAATACACAAGAAAATACAGATAATAAAAAGAATACAAGTAAGTTCAATCAGCACAAGTTCAACAATAATATACCAAATAATAATATATATAAATAAGTTCACTATTATACATACACCGTACTCTCGAACGCATGCGGGTGACATGAAGGGCACCTGGCTTCGGAGATGACAACGTGGCAGACGCTTCGGTGATTGCGACATCGTGGACGCCTCAGAGATGACGACATGGTGAACGCCTCGGAGATGGCGACGCGGCGGACGCCTCGGAGATGGCGACGCGGCGGACGCCTCGGAGATGGCAACGTAGACGCCTCAGTGATAGCAACGTGCTGGAGAGCACGACGTACCAGGCGTTGAGTTGGTGCTGCCGTGATTACCCCGACTGCCTACTCCTTGTGGTGCTGAGATTGATCCGGACGTCTGTATGTGTTGCACAAGGTTTCAATCTGTCTACTCCTTGTGCAAGCTCTGGAAATGAATTGAAGAATATGCAAAAACTATGGTGCCCTTATGCAATTCGGCGTTAACTAATAAGTGTCGAGTTTCTACTTTTGGGATGGAGCATGCTGAGCGAGCTGTCGCGCGCTCACTATAGAGATAGAGATAGCCACAAATTAGTTGGATGGTTGATATCAAATTGAGCAGTTTCGTTTTAGCAAAATGTAACAAAAGTAATATTTGTGTGTCAACGTGAAAATTTGGACTATTGATTTTCAAATGATTTTTTAAAGTTTTAGATATAGTCGAATGTGCGGAAAATATGTGAAAAACCTAGTTCGTTAAAACTGGTCATGCTACAATTGTTGCATTAGAAGATCAAAGGACAGTTAATGCGGAGTGGTGTACTATAATTTGTTACCGGAAGATAGTTGAAATCAGAAAAAAAAACAATGTTAGCCGGAGAATCATTATTTATCATGAAAATGCAAGCGAGTCCACAACATAACAAAATGTAGAGTTTTTAACCAGTAACAACATCGAAATAATTACTGTAACGGTCACTTCGTGACGTTACAAAATTTGTACATACTTAATGTCCGTAAGCGTGGCTTGAGCCACTATTTTGTTATTGTTATATTCGACAGGTCTGTAGAATTTTCTAGAACATTGTTTTCTTCGATCTTTTGGTTGTACAAGGCCGTATCAGGTATTGCATTTTCGTATTAAATCCATTTTGTAATTAATAGTGGAATAACATATCGTAAAAGTTGTTCATGTGGTGATAAGAATAAATGTATTAACCTTACACATAGATGTGATTTCTTAATATAAAATTTTTACTTTGTGGTGAGCTGTCGAAAACAGCAATTGGGTTTGCGAAAGACTACGCAAATTCTAGTTTAAGTAAAAAGTTGGCTGGTGCCTAAAATACATTTATAGAAGTGTATACTTTATCCGAAGTACTCGGGATTTTGGTAACTAGAATAAGTTATTTCTGGAGCGTCTATTATATGGTTGTAAGCAGTGTTGTACTTATAGAAACTCTGATCGACAGGTGTCGAAGAAGTAATTACAGATTCATTGTCTGTGGGAGATTGTTGCGAAGTAATTAATTAACAGAAGGAAGTATCATATTGTGAATGTTTAGTTGTTGATAGTTGAGTAGTAACAAAATTGAAGAAAACTGGTTAGGTACTGATTCAGAATTATTTATAAATTCCTTTTTAACCCGTGGTAGCACGGGTTCCTCTATAGGGTGTTATACGAAGGATTTTTCTACCTTACGTTCCTGATCATCGGTGTGATTTAATTATATTAGGTGGAGGATCAACACCGAGGAGATATAGAGTCGGTTCTGGAAGCGGTTTAGAAGGCACTATTAAACCTATGGTATCGTGAGTACTGTCATTAAAATATACAAGGGTGCAAAATAAAACATTGAACGACGATAGTCGAACTTGCTTAATTAAATTTAAATACCAAATTAATTATTAAAATATTTGTAAGCCTTGTGACTGAAGACAAATATTAATTAATTGCTGAGTCGTGGTTTTACCAACGTTGCAAATATTAGTTATCCATAGTGCATTTACTGGAAACTTACGATACATTATTTTGTTGTATTTTTTTGCTTCTCAGGTAAACTCCAGAAACGGAAAGTCAGACCGTTCTGTCTTCAGTCTTTGGTAAATAAGTAATTCCTAGAGTATTGTCTTCTTATAATAAATTTTGCTTGAAATATGAACGTGTTGTATGACCACATTTTGGGATTCTGTACTTGCACATAGATACATTGAACTATTTAATTATTGATAATATATAAAATTCTGGTGAAGGATTGATGTGTCCTATAATTTATTTGTATGCGAGTTATAAATAAATCGAGGGAAGTTTTACACGAGTAAACATAATAAGACATTGGTTGGTTTAATTGGGTGGTTGAAAGCCAACGGTTTAGTTGCGTTTCAGGGGGTAATCACCCTGGCGTCCAGTAATATATTGTTTCCATTAACACTGTTAACCCCGAGAGACCCACGCCCAACGGCTCTTGACTAGCTTGGGGACACTTGAAATGTAACTACTCACTAAATGTCCAGTGTAAAATAAAAACAGTAGTATTATTATTGTTATGGAACGTCATAACTTGGCGCCCCACAATAACTTGATGCCTAACATCACTACGGCAGCGTCACATTACTTGCCCATATTCGTCAGATTTAACGACCAAAGATTTATTATTCCGATTTATCGGAAATCAAATACGTGGTGAAAGTTATTCACTGCTTGAAGAGGCGGTTGAAATATTTTGAAGATTGGTATCATCGAATGCAAAACTGTGTAGCTATGAAAAGGAATATTTCGAGAAGCAGTAAGACGATTTATATATCGTCCTATATTTGTTCTTTTTATGTTTTCCGTAAATTTTAGCATGGCCCTCATGTGTGAAACAATATTCTTTTTCTTACGCTAATAACAAATACATTGGCAATTTTAAAATCTTAATACAGGTCGTTTGTAATTACCAAACTCCTTTCAGTTTCTACAATAGAGAGTCGTTGTATGAGAGACAACATTTGTAGTTGTCACTAAGCGCACTCTAGAATTATAATTGTAGTATTGTTGCTTTCGAACGTATTACAGAAAGGCAAAAGAGCGGACTACTACTTTTAAACTTCAAAAGAACTTTGAAACTGTATGTTGACAACGGTTGGGTTCAGCAGATCCAACAGTTTGCAAACGATTACAGATATATCGGCTGGAAACTTATGTTACATGAAAACATGTTTAGAAGCAGTCGCCATTTTTTGTAGCGGGAAAATTTTATGTTCATTTGCCAAACCTGTTTAAAAATACTACGTCCAAGGAAGTTTATTCTGCTATGTAAGAATATAAAAAGAAATTTTATATTATTCACACAACCCGTGAAATTCATAATACACTAACAAAATTAATATGTATGAACTTCTATAAAAAAAATTATTTTTGTATGTATTCGTAGATACTCAGCTTTTCATAAGCCATATAAGTAATGTGTCCAGACACAAACGCTAGAGGTAGGTAGCTGTTGAGCAAAAACGCCCCAATGACAATTAAGCCAGTAGGATATGAAATTTAACAAACGTATATAAAACCGGTTGTAAGTCTTATTTAAGTACTATCAACATTCCAGAATGCAAAAATGTCGTACGCGAAAAAAACTTCATATTGGTGTACTGCAGTGCGTATAGTACTAGTACTTAGTCGGTCTTTATTTATATTAACCGTTTCGTGATACTAACAAAAAGACAACTATTTTCTGATAGAATTTATTATTGTAAGAAACTTCAATTTACTATTCTTTATTCGATTCAATATAGGTTTGATTATTTACTAGTACGAGGGACACTATTTATGTATTGAGAATATAAAGAATAAACAAATGAATTTGATGAAAAAATACTTTTATTGCTTTTCAAAATAATCGCCTTTAAGATCTATACACTTTTGCATGCGATTGAACCACCCTTCAAAGCACTTTGTCGAATCAGAAGATAGTAGCTCTAAAACATGCGTTTTGAAGGCATCAACCGCTTCTTCGGGCGATGAAAATCGTCCACGCAGTTTATCTTTAATTACTGGAAACAAGAAGAAGTATTGGGTGCCAAGTCGTGGCTGTAATGTGGATGACCCATCAATTCGATCCTTTGTGTGTCCAAATACTCGTTTGTTGCATATGATGTGTGTCACTTCGCATTGCCATGATGCAAAATGATTCGTCGTTTTGGGTTGGTTTCTCTCAATTTACCGAAAACTCCAGGCAAACAAATGGTCGTATACCACGCTGAATTAACGGTCTTTTGATTTTCGAGAGCCACAGTTGCCACAGAACCGGTTTTCGTGAAGAAAAATGCCACCGTTTGCTTCTTAACGCTTGGGGAACGAATAACTTTTGTTAGCTTTGTTTCACATTGAAACACCCAAACTGCCAACTGGTTTTTTCTTTCTGGCTTATACGCATAAATCCGCGACTCGTCACATGTGACGATGTTGTATACCGCTTTGGATGCACCACAGTTGTATTTTAAAATAATTTTACGGCACCAATCGACACGAGCATTTTTGAGCAGCTGTCAACAAATGTGGAATTCAACGCGCACACAGCTTCCGAACACGCAAATGTTCGTGCAAAATCTTATGTTTGCTGTTCATACTAATGCTTAAACATTTCTCGATTTCTTGATATGTCACATGACGATCTTCTTCAATTAGTTTTCGCGCAGCATCGATATTTCACGGCATAACCACCGATTTTGGACGACCTTCTTTAACTTCGTCCGTAAGCGAACTACGCCCACGTTTGAATTCAGTGCACCAGCGATATACAGTAGCAGTGGATGGCGCTTCATCGCCAAAAGTTGAATTCAGTTGATTGATGCATTGTTCTTGAGTCAAACCACGTCGAAAGTCATAATAAATCATAGCTCGAAAATTTTCGCGAGTTAGTGCCATATTTTGGCTGAGATCCAATTTTAAACACTGTAGAAAACACAAATAGTGCTCGCATGTCAAAACGTTCTGAGTACCTGTAACCTCAAAAATGTCAAACTTTACGTTGGCAATTTCAGATTTCACCTGGCAATACCAGTGTTGCCAGTTCTCAATACATAAATAGCGTGCCTCGTATTTACAGAGAATCCTTAATATACTCAAAAAATTCCACTACAAAATATAACTTTGTTGTGATATAGTTGCAATAAACCGGTGAAACCCTTTTTGTGAAATAAAAAGGTTAAAATTTTCTTTTTGTCAATTTTTAATTTTAATTTTGAATACCTCGGCTAGCTCAGTTTTAACCACGCACGTAGCTTGCGACAATACGACAACAAAGCTTTTAAGTTTTCCTTCTACCTTTACTTCCTGTTTCTTTTACTATAATATTTTCAAAAATATTTACAATGTATGAAATGTTTAAGAATTCTCTAAATATAACTTCCTTTTAATAATTGAATAAAATTTTTTTCAATAATTATCATTCCCAAAATTAATCAAAATTCAGCAAAAATCACCCTTATTATTATTATCTGAAGCCCCATGAACGTTCATTAAACTTCCTTCAAAATTTACGTAATTTATAACGTGTATAAAAAAACGATCTTTGTTGACCCTCGCATAAAGTTTTCATAAAAGCAATTTTTAAATTATTCAAATTAGAAATATACAACGAAATATTCACAAATAAGAATAACAAAACATTCAGATCCGCTAACCTGTTGTTTCAAGCTCGAATCAGTCCCTGTTCCAACTGTTCCCGTATTCAGCTTATTGATTTATATAGTCCCAACGTCGAATATAGATATGGCGTGCATTTCTCTTGGTACAGTTTCTTTTAATTAATTCATGAATTATTTCAGCAGCTTCGCTAAACTTCCTGGTCGAATCCAGTGATAAACAATTGAGTTAATATTTGTTAAATTTCCACATAGGATCCAGTAATTATTCAGAGTCGTTTTTAAAGGATTAAAACGACAAACCTCATTCAATTTTTCACAATAACCATTGTACTATTTATTACTTAACAATAAATCACTTCTAAATCTTTTCACGTAAATATTTTCTTCTAAGTGATGTGGACTATGTCTTAATAGTTAATAGTTATCAACAATGCTTATTGCACTAATTTATTTCTTAACACGCCGATTACACTATATTCATTACTAATTCCACTGCGTAATTTATCAACGTTTAATTTATATAAACTTTAAACATGTGGAAAAATGTGGAAAACTGTAAAAAATAAGAGAGATAGAATGATAGGTTATATGCTAAGACATGAGGGAATAGTGCGGAATATATTAGAAGCAGAGGTAGAAAAAACGAGAAGAAGAGGTAGACCTAATTTAGACTATTGCACACAGATAGTCAAATATGTAGGTTGTGGGAATTTGAAGGAAATGTATAGGCTTGCTCAGAATAGAAATAAATCGAGGTACGCGTCTAACCAATTCCAAGACTGAAGACCTTATAACAAAAAGATAATTGCACTTAAACCTGATGATTATTATAAACAACTACAGGTATTGGTTTTGCAATATTTTCAATTAATCTTGATTTTGCGAAAGAATTTATTGGAAAACTATTAATTCGGCAAATGTCTGTGTTGGGGGATCTTGGTAGCCACAGGCTGTTTAATCCCCTTCACATACCTTACATTTGATTTTCCAATGATCCACCCGAAGCTACTACATTGGCCAGGAAGCTAGTTTACCTGAAAAATTTAGAATTTTGCCAAACCTCCATTTTACCTTTCATCCGAACGAGGGCTCACCTAACATTTTTCAAGCGACCGTGTCGGGATTTGAACCCGGGCGCAATAGTCACACACATACCAATTATGTCACGGAGCCGCCTCCCCCTTCACATACCGTTCATTTCCATTTCCAATGCTCCACCTGAAGGTACTACATTGGCCAGGAGGCGAGTTTTTTGTTGCCTGGAAATTTAGAATTTTGCAGAACCCTTGTCGTTCCAGGCCAGGTAGGGATCTTTAACGTGCGTGACAACACTCACACACGGGACCTCCATTTAACCTCTCATCCGAACGAGGGCGTAATTTTTGTGGAAAATGCTCACCTGTCATTTTTCAAGCAGTCGGCCGTGTCGGGATTTGAACCCAGGACCTTGGGATCCGTAGTCTTACGCTTACTACATTGATCTACGGCGACGCCAACCCCCACCCCCCTTCACATACCACTGAATATCGGGAAATAGGGTATACATTTACAAAACAATAGAAGGAGAATCGAACTCTATCTAACAAGAAAGAGCAGCGGCTGTGTTCGAAGACAACAAACATAGAGACAAGGAAAAAAAAATTGTTGTAAGCATATCTGTGGAGCACAGCACTGTATAACTAGGAAATAGAGGCAGTAGAAAAAGCAAACTGGAAAAGCAAGAAACTTTTGGAATATTATGCTTCAGATGTATGATGATGATAGCATGAACAGATTATAGAAATAGTAGGGTAATAAAGATATCTGTGGAAAACAAAAAAAAAAATAGAAATATAAAGGCAGGATACGTTCTAAAGCAATTTTGGGAAATAGTGCGGGCTATATTACAAGCAAATGTAAGAAAAAAGAACGGTAGATGTAAATCTGGATCAGACTATTGCACGCATATAGTGAAAGATGCAGACTGGGAATTTCAGGGAATGCGTAGGTTAGCTCAGAATAGGAAACAATGGAGGGACGCGTCGAATCGGTTCCAGGTTTGAAAACTTAATGATGATGATACATTAAACGTATTCATTTTAACAATCTAGTTCATTTCACTTCTACTGCTGGACCGCAACTTTTATATATAGAATTGTTAATCTTCCAGATTATACTACAAATTACCAGCTGATTCTAGATTCATCTATTTCCTTTGATTTACATTGCTTCTATAAATACGCCCCTGTAGCTGTCAGTCATATCATTGTCAGCAGTCAGTCATATCATTGTCAGCATAATAACTTTATCCCGTTTAATTTTAAATTATTTCGCATCATTGTTACACTATATTTACGGCTGGCTTCTAATTCTCTGTGCTTACATTATCCAAAAGACTATCATTAGTAGATAAAATTATACGAAAGAGGTCTATCCGAAGGCTAGTACAAACAAATAGTTAAAAGCAAAGTGAAAAACTCTTCAAAGATTATTTCATTTTTCAGCTTTAGGATCAGCATCAGCGCTATTATGTGAACCTATCGCATACTCCAACGCAAGCGAAGTTAGGCAAATGCAACCACTGTGAGTCGGTCAGAACTACTTTAAAGTTTTAGTAACACGTACCAAACTAATAGCAACGATTTTGAAAAGAAAATTATAAAACCTGAAAAACGGTCCATGTAATTGGTAATAAATGAAGCATATCTATTTCGCTTCAATATTGTGTAACGATTTTTGCTAAACCCGCGTTGGATGGGCGCCACTGAAACGACTTCTGTTTTACAAAAGACTGAAACGTCTTTTTTCTACATTAAGGCGCTATTGAACAAAAATCTTTCGAGATAGCTAGGGGTCTATTCCTGGGTAGAGCAATGAGAAGTGGGGGGGTAAGTCGAATTCTGTTTGCAAACCAAAGTTAAGCTAAATCAAATAGGCGCCACCATGTCCTGAGATAATTACGATAATTGCAAAGCAAAATTCTAAGGGCGGACGTGGAAACCCAAAGATAAAATGATCGCCTTCGTTAACAAAAACCTGTCTTAACAAAATAAGACGCAGCTCCTGTAAGAAATTGCAAAGATTAAATAAATAAAAAAGTAGAACACCATTTGTGTCCTATAGAAGTATATAAAAAAAATAAAAAAATGTATATCCAATATAATATTGGCACCAAACTATTACTTAGAAAAATTTTACTTTTGTGTATTTAGATTTGATCGCATTTGACCAAAATAAAAGCCTTAAATTTGAACTATTTGTTTACTAAAAAAAAACTCTTTCAAAATATCGGAATTTTTTAACAAAAAAATTGTCATTACCAACTACAACAAAGTTAAAATTTTGTCTTTTTTTTCAAAACAACCAACTATACTTTAAACATGAACTTGTTATAAATATTAGAGTGATAATAATGTATAAGCATAACACACTGAATTACGTTCTAACCTGGGCAGATCTTTTCAGGTAGATTACAATTACTAGAATCTTATATAACGTGGATTTGACCTTTCATATTTACGTTTAATAATTTATGTATAGATAAAGCTGATCACAAAAATAGGACTGTTTTGTTTAGATTCCAGTACAGCTGCACGAAGCATCTGCTTTCAAAACAACATCTGTCAACTGTGCAAGACAAAAAAAATATGACGTCGAAAACATACGTTGAAATTATCGAAGGTTCAAATGGAACAAAGCTTGTTATTATAGAAAACTAATCTGACAAAATTTAGTTCTGTGGCTTATAAAACCAGTTCAACAATAATTGAAACTTACACAACTTACATGTTGTAACCATAATAGCAAGTTTCCGTGCTCTAACCTTTTAAACACATGCAAGAAATATCTTAAAACTAATAACGAACCAAAACTGCTTTTGTTGTTTCACGATGAATTGAGATGAAAATTTCGTTCTCCAAACAAAGTTACCAGCCATTCCTAATTAGATATGACTGCATCCAAATTACATCCATAATTTCTAATCGACTGTTCCTAAATGACGGTAATTCTAAATCTTTAGATCCGACATGACGAATTATATTTGTTCCATTCGTCGTTGTCGCGCTAAATAAATTAATTCAAATTACATTAGATCGCAAAATGTATACTTTACCAAGCGTTAGTAGAAGATATCTCAACAGTTAATAGTTGATGCGAAGATTGCCAGCCTCTAGCCGAAAATACATCTTAATCAAATTGTTGCCAGCGGCCGACTGACTTGTCGAAACTAGAACCGAGTAGTCGCGACGTAAGAGGCGTGTAATACAAAATAAACAACTAGAGATGCGCTTGGAACTAGCTTTATGTGACACAGATATATTAACACAAGTAGATCAATAAGGAACGATGCACGCTTAGCGCATTATTCTTGTAATTCTATGCAAATAATTATTATTGAAAATAAAAATGTTACAATTGTATAATTTGTTTGTGCATCTTCGTCTGAATGTAAAGAGTTTACAAAGTTTACCAATAAGCGGCAATTTTAGGAACTAGTAGTCATTCGAATGTCGAAATCTAAGGGAAATATCGCGACGGTTTACGTTGCTTAGATTATTTCTCATTTCAAAATAACCTATAACATCGACGTAACCCCACAAGCCATGCAGCGAGCAGATCTTTAAGGAAGACTAGTCAAACTGATTTTTTGCCGCCATTTCCTACATTCGATCCTACACCGTAACCGCTATATTCTACTTATCTATCAATAGGACCGAGTGAAGTGAATCGATGTTTGCACAGACCTGAAACCGGTCGCGAGACGTCTTGCACAGTAAAAACAAATTGTTTTAAAATAAGCTACTCCATCCGTCCCCAACTCCACATTTCAGATTTCTCCTGTCACTTTTTATGTGCATATTCGACAGGCTTAAGTCTTATCATACAAACTGCGCCTCTACATAAAAAAATGCTTTTTTATTTTGTTTTTAAATTCTTTGTAATAAATACTTCCTTGACCATTGTTATATATGTCTCTACATCCCATTCGCATCACATATCATCACTTAAAACTATTTTCTCGTTGTATCAGTACTTTGCCAACTTTCATGTTTGCATCAATGTTGCTGAGACATTATTTTATTATTTCCTTCAAATAAAAGATTTATTTACTCCGTATCCATATTTTTTTTTAATCGAATATAGGTTTCATCAGATTCTTCTCTTTTCCCTATCTAACTTTCGTTTTCTTTAGCTCATTCGGTGTACTCTGATTTATAATTCCAAATACGTCTATCGATTGGATAAAGAGGTCTGGGAGCTAAACAGGTATTTGGTAAGAGGTGGATATAGCAACTTGTAGCTTTCGGTTCTTGGATCACAATTTATTTTATGTACCAGAAATACAATATTATGTGTTAAGATTAAAAATTTATGTCAGTCAGTTAAGGTGCAATGTAGTAGAGTTGCAACGTTTAAATTTTTTGAAAAAGTACCTTTTTGAGAGTAGACTTTTTAAATAGTTTTTTTCAGTTACTGCAAAAAACGGTTCTCTAAACACAAGTCTATTTACACGTTTAAGATATTTGAACTTAGTAAAAATTTTTTAGACACAATGCATTGAAATATCATTTCTATCCTGGGCAGATCTTATCAGGTAGATTACAGGTAAATTTGCAAAGATGTGAGATAAACAAAAGTTCACTGCTATTTCCTATTAAGCACTTTCTATTATGAAATTTAAATTTGTATGAACACCAATGCAAACACTGCATTTATTACTAAATGAATTTAAATCTTTATACTAAATTTCTAAAAGCTAACTTCATTATTAGAGAAATGTTTCATTTGAATTTTAGAAAAGCTGCAATGCGGTTATCCTTTAACCGTAAGAATTTCAAATTTATCTGAAGTTTGAATGTAGACAAAGCCAGTAAATGTAAACCTAACCAAACAATAATATAACTACGGTTTGTAATATACCGGTTTATAAATGATCGAAAGTGAAACAAGTCATAAACATGATAGCAAAACGACGTGTTTTATGACCATCAGTTTAACAAAGATTAACAATATTTTATGAACATGCAAAAATTTAAACTTAAATTAAATAACGAACCAAAGTGCATCTGATTTCCGTTGAGACATTCCATTAACAATTTCATCAGCTGCAAACAACACCATTAGCCATTCCAAACTTAAGTAGCCGCCACAAATTCTCTGGACAACAGCAAATACGACCACATGTTCGTAATTTCCAAATCTTGTAACATATCAAGCGAAGTAACTCCTGCATTCTTTCTTGCTTTACGTTCGTGCTTGTTTTGCTTTTCTTTACGTCGCGCATTAATGGAAGTTATTGTAAATTTTTCAAGTCCTGGATAACTTGAAACATTCTAACACCAGTCGCTAATCGCAGGCCTTTCGAAAACATATTTAGGCTTGATAGCTTGGCTGCGACTGTTTAAAGCGAACGTTAATTACCTCCAAGAACTCGCCGTTAGAGATTTAAAAGTACATGCGCAACAAAATTCCTAAAGATGTTAAACGAAATAGATTTATATTACAAAGATGTTCTACAATAGAAGAACCATTGAAATGAAGCGTTTCATTATGTATAATATGGAACATTAATGACGGTAACGAATAAAGCACGCATGGTGTATTATACAGTCAAAATCTTCCCTAGTGAAACATCGAATGTCTAAAGTAATTCGTTAAAATAAACGAACGTGTAACCAACCTGTTCAACTTACCAATAAGGAGACACGCGACAAATATTTTTAAAATAAATATCAAACTTGAACTTAGCAATTAAACCTCGTTAGAGCCTCTTCAATATGTAGTTTACAATGATGTTGACTTGTTTTGTTTTCAACATCATGAATTGTAGAACGAACTTAACAAAAATTATAGACACACAGCAAATCCAACTTCGATCAAACTTCTTGGAAACTTAAAAACTTGATTGCTTTGCGTACATTTCTATACAGCTTCTTCATTTAGTTGTAACGATCACTAAGTGAAATACTAAATTTCAGTATTAATATTCAGTTCTATAAAGTCTAATAAATTCATTTTAGGTGTAAATTGTTTACATTATACTTTTATAATTTATTTTTGAAGTGATTACTTTACACTATATCTCTATAATTGCGCTAAAATTCAAAAATGATTATTTATTTTTAATAAAAGAAAGTTTACGAACCACTGTCCTGAATTCTATAAAGAGAAATGACGAGGTACGGTTCACTTCGCTATTCAAATTGAACAATAGCAATGCGGATATCGCTCTTAATTCGCAACATTCCGTTGAACCTCTCTGTTTGAACGGGCAAGAACGACTGACTCTTTATGCATGTGGTTAACACAAGCAAGCTGTTTGAACACGTGTTTGTATGCATCACAACGAACGCAAAGGCAAACTTGAACGTTGACATTTTAAAACATGGCAAAGAGATTAATTAAAATAGCAAAGCCTGTTCGCTTTCTGCAATAACAAGACGATCATATAGGGTATTGCAATTTTAATGATATTTCGTATAAGAAAAATAAGCGTGAATATCTATAAAAAATTAAAATGTTACACTATTATATTACAGATTAAGTGCATATCATACTAATTAAAAATGTCCCCATCAAATGTCGCGATTGCCAACTTTGAAAAAATTATGTAATTAATTTAGAGTAGTCTTCTATTTACCAGTTCAGTCCTGGTTTGTTTTCATGTATTTTGTACACCACCTACAAATATACATTATCTTTTCAGAATTTGTTAATTGACTGCGCATAATTTAGTTTTAAGTAACACGGTAGCGGCATGTTTGTAAATACAATAAAAATTTTAACATTGAAGTTCAGATTAAATTATAATGGGATGTTTCACTTCATTCTGATTTGTAGTGTCTAATAATAATTTAGGTAAAACCTTGTTTATTTTTAGATAAATACAACTTTAATAAATAATCACATGCCCAACAGACGTGTAAGTTCCCCACAATTATTATTAATTAAGTCACAAGTGAACGAACCCTATTTCAGCACGACTAAATCCTTTTGGTTGGAAATAGAAGATCAATCATGCATTAATGTGCCATGTAACGCGAAAAAACAAATTAATGAAAACCAATTTTGTTGTTTGTTATTATGGAAACCCAATTATTATTTTACGTTCGGGTGAATCGATTTAACGAACGCTAGCAATCCCCATGTTTTCTAATATCTAGGTAAACTATTTACTAGCGTAATAAAATTCTGTGCACTAACCAAATCAACCCAAAATATGGCACAATATCCACTATTTGCTTTAAATCGAATATACAGCGAATGCAAAAACCGTTACAGCAAAAATTATAAAATGTTTTCCACGCCTAAAAGCTACATGAATCTATATTACATAAACGTTTGTTGAGAGTTGTATGAAATGGAAACATTCATGGGTTGTTTATATAAAATTTGACTCTAAATTATAATGTATTAATTACTGGAAAATTGCATGGTAGACTTAATTTAGATAATGCACCTCCCTCTTCCTCCTTTTGAATTGACAGGGCTGTCGTTCTTACAACTTTCGTATTCCTTGAGAAAAAATTTTCATTGCGAACATTATTTACAGATCCAGTAGATGGAAATATGAGGAAATATCAAATTGCAAAGCAAATAGGGACGACTAATCAATTTGATCTCTTGACTTTGGGCCAACTTGAGCAGTAGAGATGAAGGCAACAATTATCATAAAGAAATATATCGTTGATTTTTCAACGCTTGTTCCAGGTAAGAAGTTTTACTAGGCATTCTTGGCCTTTTGCGTATATCATTTCGATATATAGGATCACGCTTGCGGGTGGATATAAAGTCTTATATTATTAAATCAAGTCATTGCAAAAATCATAAACGGACATTCTATGATTTGCAGAAACACAAATGCATTGTATTTGCACAATTTCAAACTTTTGCGCGTAGGCGTTTTTGCTAAGTGATTTTCAATTTTTTTCCTTCCGAATCATTTCTGAAGTGCACCAACAATTCCGTCTTCTCGATTTGTCTGGATAGGGTTTTAATGCTACTTCAGCTATGCTCAATAGAAATAATGTAACGTCGAAATATAGCAAACGTACCGACCTAGATGTGGAATCGGTATGCCCTGTACATAGAAAGCATCGCATACTTATACCCTCTAGTTCGGTGGTGCAATGTTGTACAGGTTAGTTCATTCGTTATTGGACTGCAGTATTACAAAGCGTTGCAAAATATCTGGAAACCTGATAGTTGACATTGTACAACGATAAAATGGTGAGTTATGAGTATCTGTTTACACTGACTGATATTTACAGCATAGCCGCGTCATAATTACCAATTACTTTCATTGATTCTTATCCAAAGATCCGACCCAAATTTAGCAAAATAAGGCTAATTATCTGATTCTATTTTGCAATATAATGACCTTGTGTGGATATAGTTAAGGTTTTGAGGATAAAATATTTTGTGTGGTTGGTCGAAAAGTTTTGGGTTCGTTACCGCACAAACGGATGGTAAAGATTTGGACGAAATGATGAGCAACCTTTCCCATGAAGATGGTCGAACGAAATTACTCTTTTAGCATGGCGTAAAATTGCGTTCTCCAACGCTTCACCAAAAAGTACTACAATGGCAAAGAGATTAGATTTTATTACTTGGCAATTTAGAATTTAACCGAACCCATGCCATAGCAAGCAAGGTAGAGTTCATTAACCTGCGCACAGATGTACACATACACACGTACGCGCGCATACTCGCACGCACATACAACACACGCGCGTACACGCACACAGGAATTGAAATTTATCGAATGCATACTCCTCACTTGTCGCACTAACACACCCACCCACGCGCGCATAACCAAGTACTTTCACATGCAGTTACGCATACACGCACGCACACATGCACGCACAAAATCGAGCGAATACAGCACACATGTACGTTTGCATTCATGGAACTTGCCTACATGTTATCTCCCATCAGAACAATGACGTGCTTTTGTAAAAACTGCTTGAAGCAAGTCCAAGATGACAAGGACCGAGCATGTAGCTCTAACACAAAGAGTCATCTTCAACATTACGCTAAATTATGTTTATATTAATTATGTTAATTTATTCATACTTTTTAGATCTGTAAGACTACGACGGGCATATGACCTTGGTATAGTCTGAAGCAATAAATGATTAAAAAAAATCTACGGTAAAAAGCTTAGAGTACTGCGCAAGTATGAAGCAATAACCAGTTGGTGATAGTCCGCAATCATTCATAAAGTTTTATTGTGCAGTAACGGGTGGCGTTACTGGACAGAAAAATAAACCAATATTTCTGTTGTTAATAGCATCGTCTTCCTCTTAGATGACTTAATATGTCCCAACCAGGATATTGTACTCCTGTTTATTTCCATGATCCTTTTTGTTCTGTCAGATGCTGTGAATTTCTACCAAATTTATTCTTAATGTCGCGCAGCCAGCAAGGTGCAGGCCTTTGTGTATTCGTGGTCTTCATTGGACAATGTGTTTTATCCACCTTGATTTTTCTTGTCGAGCAATGTGGCCTATTCAGTCCTTACTTTAGACCATTTACGCTACTGCACCTTTACGTTAGATTTTGTCTTATACGTTTATTCGGGAAGTGATCCCAATATTGCTCTTTCTGTGGTCCCTTTAGTTCCTCTGATCTTGTTGACCAATGTGATCGTCATTATTGGGAGGATGCTCTTTACTTGCTCAATTTTAGTCATGTGCTAGGTACTAATATTCTTCAGCGTTTTTTTATTTGATCACTCATACGTATTTCTATAATCTTTCCGCGGCCGATTTTCGTCTTATTTAGATTCGTCGCTGTCCATTTTTTTTTCCTATATAATGTTTCTCCTCGAATATAGTTTTTAATTATTTTGAATACTAATAATGACGATGTCCTCGGGGAATCTGAGCTGGTTCCGGTGTATGACCGATTTTGATACCTTCTTATTTCCAGTTTAATTCTTTGAAAACCTTTTCTAACGCTAAGGTGGCAGGGTATCCCCTCGCCTGGCACCTCCTTTTAACGACATATTATCGCTTTTAGTATCATCTGCGATTGTTTAATATCAGCGCCGAGTCTTCCTATATGCATTTCGGTAGGTTTGTATATCCGTAATATACAGGTTGTTATTGCTATTCGCCGAACTCTGGTTTATATTTAAATATCAAATCATCAAAATATTAATTCAACCAATAAGGGACTGTATTTCCATAATCAATAAATAATAATAATTATTATTAATATAACTTACCGAATTCCAACTTGGAAGCAAAATCGGCCTCCTCGACTCACTTTTGGACAAATAAGGAAGGGTTGTAGGATAAGGATCTAAGATGAATCGTTACCTGCCATCAAACACCAAGGTTCTTTATAATTATAAATTATAAATTTTAAAAACTTAAACACAACACTTATACAGTTTAAAACATTCGAGATCGATAACTTAAGCAATACTGACTGCTAATTGAACAAAACACCGATAACGACCTCCAATCCAAAATCGTTATCGGCACAAATTAAACAAGACACATGCAACGGCCAAATGATGGCATAACTATAGGTGTATATAAATGACGCAAAAGCTCCAGAAAGCGATATTCCTTGCAAATTTCTTAATCAAAAAGCTTAATACTAGAATGATGTACCATGCACCCCGTGCCCTCACGAACCGTGTGAAAGAAATGTACATTTGGCAATATAAAATCTATCCCACACATCGTAGTTATGATGAAAGGTAACCTATGATACAACGTTAGATTTGTTAAAACTAAATTTTAGTCATTTTACTCGTTGGTAATAACAGTTGGTAGGCGTAACACCTTCAATTGGAGGTGCTACTAGAGAGATGAAAATCAAGTTTCGAAACTATTTATTTTAAACATAATGCATTTCAAAAGTTTTAAATTAGGATTTTGTTTCGGGATTCAATCTTGGGCATTTGTGCATAGTCGAGCAAAACCACTTGTCTAAACTAAGAAACCAAAGGCTCCAACTAAAAACCATATTTTTCCAAGTATAGGCGTAATCTTTTTGGCATTGTTTGCATTACCCGCGTCAGCTTATCAGGTGCAATTTGACACTACCAGAACTTATGGCTATTAACTATACAATGTAGTCATACGTTATTATTATACGGACAGACCTAAACGGAGAAATGTTAAGGTTGAAAAATCAAGGTTGAGCAATGATCTGCTACAATTATTTTTAATGCGTTCTTTTATTTGAAATTAAAATTTTGTAATCAACAGATCATTAAATAATAAAGTTTATTTCAGAACTAAACTTTGAAACTTTGAGGATCTCATGAGGGCACGGGAAGCATGATACATGTATTTTTGCATTGTTCAGATTCGAAAATTGCTCGTTACTACCGTACTGATTGGAATGCGTTATGAAAATCCACAAATATAAGGTGCATGGGTTCCTTAAATTCAATACATTTTCATGTGTGTATTTGTTCGTGCTATAGCATTTACAAAACCCAACTAGTTCTGTCGATTGTTTGGCATCCAACTTATTAGTAAGTCATATAAGCCGCAATACAGAGATCAAATTATCACTATAAGATGGATTAATAATACCAATTAGATTTCAAGTTATAGTTATAAGTTTGTAATTTTTTAAGTGTTTGTAAAAAATTATTATTCAGTTAGTGCTTACAGTCCACATGTCAATAATTTGAATTGTAAGCTGTTATTTATATTTTAAGATAAAAGTGTAACTAGAAAGAGTAGCTTCATCCACAAAACACTCTAAAAATTAAACTGAAATTTCCGCATATTCATTGTGTGCCCTGTACAATACAGGCGTATTTTTATTCATTGATGTACAAGCAAAAAAATGCAATTGCACGTGTATAAATAATCACCCTGTATGATATAGGCGTATTGTAAATATATAGCAAATAATGTAAGCAGGATAGTGAAAATAATTAATCGATAAGATACCTTAAAACGCATTAAATCGAATGCAAATCGATCATTTTAAGATAAATACAAAAACTATTCGTTTGTGCACTTTCCGTCCATAAAAATAAATAATTTCCCTTATTTAAAACCCCGATTCTAATCTCAATTTTGGGTACTAAAACACGTTTCCCGTTAAAGCGAATATTTTTATAAAAATGCACCCTCTTTGCATTAAAAAGTAATTAAAGTTTAAATTAATTAGCCTTTGTATAGCATAAAAACATTTTAAATAAATCATATTCTCGTATTTTCGAGAGGAATTGAGAAAATTACGTCAGATTCGTATGAACAAATTAATAAAGAAACGTTTATTCCAAAAAACGGCCGAAACGCTAAAAATCCCAAAAATGTAATAGAAATTTATAAGAAATGTTTATGATCTTTCGTATTCACTGTACGATAGGAGACCGCGAGCAATCAAAGACGAGGCAGCACGCGCACTAATAAGTGGAAGAAATTATAAGGTAATAAAACGCCGCAATTTTAGACGCTAATGAGTTCTTCTGGGAAACCTTACATCATAATGTTCCATACTATAGTACTACATTCCGGGGAAATAGATAATTTGCATGTACAAAGAAGCGTTTATTACATAAAGAGGGTCATTCATAAATTCATTCGCAAAATGTTCATTTTAAGTCGCGAGCTGTTGTTTTGCGAAGATGTTATTTGAAATACGCAGTACGCATACCTTAATTTAATAATTACGGTGTTATAATGAATAAAAAAGTGATGTTTTAAACGTAACCTACAGAAATATAAAAATGGATAAATGCAATTATTTGATCTTGTATCATACACTTAAGATGGGAAATAATTCGATATAAAAAGCTATGTAAAATTCTATTGATTAATCAAACCGAGCATGCCCATTGGTTTCTAAATGGAGATATAAATGATATGAAAATATGGTAAGCTGATTTGGACATCAATTTAAAATAAGAAGATATTTAATTACGAGCTGGATAAAACAGCGCTTCGTGGATTTTTGCTAGTATAATTTTTTTGTAACTGATATTTGAATTTTGTCATTTAGTGTAGATAGACCTAATAATTTTTATGTAAAGGATCTGTACCAGGAAAGTTTGTGTTCAGGGTTCGAAACACTCTGACTTTTTAATAGTTTAGCTGTCAAAGATTTTTTGGCCAAAACAAACCTTACAAGTGGGTGAATCATTACCAGGTAAACCATCCGTAAGGGAGAAAATGTAGTTCTGTAAATTTAAATAAGATAAGGAACTTTTTTTTATAATTACGGTAATAACTACTTGTTAGAAATAATATGATGTTTGAAAGAAACATGCTGTAAATGTTATATCTGCTTTTGTATGAGAGAAAATATTTTATGTATAAATGCTTTGTGATATTGCTCTGTTTGATTTCATTTTTAAAACTCTCACATTAATCTAGCTTTAAATTATTCTTGTAGTTTTGTCAATAATATCCGACAGTGTTAAGTTTTTGACTTATGTTAGATACAAACAGGAACTGTCCCTCAAAGTCACTACTGAAGCCAACTATTAAATACAAATGTAGATAATTTCTTATGGCAAGTTGATAATCAATGCTACGATATTCATTAATAAGATGAATTTATAATTTGAACTTTTATGTAGACTGGAGCTCAGTATCAATTATACTGCGATACTGTGATAAGATAGGATGCATAAGCTCTGGTTACTGGATGAAGGCACATGTTATGAGAGCGTTGTCTACTGGCACTCAAGCTGTATGAGCGCTATTATCTGCAGATGATGGTGTTCATGATGTTTGAAGTGCTTTAAACAATTTTGGTTTTATATCAGATTATTTTTTTTGTATTAGTAATGATAAAGTTGTTGGATACTTCCGTTCTTGTGTAGTCAGGACAGGTTGTAAGAACCTTGATTGCTGTAACTGATCTGCAGAGTATATTAGCGCTGCTTACTGAATAAGTTGCGCCACTTACTTTTGGTGTTGTAAAGGCTATGGGTCAACTGCTTACAGAAGATTGTAAATAGAATAAGTGAATGGTGGTTAATGGAAGTGGTTACAGGAGTATTATTGCCAACAATGCGCTGTATGCGAATGCTTTCGGTTATGCGCACATCGGTTCTGACTTGAAATTCAATTTAACCGTGATGTATTGACTACATTAAGTACATGTGTTTTTAAAGCTGGTTATTGCAATTTATGTCATTTATGAGGAGTTTTGTTCTATATCGTTTCAGTACCTATTGGCAGGAATACCTTTCTTTGGGGGCCTACAGAAGATGTTTCTCGGCAGGTTGGGAAGCCTGTGAACGTGATACTGCGATGTATAAACTGCAATTGCGTTGTTTTGGAAGGCTCCTCATTGTCGCTGGCGCGCAGAATATGGAAGCATTGTTTACCAAAACTGTATACGTGGAAGTTAAAGGGAATGGACACGAAAGTAATGTGAGCGTTGTTGCGGTAGCTAGTTTGTAAACTACGACAGCGCTGTTTATGGAAGTTGTGCTATCGACGTGCTTCAATTATTTGATGTTCGAGTGTAGTTCTTAGATTTTGCTTAATCGGCATGTGCTTACTGCTGGTTAACGGCCAATTGCAGTATTGAGGCTACTATAGAAGCGCTTCATACTATAGCCTATCCGATAATGTTGATTATTGTGCATACTTCTCAGGCTAAGTGAAATTGCTTGTAGGAGCTGGTGTACAGGCTAGAGTTCTGCCAACTAAAGGGTGTATGTAAGCAATAAGAGTATTTGTAAATGCAAGTATATACAAAACCGCAGAAATCATTTGATGTGACATTGCATATTAAATTTCTCGACCGCCGAAGACACTATTGACTCTTAAATTACGGCATTCTTTCACATGTGTTCATGGGATTACGCTAGAGCTAATCGCTAACCTTTACAGCCGTTAATTTTGGACAGGTATCTCGTAAGGTTCTAGTGATTTAGAAATGCATATAATAAATACAGAAATGATTATCGGAAATTAAGAATATATCCGTTAGCGTTTTTCTGAAGCTACAGCGTGAACTGTAATATCTTCCTAAAGACGAAAATTGAGATTCGGTTATTAAACGGTTTCTTAGAAGTTGTAAAGAACGAAAGAAAAATGAAATTCTGTGAATACGCTAGTCTCTTGGAACGAAAACAGAGCATTTCCCGTCTCTTCATGGTCAGAGTGGCTGAAGTTTACAGACTGTATCAAATTTGTCCTAAGCACTCTTTTTTAATACAAAATTTTACTTTTAAACAGTTTATTAAAAATTTGTCTAGTGATATTGTTCTATAAACCAACTTTTCGTATTTTACCAAAAATGTTCATGTATGAAAACTTGTGTTTGAACACTGATCCATGAAACTGAAAACCAGCAGCATCACCTGCAATTTATAATAAAATATTTGCCAATATTAACATAATTTGATAGAGAGTATATGGGAAGTAGTCAATACAAGTTTAAAGTCTGAGCGGAAATCGTAATGTCCGAATAAATCTTTTTGAATTGGTAGATCGACGTTAGTCTCCCGTTATTTACTGCTACCCACACTGAGCGGATTGGAACCAATTGGTGCTTATATGAATCGATTTAGGTCGACTGAAGCGACAAAAAGAATTTCTCACACAATTTTCAGGAAAATGTTCTAAGGCGAGATGGTCGTGATCGGAAAGTTCGTTTTACACTTTAAAGCTTTCTCAGTCGATAGCGGTTGATTTCTTGTTACTTGACGCAAACAATCTGCTGTTTACATAATTTCAATTGCACTCGTAACCTCTTGGCGTACATAAATTCGAATTGATTTTATTGGGTTAACAAGAATAACGATCGGCTAATTTTAATTTATAATGCGCTGCTTTAACATAGGGTCTTTTGGTGTTCTGTCGTTGTAATTATCTATTAGCATATCAAGTAGTTATTTTATTTGATTCAAATACGCCTCTCACTAACAAAATTGAAACATGGACATAAATTTGAATTTTCATGTTTGTATTTAAACCCATCCGTTTTATTAAGCGCCTTCAGAGTGGCATAAAATTGCAGAAACTTGATTAAATAGATATTGCAATTATCGATAAAAATTATTCTTTTGTGTGGAACATTTGTGAAATGTTCTAGAATATTTTCTGGTCTTCTGTTTCTATAAGTGCACCACTTAAAGATTTTGAAATTGATATTAAAAAATGAACTGGTAATAAACTTACCTTTATATGTGTTAATACGGTGATTAACTTCGATAACCACAGATGGTGAGATCGGGAGATATGTATATTTAAGAATAAGAATAGCGGAAACCTTCAAGTACTTACCTAAGTTATTAGATTTAGCGGTGCACGAAAAATTAGTAGTAAAAAACGTCGACTTTTGACAGAAGTTTGTATCTGTCTATAAAAAACCATAGCAACGCACAGCACACTTTAAACTAAGTTATCGCGGTACATCAATAACACAGAGTAGCTTGAAGGCTGAATAGCGACAAATCTAACGACATTTAATGTCCACAGGACGAATGCGAGTTTACCTGCAAGCAGTAAATTAACTATAAATACAAACGGAACAATATGAATGTGCCAGTCTCTAATTGAATACAATAGAATAGAATAAAATTGAAATAACGTTATTGCCTTTGCTTTGAAATATTATATTATATCCATATTATATCTATAGTACAATATATCGATATAAAATTATTTCAAATTTTAACTAAAAAAAGAAGAAATTAAGAAAGGAATTGGTTAACTGTAAACTTCGTTTTTAAGTTGTTGTAATAGTAGGAGCAAACAAGTAGTTTAAGGTATTCTTTTAATAAAAACGCTTTTACAGTTTTTGAACTGTTAATGCGGTTCATTCGGTATTTGCTTTGGTAATTTATTATAAGATTCTATATGTATCTTGTTCAATTTTAAAAACCCAAGTTCGGCAGTAATAAGGCACTATAGATTAAGCTGAGCGAGTGTTGTATTTGTGCTTAGCAGATTGTGTGATGTACTACCTTTGATTCATATGGATGGATATACATTGGTGTTACACATATAATCTGTTCAAGATAACAATGCATGGCATGGGAATCCAGCCAACGACAGCAGACACGGTAGGTTTAATGGAGAATCGGTTACCCAGTTTTAGTAGTTTTCATTTGGTCTTACATATCTAAATTATTTCTTCTTATTTGACAAAAAAAATTTTTGTATTTTAGAAAATACCCTTTCTCGTGTTCTAAATTAAAATAAAAAAAAACAAATAATACTTGGTAGCACTTTTAGAAGAGTTATAATCTGGCAGTACCAATTTCCCTCTGAGACGTTTCGAATTCATAAAAACAATTTCACAGAGAAGGCTATCCCTAAGAAGCAATTGAGCACACATACAATTGAATTAAACTTAAATTATTTTCACCGTCATTAGATCTTCAGTCACAGAACTGGTTGGAAGCGTACCTCATTGTTCTCTATTCTACGCTAGCTTACACATTTCCCTGAAGTTTCCGCAGCCTATATCTTTCATTATCTAGGTGCAATAGTTTAACCTAGGTCTACTGCTCCCTCTCCTTTTTTCCTTCTCCAGTTCCTAATATGTTCTGCACTATTCCCTCATGCCTTAGTATGTGTCAGATCATCCTATATCTCCTATTTTTTACTGTTTTCAACATATTTCTTTCTTCCCCAACCATTTCAAGAACCTCTTTGTTGTTAACTTTGTCTGTCCATGATGTCTGCATCATACTTTTGTAGCGCTACATTTCAGAAGCTTACCTTTCTCTGTCCGCTTCTTCCACTGTCCACGTCTCACAGTCGTACAGTGCTGTGCTCCCCACATATGCTTTCAGCAATATTTTTCTTATTTTTACGTTTATTGTCTTTTAACCTAGAAGTTGCTTTTTTTTATTAAAAGCAACGCGTCTTTGTGCTAATCGTTGTTTTATATCTTTTGCACTTTCCCAATTTTGTGTTATTTGACTTCCCAGATAACAGAAATATTAAACCTCTAGTAAGTTTTGGTTTCATATTTGTATTCTGGTTTTTTACTTATTTACCCCTACTTTACACACTAATACTTTAGTCTTATTTTTGTCAACTTTCATACCGTACCCTCTGTTAGTACTATTTCCATTTCATTAAAAGCTGTTTCTAATTCTTCCTTGGCAGATGCTAATACCGCTATATCATCTGTGAATCGAAGCATATTAATCGTTTGTCACTGCATAATAATTCCAAATGTTTTTTTGCATTTGACATTATTAATTGCCTCTTCGATGTACAAGTCAAAAATTAACGGGGATAAGGCACATCCCTGTCTCATTCGTTTCCTAATATTTACTTCTTTTCGTACCTGCTCTAATTCTGTTACAGCTGTTTGATCTTTGTATCCCTATAACTCATTCCAATCTTTTTGAATATTTCCAACATTTTCTCCCATTTTATACTGTCGAATGCTTTTTCCAGATCTATATGAACCCTATATACACGTGTTCTTTTTTTAGTATTTTTCCATTAACATCCATAGAGCTAAAATGGCAGCCCGTGTTCCAATGTTTCACCTAAACCTAGATTGATCTCCTAGTGTTTCTTCAGCCCGTTTTTCCACCCGTCTTTGTACAATTCTAGTGACACGTGCTGTGGAACTTACTGTTCGAAAGATTTCACATCTATCTGCACCTTACTTTTTTGGTATAGTGACTATAGTGTTACGTTTGAAATCTTTGGGTATCTCGCCTGTCTCATACATATAGCTTACAAGTTGGAAGAGACGTTCTGTTACTGCTTGTCTAGCGGTATTTAGAGTATCGCGTGCACTTGTCTATACCCGGTGTCTTATTATTTTGCCGGCCCTTAAATGCTAATTCCAACTCATCTCTAAGTACAGGATATCCCAAGTCATCCTTTTCAATTTCTTATTCCCGTTCTAGTGCTCTTAGTTCCTGTCCTGCATATAAATTCCATAAATATTCTTACCACCTACTCACTTTCTCTACATTTTCTATAATGATGTTTCCTTCCGTGCCCTTTATATTTTTACTATACTGTTTAATATCACTAAAATTCAGTCTAATTAGTTTGTATGCTTCGTCTGCCTTTCCTATTTCCATCTTTTGGTTTCTACCTCTTTGCACCGTTCGTCAATCCATTGTTCTTTAGCTTTTTTGCATTTGCGAATAATTTTCCATTTTATGGCTTTGTATCTCTGTTTTCCTGCTTCGTCTGGTCTGTTTTTGTATTTTCGTCATTCTTCTATTAAATTCAGAATAACCTTTGTTATCCAAGGTTTACTTTTTTCTTTTTGTTTATATCCCACAATATATCTGGCCACCATATCTAAGCTAGAATTAATTAATGTTATTTCATTCTGTTTCTACTTGCTTAGTATCAGAGATTTTCCCGATGTCTCAAAACTTTATTTGACTTTTTCTCAAATCTTTCGTGGATATCTTTATTTTTTAGTTTCTCAAAGTCAAAGTGCTTTTTCGGTTTTTTTTCTTCAAATTTTTAAATTAAAGCACGGCTTTCATAACTACTGTGTAGTGGTCAGTGTCTATATCTGCTTCTGGGTAGCCTCTACAGTCTTTTAATTGACTTCTAAATGGTTGTCGAACAAGAATGTAATCTATTTGATATCTCCCTATATCTCCTGGCATCTTCCACGCGTATCGTCTTCTAGCATAATATTGAAATAATGTGTTTATGATGGTTAAATTGTTTTTGTCGCATAACTTTGGTAACTAGTTAATGAGTTTTCATTTCAGATGCGCTTATTAACTTAGGAACATACGTACTAAATGACATGTTTGTAATATCACAAATACTATATAACTTCTCAGATAATCCAAATGTTTTTAGGTGTTCTTTTATATTTTTGGTGAGGACTCCATTAGTTGATATCACCAAAGGTATTGTTTTTACTGATTGTAAATGCCAAATACGTTTAATTTCTATAGTCAAATCGTTATACTTTTCAATTTTGTGTTTTTGTGTTTTTATCAGGTTATGACTTAAAGGAACGGCAATATCAATAAGAAATCCTTCACTATCAATTTTGGTAATTAAAAATATGTCCGGTTTGTTGTACGGTATAGATCGGTCTGTTAGTATTTGTGGATCCCAATATAGTAATACATTTTCCTTTTCTAAGACGGGTATAGGTTGATATTTATAATAAGGAGGGGGGTTTGTTATTAATTTATATTTAACAGCAAGTCGTTGATGTATGATTTTGGCAAATTGGTTATGTCGTCTTAAATACGCAGTAGGAGCGAGTTCAGAACAATTAGCAACAAATGTTCTATTGTTTTACCAATTTTGTCACATTTGCGGCATTTGTCGGTTGCGTTGTATCGTAATATGTGTTTTTCATAATTCCTTGTTCTGATAACACCGTCTTGTATAGCAGAGAAAAAGCCCTCTGTTTCTGGATACAAGTATCCAAAATTGATTCAATTTAAGGAATCCATTTTATTTATATATTCCACTTCCAGTGATTGTGGGTATTTTCCGTGAAGAACTTTGTTTTTCCAATTTTCACATCGGTTATTTATGGTGTTAATAGGGGTTTCAAAGAATGTTTCAAGTTTCAGCGGTGTATAATTTTGATAATATTTTAAAATTGTGAATATTTCATTATTAGTTAAACCATGAAAATATTGTTGAAGAATGTTTTATTGTTTTCTGCATAAATCGTGAATATTAAGCAATCCCCTACCTCCGAATTTTCTTGGAATGTATAGTCTGTCTACTGATGAATTTGGATGTAGACATCTAAATTGTGTTAGTAAGTGTCTCATTAGTCTGTCTAAATTATTTAAGTCTGTTTCGCTCCATTTCAAAATGCCAAAAGAATAAATCAAGTAGTTAACAGCCCAGGAATTAATTGCTAAAAACATATTTTTTGCAGTTGCAGTTTTGTATTAAGTAATTTTGTAATTTTTTTATAATTTAAAGTGTAAATGTCTTTCATTTCCTTATGATTTATAGTTCTATTTTGTTTAAAACCAAGGTACGTGTAAAACTGTTTGCCCGATAATGATGGGATTCCCTCAATATTTTGGTTTTCTTCTGTAATTTTACCTTTTATAATGCTAAATGTAGTCTTTTTATAGTATCACTAAATAATTTTGTGGTTTTTATCATCGAATGTAGCATCCTTCTAGTTTCTGCATAAAGTTTTATATCATCTATAAAAAGTAAATGTGTTAACCTAAATTCATTTTGTTTGTAATTCATTCTAAATCCTCCACCAGTATATTTTAAAAAATGTGATAGAAGATTTATAGCTAGAAAAAACCACAAAGGACTAAATGAGTCTCCTTGAAATATTCCACGTTTAATTTGTACGTCTCCTATGTATTCATTATTTAAAGTTAATTTAGTATTCCACGTGTTCATAAGGTTATGTAGAAATCCGATTATTTTTTGAGAGACCTTATATATTTCTAGAATTTTCAGTAACCAGTTATGAGGTACAGAATCGTATGCCTTGCTGAAGTTAATTAAACCAACATGTAAATTTCGTTTTTTTGATTTTGCGTGATTCATAATAATAATAATAATAATTACTATTATTATTATTATTATTATTATTATTATTATTATTATTATTATTATTATTATTATTATTATTATTATTATTATTATTATTATTATTATTATTATTATTATTATTATTATTATTATTATTATTATTATTATTATTATTATTATTATTATTACATCGACTTCCTAAAAAAAGACCCGATGCAATCCCAGCTGTTATTGTAAGATGCCGCTCACAAGTAGTCAGAGATAGAATAATGAGTAAGAAGAAATCAATCGTAAAAAATGATGATATTCTACAGAACAAAAGTGACCGTCAATTGTACTTGTATGAAAATCTAACTTCATTTAACAAAGCTCTTCTATGGCGTACTAAGCAGAAAGCGAGAGAACTGGAGTGGAAATTCGTTTGGGTAAAAGGAGGTAGGATATTCAGTAGGAAATCAGGCGATGAGTCAAACGTTGTACGTATTGAAAACGAAAAAGACCTGCTACGAATGCGTTAAAAAATAAATAAACAGTTTATATATTTTGAGGTTATTTAGAATAAGTTTGATTTTGAAATATTGGAATACAGAAAAAAAATTTTTTTTTTTTAAAAATGGCATACAAAAACCAACACTTTAACAACTTTGAATTTTATACAGTTGGGGATATCGCCGATTATAAAGTGATAGAAGTAAATAAAAATTACCAGTCCTTGAGCCTAATATGCTTAAATATAAATGGTATAAAGAGTCACTTTGACGAGCTTCTTATATATTGTTGCGATCCACTATTAGGCAACCCGTCAAACATACAAACGCCCGGGGCACAGCGTATTCTTCAGCATTCGAGAATCCTTCTACAAAGTTCTAGATAATGAGTCATATCTTAATGCAGGGTATATATAAGGCCGCTTATGAATGTAAGAGTTAGTCTATTCTTGAATGTCTAATATAAATTATAACGTTGTAAAGTGATAGCAGTTTTGAGCTTTTGAAGTATACATAAATGTGATATGCTGTGTCTAATGTTCATACAGCTTGTAGTATACATAAATAAATAGAAGTGTATAAATAAATAGTAGTGTTAGTGTTGTTAATGAACCTATGGTAAAGGAGTTAATTTAAGAAGATATTAGTGCTTGTAAATTCATTAGTGTAATAGTGCTTCATTGTTAAGTGGACTGAAAACATCTATAAATAAGGCATATACTGTTAATTAGACTTGTGAACAGTAAGTAATAAAGACGTTTGTTATTACTTGTTTTAAATTAAAGAAACGCCGTAGTAGTGGCGCGTTACAATATATATCTAAAATTAAAATTGATATCTTAGTTTTATCTGAAGTTAAGATAAAGCAATATGAATTAGGGAATTTCCAGTTAAACGGCTTTAAAATGTATTCTAAACTTAGATTAAATAGAAAAGGGGGTGGTATTATATTGTACATACGGAATAATCTAGACTTTACAGAAAAGTCATATCAAACACACACATATGAAAACATTCAAGGAACAATTTGCTTTCACGGAAAAAATATAGAAATTATAACTGTATATAGACCACCAAATCAAAATGTTACCGAATTTACTGAGGAATTACATAATCAAATACAACAATGTCAAGAACTAAACATTATTATCGGAGGAGATACAAACATTGATATAGAACGCGAAAAGACCAATAAAACTATAACCGATTATGAAATAGTATTAAACAGTAAAGGCTTTTTTAGATGTATTATGGATTATACTCGGCAGGAAATATTTAATGGCAGGCTAGTGTCCTCATGTATAGATCATTTGTACGTGCGTGGTGTATATCATAAAATTGTTTCAGCAGTGCTGCAAACCAAAATATCTGACCACTACATGATTTCGATTCAATTAATAATAGAAAATAATGCAAAGGCTGCAACATATCAGGAAAAGCACCAATATAAAATAAATGAAAAGCTTCTAAAACAATACCTCAGTAATATTGATTTTGATAAACTAAATAAAATAAATGATGCAAACAAATTATATGATAACATTGTAAAAGTATACAAAAATGTATACAAAAAAGCGGAAACTATTGATATAGAAAAAAAGGCATACCACGAAACCGTAAAATTTAGAAAACCTTGGATGACAAAAGAATTATTAACTTTAATAAGAAAACGGGATGATATGTTTAGAAAATGGAAAAATTTCAAAACGGATAAGGATTTAAGAGAGTATAGACAGTTCAGAAACTGGTTAAATTCAACAATTATAAAGAGAAAGAAAATGTATTATATCAATCAATTTAGTTACTTAAACAAGAATACAAAAGAAATATGGAACACAGTAAATCAATTAATAACGTCAAAAAAAAAGATGAATATAGATCAAGTTATAAATCACCACCTATCAAATCATGATTATAAATCCGTAGCAAATGAGTTTGCAGAAACCTTTTTTAACAATGTAAACTCCTTAAAGCATAAATGTGAACTTAGCTTAATAAATTGTGAAGTAAAACGTACTAATGAAAAAAGTTCATTTTATATACCTAAAGTTAGTCAAGCTTTTGTTATCAAAGAAATAAAGAAACTAAAGAAATGTAAGTCTCCTGGCGTTGATTCTATACGTGGAGGGGACGTACTTTTTTTAAAAGAAACTATGACATTTCTGATTCAAAATTAATCAATCTTATGATTAAAAATGCGGTAGTGCCAGATCAATTAAAAATAGCTATGGTTAGACCGGTACACAAAAGCGGAAGCTATACAAATTTTTCAAATTACAGACCAATATCTTTACTTCCAGTAATTGAAAAAATCTTTGAAAGGCATATTGCAGATAAACTTAGAAACTTTATTCATGATAATAGTTTAATAAATAGCCAACAATACGGATTCATAAAGGGCCGCGGAACAAAAGCGTTACTAACAAATTTTGCAAACACAATTAATCAAAATTTAGCGAACAACATACATGTATTATGCCTGTTTATCGACTTTTCGAAAGCGTTTGAAACCATCAGCCATACGATTTTGATTGAAAAATTCAGAGGTTGGGTATACATGGACCACCGTTACAACTATTTAAAAGTTATCTGAAACACCGAAAATTTATTGTAAAAATTAATAATGAATTAAGTGATGAAAAAGTACTTGATATTGGAGTACCACAAGGCTCTGTTCTAGGTCCCTTGCTATTTGTAATGTACATAAACGACCTACCAGATGTTCTATGTCACTCCAAAGTATATATGTTTGCGGATGATGTATTTCTTATTTCGTGCCATAAGTCGATTAATACTGCAACATATAATTTGCAGAATGATGCAAATAATGTTGCAAAATGGGCACATGATAACTTCCTGGTAATGAATCCTGAAAAAACCAAGACCATGCATATAACGACACCTCACATGAAAAACTTTATGCAACCAAAAATCATCATTCATTCGTGTAAATGTTTTAGAATGATGGCTAGGAACAGGAACATGTGTCACACAACATGCAAAATTCTTAAAACATGCACAGAATACAAATATCTTGGCATTACAGTTGACAATCACTTTCGGTGGGATGTACATATAAAAAATGTATGTAAAAAACTGATGGCTGTATTAGTCAAATTATATTATGTAGCAGATAAGTTGCCTCTGTATGCTAATAAAATGGTATACGGAGCATTAGCAGAATCTGTAATAAGATACGGATTAGAAGCGTGGGGATGTGCTAACGATAATTACTTGAATCGAATTACAACAATACAAAAAAAGCTATTAAAGCTTGTTGATAAAAACAAAAATAAACGAACATTTCAAGAAACACTAAAAGAATATAAATTATTAACAGCTAAAGGAATATTTAATTACAATATAATAATAAACAACTATTCCAGCGACAAGTACCTAAGGAAGGACGCAAAAACTTACCAACTAAGAGAAGTTAAATATGAAGTACCCTTTGAAAATAATTCATACGGTCAAAAATGTCTTCGATGGTTAGTACCAAAATTATTTAATGAACTTCCAAACGAATGTCTACAGTATAAGAACAGCAAAGAATTAAAAAACGCTATAAAGAATTACCTGAGTTCAAAGTAAAACATTATAGTTTAGCAAAATAGAAAAAAGGAAAAAAAAAGAAGATAGTACATAATAATAATAATAATAAAAGAAAAACTAATTTAAATAGAATAAAGTAAAGTAAATTAAAATAAGATAAAACAGATCTCTGAAACTAGTCACTTAAACCAACCAATTGCAACTTCATTAATAAGAAATCAAATCTAAATGCAGACACAAATTAAGTAACTTATTAAGAGAGTAAAGCCAATAACAATTGTATTAATTTATATGTAGTTACCTTAAGAATATTCCTGTGTTACACTTTTGCTGTATATAAGTACACAGCTATAATCTTTTTGTTTTTGTTATTTGTTTTTTGTTTAAGAAATTATTTTGGTTTAATAAATATTGTAAATATTATAGAAAAACAAGAAATGCAACAGGAAAAAAGTATGTAAAAAAAAAAAAATACTCCATGTCAAGCAACTGAAAAAAAAAGGTTAGCTTATGGTGTATGAAAATGTATTAAAAAATATGAATAAAGGTATTGTATTGTATTGTATTGTATTATTATTATTATTATTATTATTATTATTATTAATGGTATTAGATGTCATTTTGATGAATTGCTGTTGTATATATCTAACATCAAATTTCATGTTTTAAGTTTAGTAGAAGTATCTATTGAGGAAAATATGGTCTCAAATTTTCAAATTAATGGATATAAAATGTTTTATGAATTAAGAGAGGCTCGTAGAGGTGGTGGAATATTAGTATGTATTAAAAAGGGTTTAGAATTTACTGAAACGATATACCAATCACTATCATACGAAAATGTGCAGGGGTCATTACAATTTCAAGGAAAATATATAAATTTGATTACAGTTTATAGACCTCCAAATAATAGTGTTAACGATTTTGTGGAAGAACTTCAAAAACAGTTGCAAGAATGTAATGATTTTAGCTATATCATTTTTGGGGGAGATATTAACATAGATTTACTTGGTAAAAACTTATATATCGCGGAAACGGAATATCAAATTTTATTAACATCAAGCGGTTTATATAAATGCATTTTGGACTATACACGTCAAGAATTGTTTGGTGTGGAAATTGGTAGCCTCTTGTATTGATCATATTTATGTACGAGGAAAGTACAAACACATAAATTCTGCTGTAATACAGTCGAAAATATCAGATCACTACATGACCGCAGCCCAACTAACTTTTCAAACAGAAGTTAATAGAACAACATGTACAAACAGGAAAAATTTTTGAACGAACGTCAAATTAAAGTTAAATTATCCGATATAAACGTTCAACAGCTAAGCGAACATAAAAATTCTAATACATTGTACAATAGCATTATAAACAAATTTAACGAAGCATATGAAGCTTGTCAAGTTACACAAAATTAAAATCCTGAAATGTTTCTACTAAAATTATAAAAAGCAATTGTAAATTTGTATGCGAATTGGATAATAAATAACAAAGTAATGCAGGAGAACTGAATGTGGAAAATTGTAATGGAGAGAGAGAGTTGAGTCAGAACAAGGACTATACGCAGAAAGTTCTAAAATCATACTGTATAATAAAAGAAGACCATTCGTTTACTAGGTGATATTTAGTTCATATAACAAATATATTATGTATTATTAATTAATTATTTTATATACTTTTTGAAATATTCTAGATTATAACGAATGTATATACATAGTTTTAACACCATGTCAAGCAACTCATGGAGTTAGCTTATGGTGAAAAGAGAACAAACTTGTAAATAAATTGAAATTGAAAATTGAAATTGAATTATTATTATTATTATTATTATTATTATTATTATTATTATTATTATTATTATAATTTAGAAATCAAAACAATGTGTATATGTAGGTTGTACTATTTAGATTTACTAGACAATTAATCAGTAAGGCAACTCTACAAAATTCATAAAATATTAAAACACCTTGTCAAGCAACGTTGAGTTAGCTTAAGGTGTATTATTTGTAAAAATAAGAAATAAATAAATTTGAATTTGAATTTGAAAAAAAAAAAAAAAAAAAAAAAAAATTATTATTATTATTATTATTATTATTATTATTATTATTATTATTATTATTATTATTATTATTATTATTATTATTATTATTATTTATTAAGTTTAAATGAAAATATCCACTCCATCCCAACATATTCTGTACTAGCAGAATCTAAAGTATTTTGATAAACAGGATTCGTGAGCAGAAGTTCAATTTGCTTAGAGGAGGATCATAGCGTTATGTGTAAAATATGGGCGATCGTGCGGATCTAGAATAAGGATTGTTAATCCAATTGTATATGGATATTTTGAGCAATGCTCAAGTGACGCACCATTGTGAATAGAAGTGCAAGCAAAGCATTCTGTTGTTATGGTGTCTATAAAAACGAGATTTTTTACAAGATTGATTTCCGGGGCAATGAAACAGGTTTACATGATAGATATATTTCTAATTATATGTCAGAAATACATCACTTCCTCTATAGTCAGGTTTCTGTATATACTTCAAAACACCCTCAAGTTTATTACTTCTTGTAACGCTTGAAAGTAGTATTGGGGACGTCTATTGTGTAAAAAACGGAACATGCATTTTTGGATGAATCTCTTGAATCATATTTGATCGGTTATGTATTTTGAGTCTTACTAGAACATTTGTTCTGTAAGGACCTGTTTCTATTTCAACCTATTAGCGCCAATTGTCTTTTTTGAAGACAATTATTTATGGCAAGTCGTGCTGGAATGACAAAACAAGTTACTTTGCAGTTTTAACAGATCTAACGGTTTTAGAGGTTTCTATGAACATAACAGTATCGAACTGCATTACTTATGTACAAGATGGTTTGAGTTGAAATTAGATCTATCTTACGAAGTAGTACATTGATTGTTGTATATTTCAAACAAACGGTTATTTGTTCAAGTAAGTATAGCGTGTATGAATTATTGTATCAGTTACATATCAAATTATATAGTACGAGTAATAATTGTTACCAGTTAAGTTTTGTAGAAAGTGTAGACATTTTAAAATTAAGCTGCCCTCAAATGATGACGTTGGACATTACTGATTGATAATTTGTTTCAGTTTCATATGCAATGAGTCGACAAATTTTCAAAACATATGAGGACGTTGTAGAATATGCATTTTCAAATGAAACTAAAGTGGCTATTTTAGCACTACCTCCAGATGTTGATGATGAAATGACAGATGAGGAACTGTTGGAAGATGATAATACGTGTGTTCCCGCTGTATCCGATGTAGCGGGGCAGACCGAAATTGACATTTCTTCTGATTATAATGATAAAGACTTGTTGACGTTAAAATCTTTAGTTTATAAAACCGTCTTCAACATCAAACCTACAAAGAAAACTGCAATTGAAATAATAAATAAGCCGGTTTAAAAAAAAAGTTCACCCAAATATGATAATAGGGAATACAACAGCAAAATCGAAGAAAAATTTAAATCAATACAAAATTTGCTTGCAAATGCATCTCCACTCCATATTTATAAATGCTTTTTTCTGAAGAAGTTTATTAAACAATTGTGGATAAAATGATCGGGTATGTTTTTGCTTGTAAAAATATTCAAAATTTTAAAATCTCTGTAGAGGATATTAGAATGTTTTTCGGAATATTGATATTTTCTTAGCATCATACCTTACCAAGCGAGAGATTATTAGTGGGAGGGGCGACTTGGGTATTCAAATTGTGAAAAATGCAATGAATAGAAATGTTTATCTAGAAATAAAATCTCTTATACATTTTCAAGATAATTCTTAAGCGAACAATTGTAAAAGTGGCAAAGGATATAAAATTAGACCACTATTACTATAATAAACATAAGTTTCAAGAGTGGGGTGTATTTGAGCAAAACTTAACAATTGACGACATGATGATGTACGGATGGCATTCTCTAAAGCAATTTATAAAGGGTAAACCCATATGGTTTGGATATAAGTTTTGGTCAATGTGGGGTGATAGTGGGTACTGCTACAATTTCGATTTGTATTGTGGAAAAAGTAAGAAATGTCTGAGCAATAATCAGTTGGGTTCAAGAGTTGTAACAAATATGCTGCAAGTAGCAGAGGATTCCCTCACAGTCTTCTTTGATAATTATTTTACATAATGTAGCTCATTATGTAAGATACAGCAGCAAGGGTTTAAAGCAATAGGTACTATCAGAGAAAACAGAACTAAAAAGTGCCCTTTGATATCGTCGAAACTATTAGAAAAGCAAGTTCGTGGCAGCTATGACTATGACTATAGTTATGGGCAGCAGGAGCAAGTTTGAAAGCAAAATTCAAAATTTTATGAATTTGGGCGTTAAGGGGAATAGAATGCAGTTCAATTTTGTTTAAAGAAAGTTCATTTTTTTAATTCATAATTTAGAAGTAGGTGCATTGGACGGACTATTCTGGAACTCTTAATGCCAACTTGTAGTGTGGATTTATTTAATTCTATTTACAAACTTACTATAAAATAAGCATTAACATCTGAGAGTATGTTTGCTACTTCATGTAGTCATAATTTCCTTTTTTTCTGTGAACATGAATAACATTAATACCTTGTTACAATAGTCATTTTTGAGATGTAAATTGAATGACGAACTAAATATTAAAAATTTGGGGTAAAATTATAACGTATTTAAATCTGTAGTGAAGTATTACAGGATAATCTAAAAGCGTTGAGCAAATGTTATAATAACATTTCTATTTTAAAACGTAAAATCCAACACGTTTAAAACAGAACAAAACAACAAGCGGGGATAATATTTCTTGGTAACATGGCAACAAACAGAATTCAATGGGTTATTGGAGAAGAACATCCATTGGAATTATTGCAGTCAATTTGTAGCAAGGACAAAAGCAAAATCACACAATATTAATGTAAACGCAGTTTGTTGGTTAAAATATTGATTTCAATCTTGAAGGTAGTATAGGATGGAACCAAAAAAAGACCAAGATAGAATAAAAATGTATTGAGTACAAGAGAGATGCATATAAGTAATTCAGAAATAGTATAGTAGGGAGACTTGAATAAAATCAATAATTTCAAGGCAAGCGTTGGTTGAAAAGTGGAAGAAAGGAGCCAAGAAAGGTGATTGGTGTAAATAGAACAAAAAGGGCAATTATTCAGCTGGTGGAGGCATATGTGTGAGATAAAGCTATAGATACAAGGGACATGAAAGATGTTTGTTCAAGTTGAAGGCGTGGATCAATTGCAACGTAAAGGCTAAATTCGGAGAATTAAAAGTGACGGTTGACAGTTTTGAAGCGGTTTACCAAGTATTGGCGTGTTTGTTATAAAAATTCTGGAGAAACCGATGTTCGTTAGAGCTTTTTCGTAGGAACAGAGGACGGTTGGAAAACAATTTCAGGAATTATAGGAACGGGAAAAAAGTGTACGTGCTATTTGCAAATAGGGGGGAAGGGCGAATTCTTACTTATTTAAAGATTAACAGAGAGGGGCCGAGGTCTCTCTTTGATTTCATCCATCATTCGTGATAGATATAGTTACTTGCAAGTGAATTAGTGCAGTTTAATATAAATTTATGTAGAATCTAATAGAGCATCTTGTAAAACGTTAAAGTGGTATGTAAATACAAAGCATTGGTATTGGAATGCATGGAAATATTGTTTGAATGATGGAAAAAGCGTCGTTTGGGTAATAAAAGTTAATTTGGAATAAGAGGAACGAAATTTTGGAGATTAGAATTTTTGGGTTGGATGCGTGGCATATATAGTGATACGACCGAGTAGTTAGTTGACGGACTGGGAACCTACTAGACGGCAGCATCTTCAAGGGGCTAGTTGGTGGATCACATTTAGACGATAGAAACCAGGTAGGCGATAGAATAGAATATTGAGTTGTAAATATTTTCATGGTGTGTGTGATTATTTGGATTTGTTCTTTGATGTGTTTTTATCAGTATTTGATATTTTATGAAGAGACATTTATGGGACTTTAAAAGAAAATTGATTTTTGAAAATAATTAATTAATTTACAGATAATCAGAGGTTGTAAAGAGGTATAGAGGGCTTATTGATATTTGGTAGTGCAGGAAGTTTATATTCACAGTTATCGAGTTTTACTATGAGCTCATGCTAAGACACAGGGTTAACGTAAGGTATGAGGAACGCCCCCTTACCTTAATAAAAATATGAGTTTAAAAGGTTATCGCTTTTCATTATTATTGTTATCAAATTATTGACCATTATGCATGTACATAAAGGAATGGTATTTTTAAAATATAATATGGATCTAATTTAAATAGAGTGTAATATATTTGGTTAATTGAGTTATTTTTGAGGGTGTGATTGGTGTGAATTTCTATTTAGGTTTCAGCATGGGGATATTGAGAGGAAGTTTTTGGATGTAACAGGTAGGTGTCGGTGGTAATTTTAAGGAATTTTAGCGAGTAGGAGAGAAGTGGAGAGCAGCCGAGGGCAAGATCACAAGTAAACTACACAGTATTATATATATATATATATATATATATATATATATAGGACTTTGAATAAAAGTCTAAGTTATTATTTCATTTTACTAATTGCAATACGTTAGTATTTATCAACTTACCTTGTGTAAAAAAAAACTACCTAAAATATTTATATATATATATATATATATATATATATATATATATTACTCATATTTAGACCAGGGTAGAAAATTAAATAATCACATCAAATAATTTTAATCACCGTGTAGAAGCTTTGGGAAAAGATACATAACTCGCGTTATTAAATAAAAGCGTGAAGCATAAAAATTTATTAGTTTCAGTAAAAATAAGAGATTTAAACCATGTACAAGACGCTTTATATCAAAAGAAACAGTATTAAAAAGCTCTACGGGTAATGTAATTATTCCGAGGAAAGAAACAAATGGAAATTACGTGCAAAATTTATATTAATTAACCCTATTTTAAGTAACCGGTATTAAACAAAGTGTACACATAATAATTAATATTTAACTTGTATTCGCTAAAAATGAAAGGATAGAAGTCAATTTTAATTGGAGTTAATTAAACCATTATTAATAATAAGCATAAAAGTCTGTGAAAATCCAAGATTATAATACCAGAAAATAAAGCTCTGAGAATTAATATTATTTTGAACACCTGCGTAGTTTAAATATCACGTACGGCGAAAATTTTGTAGATAACAAATGGTTTCAGAGAATCTTGTAGAAACCGTCGCATAATAGTTACTAGAAATGCTAAAGGTGGGTTATTTCACACTCCACATGGACTAAAATAATCGATAATAAAGAATATCAATTTGCATCAATAAGAACAGGTTAGATAGAGACAGATAATATGCGCAAGACCGAGACACATATAGTAAAAGGCGTGAGTAGAGCAACGTCATGGGGTTGCGATTGGTTGAAAGTAAAATGCAAAATTTGAGAGGTCAAATAACATTTCTTTATAAAAGTCAATTAGTTATTTCCAGACTTTGCGTGCCGTGTGGAAATTTTCTGAGATTTAACTGGGGCGAGTACAAAATTCGTAAAAACCGACGCGCGGGCTACGGAATGGGAACATAGAATAACGAAATTCTAGAAACTGTCTGTTTTGGGGAACAGACCTACAGACAGGCTAACCGCTATATATACGGAGGTGAATATGAACAAGCTCTCTTAGATCTTCGACTTGATTGAACGCGTTATACAGTGCTTTTTAGTTTTCCGGTTTTAATATTAAATAATTTAAACAGTTTGCTCGAATATTATGTGATTTAAAAACAGCTTGTTCTTTACGTGCTACAATGAATGTACGTTAGTGCACTTAGAAAAGAAGATACAAGGTAATAAAGTTTAGTATCACTGTACCAATTGGTAAAATTTACTATGACAAATAAATACACAAAAGTAGGCAGTTTTGGCGTATCTTGGTGAAAGAAGTATGAATTTCTTTGTTATTTTCGGGGTATTAATACTTAAATGGTGCATAAACGTGTCTGGATCCACGAAACAAGGGTCAGATATACACAGAGGAGTTCCGGAAAAGCCCTGAAACAACTTTAGATGAATGGTGATGGAGAAAAATTTGTAAAGCGTTGAGAATCAGAAGCCGTAAATATAACCCAGTTGGAATGGTGTGATTAACAAAAGGGACGATGTACATTGAAGCTACGAGTGCAAGTAACCTTCAGGTAAATTATACTATTTTGTTTGAACTTTGAGATGTTGGTGTGTGTTGAATAACTTTCTAATTTGTTTATTTAAAATGGACAGTAGTGAAATTGTACTAACAATAATATTTTAATTTTAAGGTGAAATTTGCTTGTTTAAGTAGAAAGGGGTATTTAGTATTGATGTTCTGGATTATGATAAAAATATGGGTATGTCTTTGAGCTCAATTAGACGAACCTGGTTAATTAACGTAAAGGGGTGGTAGATGCTCCCTTTGTACTCTGCATATATTGTTATAGTAATTAGTAGGCATCCTACAAAGACTTTAATTCTGGATGCACATTAAAATAAAAATAAATTTAATTTTGAAATTTTCCGATATTAAAATTTATGCTGAATATTAATTTTGAAATTTTAATGTATTGTGAATATTGATGTAAATAGAGTTGACGTTGATGTTTGTGGTAGGAATGTGTTTGTTTTTTATGTATGAGGATGAAAGCTATCTAGTGGAGCAGCCGAGGCGATTAACAGAAGAAAATCAACGAACCAGGTAATTTAATAACTTAGTAGGTTTCACAGCATTCTTTGGCATCCAATTCGTAGGGGCTCGATTCTTAAAGCGGAGTACCCGGAGTTTGGTGGTTTCACAGTAATTTTGACGCCCAATCTGTGGGGCTCGATTTTTTAAGGGCCAGTTCCCGCATTCAAAGGAGCATTTCACAGCAATATATATATATATATATATATATATATATATATATAATACTCAAATTTAGACCAGGGTAGAAAATTAATTAATTACATCAAATAATTTTAATCACCGTGTATAAGGAATTTTATTAGATAATACGCTTTATTAAAAACCGTGGAGCATAAAAATTTATTCGTTTCATTAAAAATAAGGGATTTAAATTATTCACTAGACGCTTTCTATAAAAAGAAGCAGAATTAAAATGCTCAACGTGTATTTAATTTGATTATTCCAAGTAAAGCAACAAATAGAATTTACATGCAAAATTTATATTAATTAATTCAAGTTTTAAGTAACGAGTATTAAACAAAATGTACAAATAATAATTAATATTTAATTAGGATTCACTAAAAATTAAAGGGTAGAAGTCAATGCCATTCATTATTATTTTAATTGGAGTTAATTGAACGATTATTAAGGTATAATAAGCATAAAAGCCTGTGAAAATCCAAGGTTAAAATACCACGAAATAAAGCTCTGAGAATTATGTTAAAACGTTCACACACCTGCGTATTTTTAAAAGTCAATTTCAGTTTAATTTGTTTAGATAAACATGTAGATTCTACGTATATTGGAAACGGTCGGATGCTTTAGCACGAAATACAAAACAACGTTTATTTAAAAGTCACGTCGCGAGTCCAAGTGGATAGTAAAGAATATCGATTTGTACCACTCAGACCAAGGTAGAAAAGGAAAGAGAAAATGCGTCAAGCAGAGACTCGAATAATTAAAGGCGTGATTTGTGTAGCGTCACGAGGGTCACGACTGGTTGAAAATAAGAGGCAAACATGAGAGGTGTAAAAATAACATTTCTGTATAAAATTCAATTAGTTGTTCTCAGACGTTGCGTGCCGTGTGGAAAATTTCTGAGATTTAACTGGCGTGAGTGCAAATTTAGTAGAATAGCTGTGCCCGACTGTCGAAAAGGGAACGTAGAATGCGAAATTCTGAAAACTGGCCGTTGTGGGGACAAAACCGACGGGCAGGCTAGCTATTATATATATATCCGTGTTAATATGAGTTTCGCTCTCTTAGATTTTTGATTCAATACTTGAAACAGTTTGCTCTTATATTTTGCGATTATTGAATACTTTAAAACAGTTTGCTCTTTACGTGCTACGATACAAGTTATTATGCATTAGTGCACTTAGAAAAGAAGATACAAGGTAATAAAGTCTAGTTATATTTGCGAGTATTACTGTACCAATTATCCAAAATTTTTAACGATAAATGAATAAACAAAAGTAGGCAGTTTTGGGGTATAGCGTGAAAGAAGTATGAATTTCTTTGCTATTTTTCGGGGGTGTTAATAGTCAAATGTTATTCGTAATCGTGATTGGATCCACAAAACAAGATTTTGGATATACTTAAATGAGTTCCTGAGAAGCTCTGAAACAACTTTAGATGAATGGTGGTGTAGAAAATTTTAAAAGCGTTCAGAATCAGAAGCCGTAAACATAACCCAGTTGAAATGGTGTGATTAACAAAGGACGATGTACATTGGAGCCGCGAGTGCATTAACCTCCAGGTAACTTATGCTTTGTTGTTCGATTTTTGATGTTTTGGTGTGTGTTGAATAACTTTATAATTTGTTTGCTAAAAAATGGACAGTAGTGAATTTGTACAAACAACAAAATTTTTAATTTTAAGGTGAAATTTTCTTGTTTAAGTAGAAAGGAGTATTTAGCAGTTTTTGTTCTTGATTATGATAAAAATTTGGGTCTGTCTTTGAGCTCAATTAGACTAACCTGTTTAATTAACGTAAAGAGGTGGAAGATGCTCCCGTTTATACAGACTGAGGTCTGCACATATTGTTAAATTAATTAGTAGGCATCCTACAAGGACTTTAAATTCTGGATGCAAATTAAAATGATAACAAATTTAATTTTGAAATTTTAATGTATTATGAATATTGATGTAAATAGAGTTAACGTTGATGTTTGTGGTAGGAATGTGTTTGTTTTTTTTATGAATGAGGATGAAAGTTTTAACTAGGTGAGCAGCCGAGGCGGAAAGAGTAAAGAGGCGATTATCAGAAAAGAATCACAGCAAATCGTAGCGCCCAAAAGCGAGGCTCGAGTTCCAAAGAAATTTTTTGTGATTTTATTCCAGGAAACTGGCGAGGCGTTGTGTACATTTCACAGCAATATATATATATATATATATATATATATATATATATATAGAATAAAATAATACTTTTATTAAAAATTTAAACAAATGCTAAAACAGTTATAATTCTTTTACACAAAGAGTCCCCGTTTATTTATTTGTAAAGGAGACGCGATTTTTTTAACAATCTCAAAACTATCGTAGCAAATTTTGTCTTTCACAGTTGGCAACCTTCAATGTTAAGGTAACCATTATATCGACTAAAAATTTGTCTCTTTTCATATCAGTGATTTGTGTAGGAAAATGTTCATCCATATAATTGACGACTACATTTGATTGTCCAGTGTTCCACCCGAAGATACTCTGTTGCTAGGAAGCAAGTTTTCTTTACTTGAAAATTTTGAATTTTGTCGAACCCTTGCTATTCCAAGCACGGTAGAGATCTTTAACATACAGAACCAGCATTTTACTTGACATCTGAATGAGAACGTATTTTTGTGAAAAATGCTCGCCTAACATTTTTCAAGCTGTCCATATCGGGAATCGAATTCGAGACTATAAAATCGGCAGTCCGTATATCGTTGACCAAATTTTGAACATCTGCGTCTTATATATCCAAGATATTAACTTATGTAGCTTCGGTTTCAGTTTAAAGTGGACCTTCTCTGTCTGCAATTTTTCTGACTTACCTTTTTTTTAAGAAACTATTTTTTAGGTTTCTTGATCTTTTCTTCGCACAATTTCTCATTTCCTTCCCTTATTCTTTTGGGTAAGACAAAAGCGGTGGTTATGGGAACAAACCGGAAAACATATTCATTGAATTAGAAGAAGGTGCATCAGATTGACAAGACAGTTTTAAATATCTGCAATCTAGCGAAAGTACAGATATGAGAAGAAAATATGGACACATTTTCTAATGCTTAAATAAGCTCTTAATACCGAATAGAAATAATTATGTAAACTTTCAAATAAAAGGAATTATTAATAAGAATAAATGATTCTTTGATAGAGTAAGTCATAATGTGAAACTTGGAAAAAGAGTGGGAGCATTTCAAATGTGAACCCGACTGGTCAAAACGCTAAGGTTCTATAAAAAATGCAAGAGAGAATTATTTTAAATTGAATAAAGAAATGAAAAGATAATTGTACTAAACACTGCTTAAGAGTAATTGTATACGCAATAATGCAATAGGGAGAAAGTATGATAAGTGAAATAGGACGATGAATAAAGTAGATTTTGGATTCGTTGAAAATCATGTGGTCATGCGTAGAAATTAAGAAATTAGTCAATCATACAATGTGTTCAAGTTTGCGTTCATAAATTATTTTAGTAATTTTATGCAGTTGGAAATAACCTTATGTGGATAAAGATAAACAAAAAAATATGCGGTTTTTATACTATTAGGAAGGACCATCCAGCCCTTATTGGCAGAAGGGGCACTGCAAAGAGAAATAAAATTAATTTAAAATCATTTATCGCTTTTCCAGATACTTTGACAGCGCAGGTGCGTAAAAACAAAACGGAACAATTGATGGTTGGAAAGGAAAGATGGTATATAAGTAAGGGTTATTTTAGCACTAAAATAAAACTGTTTTTCACTAGGGGTTGACTCATTAAAGACAATACTTGGGTGTATATAATGAAAAACAGACAACCTAACGCAACCAGAGCTGTATCGTCACTGTTTGTTCAGACAAGTAGGGTAGTAAAATAAAGGCATGCTGGGGTGAGACCTATGGGGTGAAGAAATGAAATATGAGAACTTAAAAATTGGCGCCAATAAGCACCAGAGTAAATACTAACGATAAACGTTCACTAAACACAAAGAGCGACTAAATTCTCTAAAAAATTTTATATTCTATAACACATTGGAGATTATTCAAGAATTGTTGCAGCCGAAACTCCACCGTATATTGATAATTGTTCCGATCGAAACGAATCTTCTAGGCGATAAAAATAACTAAATGCAAATCAAACGGATTTTTCAGCAAACATTCCAAAAGGGTTTTGCCGAAAACACTAAAAAATGAGAAAAACAAGTGGATAAAAAGAATATAATTATATGATGTTTATATAAAAAGTTGTTTTGTAACAACAATTCGATTATTTTAGAAACGAAGTGACCACATAAGTTGAGGACATTCTTAGTTATACGTCATTCTGCTCAGAATATTATCTTTTAAAGTTGTAACAATAATAACAATTCGAATAACATAAAATTCTAGTGTCTTTAAATAGAGTCCTATCGCTTTGCTTGACACCTCTTAGGTCAATAATTTATAACGAAGATACTTTGTTTGAGTAGGTCTCTTAAAAATAACTGAGAATTATAAGTACTCTGAATAAAATTACTGCTATAAATTCAAAGAACTAATTAAAACATTGCCTTTAGATAACCCTTGCTATTTATCTGTCGCCATAACGACGTGACCAAATTAGTGCAATTCGTATACAGAAACAAGTGCTTTGGCATCATGCTGTGTTATGTCGTTTTGGTATTCAGCATATTGCTTCAGGTAAATATAAAAACTCCAGGTTATTATATGCATTCGAATTCTAAAAAGTCATTTTAGGTTGAAGCTCGTGCATTAATTGGTTCCGAATCGTATTACCAATTCCTTGATTGTGTCCATGAGTTAAATATAGATATTAATGAAGTTGGAAAGGCCAAATTTTCCGGACTTACTTTTAGTGAAGACAATCCAGCATTTAATAAAGTTTCTGGATGTGTTTGGGAAAAAAAGGGTCTATGGACCAAGGATCATAAGATTAATGAAGCTCAACTCTTACTTCACATCAAAAGCATTGCTGCTGGACACCTTGGAAGACATGGCGAAAGTGATACAAATTTTGCAAAAGAAGTTTTAGATTCGTGTATTGGTGTAACAGGAAACGCCTATGGTGAACGAACAACAAAAATGCAAAATTGTATAAATATAAAGGTTGCTGAACGTAATTAATTTGTATTATGTTTGTAAGATCGGCTTGAATTTCTTATACATTGCCTTCAACTTTAATATGTTTTAACACTTTTAATATTTTAAATAGGCAAGCTACAATAAACTTTCTTTTATTACCTTCTGGCTGTTATAATGTTTTCTCTTATTTACGTGAATATTTGTGTAGTTAAATTGAGACCCAGAATTTTTGGGCATTATTAAACATAGCCTGTATTTTTTCACTCTATGTTGCAATTGTGCTTATTAGGAGATAAATTTGTATTGGTTTAGTTTGAAGTAACTTTTAAAACTACATCGTTCGATGTTTGTCAATAATAAGTGTTACTTTTTGGAATAAAGTACTCGTTCAGATTTAAGAAAAATAATTTTATTCTAATTAGATTATTTTGTACCACATCATTGCACCATACGCCCAACAAATATTCTGTTTTATTCCCTACACGAGGTCTTGACTAGAAAATTTCTTCTCCTTCCAAGCAATGTGTCTGTAATTTTACTGAATTTTTAGCGAGGAACAATACATAACTTTGACCGAAAATTTGCCTTAGACCTCTTTTGATATCCAACGTCTAGCAAGGTAAGATGATTTAAGCTTAATACGTTGTCGGTACACTAAATTTATGCTTTGTTTGGATTTTCTGCAGACAAAGTTACTATGCACGTAACTTTTTAAAAACCTATCACAATGTTTGCACATTAAACCCATTACCGCAGTTTATAAACGCGAAACACCTGGTTATTGTATACCAACATTACAACTTAAGCTTCGAGTATTGTTGATTGCCATTCTAGGTTTTTGTAAATGCGGTTGTGTGTGAGACAAAATGTGGTTATGTCAGTCCTATACCTCCCACGTATACGATCTCCGGCCCTTGCTTGGTTCACAATGAGGGGCCGTCGGGGAATCGACTTGACAATCGCCTTGGAGGTACTTAATAATTATTTCATCTTAAAAAATGCGCGACTAACTACTAGTATAAGATATTAATCATTTCAACATAATCATTTACTGCAAGGACATGGACGATAAAGATATGTTCCGTAGTGTAGCTTTTTTGGTTAATACATCGCTGGTATCTACGTATATGGTACCGATATGGTTTGCTCATCTTTATATTAAGATACTTCACACACAAAATCATATGGATTAATGAGGGGAATATGGGAATCGAGATCTCCGTTAGCAGATGGATCGTATGCGAGCCGGTTTATAAATTGCCTTTTTGTCGCGCTTAAAGAACATCCAGATGGCGGTTAATAATATTTCAATCCACCATTCGTGTTTATTACAGCGTCAACATATGGAAAACAAATTTTAAGACAATACACGTAAAAGTATTATAGTTTGTTTATATTTTGGTAAACATCGACAACTACAGAAATACGAACGGCTCATATTATTGTTGTATATTACATTTCATACCGTTTTTCGCATTTTTTCTGCATTTTACACTCTCTATACCCTTTTCTAATAAATGTTTGCCTTCACGTTTGATAAATTGCTCAACTATACAAGCCGCCTATGATAAGTTAGTTCTCGATGTTTATTACAATTAAATTACCTACTTCGACTGCCACTAGATAGAAAAGGGGTGTTATCTTTGCATGCTAGAAATATGTTCAAAAGTTATTGCGATTCTATAATGTACTTTCCGTGAAGTATTTTTCAGAAAACAATGTTATGATACGTTCGGTGACCGAATTCTTTATACTTCAAGTGGGCTCCCGTGGTTTCTTCTGTGATAAAATATTTTAAACCCAATTCGACAGTTACAAAATCTTGATGATGGAAACTTACTGTTTTTATGCGACGGGTAAGTAATTGAAAGATGATGAAAGATGAACCACGTGGAAATTAAGGAGTTTGCCAATCACGAAGAGAGAAACAAAATTTTCTGAAAATGTTATATTCTATAATACATTATCACTATGGAGCGTCACGTCTTTTAAATTATTGGAGATTATTCAAAAATCGTTGCAGCCAAAACTCCACCGCTTAGTTGGTAATTGTTCCGATCGAAGCGAATCTTATAGACAATAAAACATATAACTAAATGCAAATCAAAACGGATTTTTCAGCAAACATTCCAAAATGGTTTTACCCAAAACACTAGAAAATGAGGAAAACTAGTGCATGAAAAGAGGATAATTATATGATGTTTATAGAAAAGTTTGTTTTGTAAAAACAATTTGATTATTTTAGAAAAGAAGTCGCCACATAAGTTGAGGTCAATCTTAGTTATACTCTATTTTGTACTGAACGTTACCTTTAAAGATGTAACAATAATAGCAATACGAGTAACATAAAACGTTTTTAAATAATGTCCGGTTGTTTTGCTTGCCACTTCTTAGGGTCAATAAACGATAGCTAATCGATGCATCTCATTTTGTAATCGATTTTTTTTAATGAATTTGCTTTCTTTATTTCACTCTGTTACAAATAACCTAGGATTAGTAGTACTCTGAATAAAATTACTGCTATATATCTATAGAAGTAGTTAAAAACTTGCCCTTAGATAACCCTTACTATTTAACTGGAGCTATAACGACGGACCCAAATTAGGGCAATTCGTATACAACCGCTGAGCTAATGCTTTGGCATCATGCTGTGCTATGTCGTTTTGGTATTTAGCATATTGCTCCAGGTAAATATAAAATTCTAGGTCATTATACATGCAATCTTACTCATTTAAGGCTGAAGCTCGTGCATTAGTTGCTTCCAAATCGTATTTCCTTGATTGTGTCCATGAGTTAAATACAGATATTGATGAATTTAGAAAGGCTAAATATACCGGACCTACTGTTAGTGAAGATATTCCAGCATTTAATAAAGTTACTGGATGTGTTTGGGAAAAATTGGGTATATGGACTAAGGATCATAAAATTAATGAAGCTCCACTCTTACTCCACATCCAAGCCATTGCTGCTGAACACCGTGGAAGACACAGTGAAAATGATTTAAATTTTGCAAAAGAAGTTTTAGATTCGTGTATTGGTGTAACGGGAAACACTTATGGTGAACGAACAACAAAAATGCAAAATTGCATAAATATAAAGATTGCTAAACGTGACGAATTTCATTTATAAGATCAGCATGAGCTTCTTATACTTTGCATTCAACTTTAATATGTTTTAACACTTTTAATATTTTGAGTAAACCTACAATAAACTTTTTGTTACCTTCTGGGTGTTACTCTGTTTTCTATTATTTGCGTTAATATTTGTAGTTGAATTTTTGGGCACTATTAAACATGGCCCGTATTTTTTCACTTTATTTTGCAATTGTGCCTATTAGGAGGTAAATTTTATATTGGTTTATTTTAAAGTACCTTTTAAAACTCTATCGTTCAATGTTTGTCCGTAATAAGTGTTGATTTTTTGGAATAAATAACTCGTTCAGATTATTTAAGGAAAATAATGTTATTCAAATTACTGTCGGGGTTGATTAGTAGCTTATCCTATTAACTTCATCTTGAATTACACTGTTGATTGTAGCGGAGCCATTTCTTGTATAGCAAGTGATTATTTTCTTTAAATACGCGTATTGCTTGTAGATGGATAGAATAGCATTTCCTAAAAAAATGTTGAGCCGTATCAAATGGCGTTGTGTATGTTTCTTCAACAACTGATACTGCATTTAGCGTACCATCGTCGGACAGGGGTCGTTTAGATACCCTACATTTGATTTTTCAATGCTCCACCCGAAGGTACTACATTGGCCAGGAAGCGAGGTTTTTTTACCTGGATATTTTGAATTTTGCCGAAGCATTGCTAAGGATCTTTAACGGGTGTGACAACACACACACGGGACCTATTTTACCTCTTATCCGAACGAGGGCGTATTTTTGAGAAAAACGCTCGCCTAACATTTTTCAAGCAGACCGTGTCGGAATTTGAACCCGAGACCTTGGGTATAGTAGTCACACGCATACCAACTACACTACGGAGTCGTCGGTCGTTTAGATACCGCAAACAGTTTGCTAATCAAAGGGGTTAAATAAACATTAAAAGACTAGGGAAATGAGCAGCACTACGTGCATCAGGAAAGTGTTTGTCAAGTTAAAGAAATTCGAGGGAGGACGCAGAGTCAATAATGAATAGTTTAATTTAGCCACTCTATTGTAAGATGTAAGAATTCTACCATACTTCCACTGTTTTGCTTTATTATTTTCATTTCAGCGCACTTCCGTCATCCGGCTCATTTTACCCAACCTCAAAAATTCGAGTTTCATAACATCGATCTTTTTTCCCTGCGTTCCATTTATCCTCAATTAGGTATCTGCCATTAAATATAATTCTTTTCACTTCTTTACGCTGACCAACCACACGTCTGCATTTTTTAAAGAGCAGTGCTCTGATAGGAACGCATCGCCTAGATTGTCGTATTTTACCCACTTCTGGTAATATTGAATCGAGACATTTTGTTATTTGAACGATTTGTTCTAGTTGGCAATCACACCCGCCGTCGTTAATAAAAAAGACTATTGTTTTGTACCCCATTATCGCACCATGTTTCCAACAAATATGGTGTTTTATTCCCAATACGAGGCATTGACTAGAAAGCTTCTGCTCCTTCCAAGCTGTGCGTCTGCAATTTTATACAACTTTTAGTGAGGAACAATACATGATTTCGACCTAAAGCTTTGCCTTAGGCTTCTTTGTTATCTACCGTCGAACAAGGCAGATGATTTAAGCTTACTAGGTTGTAGGTACACTAAATTTATCACTTTGTTCGAGTTTTCTGCAGACAACTCTAAAAGTTACTACGTACGTAGCGTTTAAAAAAACCTATCATTATACTTGCAAATTAAACCCAGTTCATTACCGCAGTTTATAAACGCCAATCCCCTAATTGTTGCATACCCGCATGACAGTTTAAGTTCCAAGTATTGTTGTTCGCCGTAGTAGACCTTTGTCCTTACGGTTGGTTGTATGTGAGGCAATATCTTGTGTGAGCAAGTATCAACGCGACGCTGTTCGTGGGTGGTAGGGCAGTCCGACACCCCGAACATTCGATCTCTGGCGGTTGCTTTGTTCATAATGAATTTGGAAATCGCCTGGAGGTAGTTAATAATTATTTTATCCTTAGTAATGCCCGACTATTAATAATTTTAACATAATTTTCTACTGCAGGACATGGACGATTAAGACACGTGCCGTGGTGTTGCTTTTTTGATTAATTCACCACTGAGGTACGTACCTATATGGCACTGGTGTGGATTGCTCACCTTTATATTAGGATTCTTCACACACACAAACCTATATGAATTGATGTGGCAAATATGAGAGTTGAGATCTCCGTTAGCAGATGGATCGTATGGCAGCTGGTTTGTAGGTTGCCTTTTCTCTCGCGTTTAAAGGACATCCAGATGGCGGTTATTGATATTTCAGTTCTCCATTTGTATTTATTGCGGCGCCAACATATGGCGAACGAATTCTAGAACACGGCACACAAAAATATTACAATATAATTTAGTGTATAATAAAGGCGTATTGTAAAGACACGGTCATTAAGTGCAAGGTAGAACACACTTTCCGTGTATTTGAAAACCCTAAATTTAAATCGATAATCCAACCCTTTGTAAAATATAGCCGTATATGTAAAAATAATTAATTGTTAAGAAAAAATGTAAAACCGCATTAAATGCGAACTTCATACCTTATAAAAATCAATAGGTTTCAAGCATAAATACAAAGCCAATTATTTTCACTTATTAATCAGCAGAAAAATACATTTCCCGTTGCATATAAAACATTCGTTTTATTTAGCGTAAGAATCATATCAATCTTGTTAAAAATCAACGCTTTAATCTTAATAAATGTTTATTAGACACGCTTTAGTCTATCGCGAAAGTAAACATTTTTTTCTATTGTCGTTAAAAATGCAACCCGTTCGCATTATAGAGCTGTAAAATAATTAGCAGAATTGACTATGTATAACATAAATTTAATTTTAAATAAAACATGTTCTTGAAATTTCGAAAGGAATAGAGAAAGGTTGCGTCATCTGTACCTGGAACTAGGTAAATATCTAATTAATAAATAAATGTTTATTCTAAGAAGCAGCAGGAGCGTTGAAAACCCATAAAATAGATAAGAATTATTTATTACCTTTCGCATTACTACCGGATTAATATGCGACGCCAAAATAACCTTAGGTGTTAGAGTTCCGGATTTTATATAAAAAATTTTCTATTTCTATACGCTTCCAGATTTAATTGGAAGAGTTACACATCTAGGTGATGTAATATTAATAAGAATGACGCGCTTTATGGTCTAATTAGTGTCAAACTACCGTGACCGATTTGATTTACGTTCATACTAAAGCGCGTCGTTTATCCTCCTGCAACGGACGAAATAGGTCGTCGCGTCGCATCTATCTTATAATAATCCTGAAAGCTATAAATTACTACTTATCGATTTTATGGGTTTTTTTTAATCGTCCAGCGAGTTCCTTAAATAAACGTTGATTTATTTAATGATGTGTAAAAACATTTCCTTAATAAGGAATGACTTATTTGAAAAATTCTTTATTTTTCACGAAGGTTCTGGATTAATATTTATTTTAAAACTCATAAAATGTATTAAAATGTTATATAGAAATCAATTTAGCTAATTAATTAAGGCTGTAATTGCTTTACTTATCCTTTGTAAATGCAATTGGATTCATATGGTTCTTACGCTAAATAAATCGAATGTTTTATGCACGGGAGGTGTATTTTTATAATAAATGAAAATGAATGAATTTATAACTTAAAGATTGAAATTTATTTTTGCGGTATCTCTCAACGATTAATTTGCACCAGATTTTAAAGTTTTATATTCGTTTTACGATCTTACCACTAATGTAATAAACGGAAATCCAATCACATAATTAACGAGGGCTTTATTGATAAACGCCATCGCTTTGTATTTTATCTCTTAGTAATGAAAACTAGTTTTTATTAAGTAAGCTTTTATTTACACGCACGGAATAAGATTTGTTTCATACACGAAAAAATATGCTTTATATTAATGAAAAACGAATTTAATGGCTTTGTACATGCGACTTCTTTTTAGTCTACACGGAAATATATTTCGCTTTGCTTTTATATCTACACACGGGAAATTTAATAATATAATTAACCAAAACTTTGTCTTTTAATGACAAAGAATGAATATTCGGAAATTTCGATTTTTCCGGTTTCTTTCTAATTGGGTTGGTTTTATTTATGAAATTTTTGGACTTCAATGACACTCGTGACACCTACATATATATATATATATATATATATATATATATTGTTGTGGATTCAAAGTGGTAAATAAGTATATACAATAAAATTTCAACAACCCTGTATATAGAAAAGAGCAAACTATTAACGAGCAAAATTAATTTAATTCATTTAGCGAAAACGGACGAGTATTAGGATATTTTTATATGTAGTAAGTGGAATGTTAGAATTACATGAAAGAAGAAAACTTCAAAGCAAATAAAAATTCAAGGATACGCATAATTAATCATAACTTATTTTAATCAAACACATATAAGCAAAAGGGAGCGTGCTTGCGTAAGAAAATCAATAATTCTCAAGGCAAGTGTATTCGTTTTAAAAGCCTGCGTCAGTTTTATCAGATACAAAGAACCATAAAGTCGAGGAATTGTTATTTTCAAACGGTCGATAATTAATAGAAACACCTGCTTGTTAAAGTTTAAGTTCACAGAATTTTTATGTACGTTAAGATAAGATTTCATAGAAATTGTTTTCAACCGTCAGCTGGTATAAACAACTAGGGTAACAAACATCTTAAGGAGCGAGTGAAATGAACGATTGGTAATATACAACAGATAGAGAGACAAATATAAAAGCGTTGGGATTAAAAATCACGTAAGGCATACACGTGGAGTTGAGGTAAGGCGTCGACGATATCGATTTTCTGTAACTCAAGTGGGGTTTGAAACGAGACAACAAACATGCATAGGACTGAGATGCATAGCGCTTAGGAGGAGTTTGGTGACGACAGAAAATTCTGTCATTGGTCGAAAGCCAACAGTGTTAGAAACGAATGCACACGCAAAGGTTGAAAACGAATTCGAGGTATACAGCACGTAGGACGGAAAAAAATTTACAAATTTAGAAACGGTTACGATCAAAATTTTTAGAAACTGTTTTGAAAATACGCTTTTCACGCAAAACCGGTTCCACTAGTGGAGTTTGGAAAAATATAAATACCCAAGCTAGGTTATTAAAGCTATCTTCTCTTTTACTTCGATCAAGTGCTGAATACTGATTCAGACCACGATAATAATAAAGCTTTTGTGAGTATTTGTGTATGTGTAGTAATGTTACCGTTAATACAGTAATTGAAAGTAGAAAACAGTAGTAGCAGACCTCTAATTATTGACGTGAAGTACGAGTAGTGCGTATTAAATTAAAAAGGTCCAGCTACAACAACAAAAATTATTAAATTGATGCATGATATATGGGCGTAAGCAGAACTGATAATCAAGTTGTATGCATAATATAAGAAATGGTACTGTGAGACGAGGCGCATAGCTTGCAGAGATATCAGATGGTAGAGGCGTGTGGATCCGCTGAGCAGCACAGTAAATGGAAACAACGCCGAGGGGTTTTCTGGTAATCATCTCCGACGGGAATGAAGACTGAAGAATTCTCCAGGTAATTACCTTGAAATTTCTGTTGTTTTATAAACTTTTGTGGAATTTTGTGTTGTGTGGTTGACTTTTTTGATGGCATATTTATGGTTGTAGAAACTTATTGTAAAAGATACATGTACTGGACAATTTACTGATGTTGAATATTGAAAAAGGGTGTATTTAGAACATATCAAAATTTAATTCAGGATATAAATTGAATTGTAAAGGGTAAACGGGACTGTAAATTTATTTTAATTAATGCAAGGTTTTAAAAAGCATATACAAACAAAACTTGGTTATAATGAGCTCATAATACTCCAGTGTGAAGTCAATTTAGGGATTTATGTGGGGCCCATCTACTCATATTTAACCAAATTTGTTGAAAATCATTATAAAAATCAAGGACTTTGAAACACAAGATTGAGCTGATAATTATTGTAGCTAACTGTTTAGAAACATGTGTAAATATATTTTGTTTGTTAATAGGTATAAATCAAAGGTTGTATGATTGTCGTATTATTTTGGTAATTTTATTTAATGGTGTGTGAGTGGGAAATAGGTATGAATGTAAAATTAGGTATTCAAGAAGAGGCCGATTGCTGAGCTAGCCAGGGAAGCAGAAGAAATTCGAAGACGGCCTTAATAAAAATGTAAGGAATTTTTTTTTATTTTTTTTTTTTGAAAATTTTATGTTGGCCCAAGGAGGGGTACGAATAAAACTGACTTCCACGGCAATTTTATGGCGCCCAATTCGTGGGAAGAAAAACAAAAGTTGTGGGCGTTTCTTCGAAAACAAAAGACAGTCGAATGTTTCTGTTCATGCTAAAACACTCCTTTTAGAAAAGTGTCTTAATAATGTGCAAGTCTTGGGATAGTGCGACTTATGATTCATGTTTTATTATCAAAAAACAAAATCCGCCATTTTTAGTTTTCTTCGAATATCTCCAAAAACAGACAACCTACACCAATTTTGTAAACGGATACAAAACTGGCCTCGATTCTTCCAAATTTTCCCCATTTAACCCAATCTCTATTTCTTATAATAACCGAAATAACAATGTAGAGACTCGAAATTTGGACACACTGTATATATATATATATATATATATATATATATATATATATTGCCGTGGAATGTTCGGTACAAGCCTCACCCACAAAAATACATTCGAAAATTTTATTAATTTACCAAAATCAAACATAAATTTCACACAATAGTAAATTTAAGCAAAATTATTTTCTTACCCTGATTCCTCTCTTCCTCGGTTGAATTGCTTTCTTCAACTGCTTCCGGCTAGCTCAGTTAGGCCTCCTCTTGGATACCTAGATTCACTATTATGCTTTGCATCGTTCACGCACACTCTCAATAAAACCACAAAATACAACAATCATACAATCTTTTATTTATCACTATTTACAAATAAAATTCAATATTATCCATATTTCAGTGATCAAGTTACACCTCAATAAATCCTATTTTGTAATGTCCTGTATTTTAATTTAAATTATCAAACACATAGAACGCACCCGGAGTAAATTTCTCATTCTTTCTTTATAATTTATTTTAAATCTACGTAAACTCTGGTGTATGGTGAGCTCATGATAAGCCAGTTGATTATGAATAATGTATGCCCTTATACATCGTATACTCTTACAACAAACAAAAAAAAACAAACCCATGTACTCTTTACAAAATTTAAATTCCTGATGGAACGTTAATAAGCTTTATATACACCTTCAGATTTCTATTTAAATACCATAATAAAGTTAGTTATACGTATTATTTTCAATACGCAAAATAATGCACTATACCTTCAAACTTCACTATCACACGTCACCCAATATTCATAGTTTCATAGTTCATAACAACAACAATTTTAAAGCGTTACCTGGAATTTCTAGAAGATCTCTGCTCTGTTAACAATGCCGTATATTTGCTTCTTTCTGCTCTGCAGGCCGCTTCTAGCTATTAGTAGAAGAACCCCATTTAAGTTGAGCTGCTTGCGCTGCCTTCACGGTGTATCCAATTTCCAAATCCAAATTAATTATACTTCTTTCATAATTGTTTAATTTAATCCACGTTACATAACGTCACTACACGAGCTTGTTAAAAAATATATGTGACACCTCAATAGAATTTAAAACTCGGCACAATCCGCGTACAAATTATGAGGCTAACACCGTGCTATATAATTTAAAATAATTTTCTATACTTACAAGCTCGTGGTAACTTTCGTACGTAGCCTCAAGCGATCAAAATACTAAGGGCTTTTATTATATTTTCAAAAGGTATTTATACATTTACGATGCCACCTCTCGGCCGCATTTCACCCGTAGTCCTTCATTTACAATAATATTTCTCAAAATTTTGGGTTCAACCGATTTCTAAATCCTCGAAATTCAGCGCGTCGTTACGATATTTTCTGAAAATTAATATTCAATATTCCCGTGTCTTGTCTGATGTACAACTAACGATATCGACCAATAGTCTATCCATTGACGTCTCACAAATCCCGCCTATATTAACACGGTCCCTTGCTTATTTATGTTCTACGTCTCTTTCTAACCTTGTTTGAGTGGTAGAAATCGATATTCCTGTCCGCGTTCTACAACTCCATGTGGACCCCAAAATACGTGGTTTAAATAACCCCTCATTAGCGTTTAATGCGAAAACATCTGACCGTTTACCCGATATTCTTTGAAACTTGTTTGTTATCTATAAAAATAAGTGGAACTTGACATTTAGAAACATGCAGGTGTTTAATTAACCAACGTTTTAACACAACATTTCTAGGAGCTTCTTTTCATGGTATTTCAACCCAACCGATATATTTGTTTGTTAGCAATGCGTTTCACCTTGGTATTATTGATTTTTACACGCTATTATGCATATTATACGTAAATAACCGTTCAATTAAACTCAATTAAATTAATAAATTAATGGCATTGGCTTCTACAATTTATTTCCTTTTGCAAACCTACTAAATTTTAATCATTATTTGTAAAATTTTGTTAATACCTGTTACTTAAAATGAACTAACTGGAATAAATTTTGTACGTAAATTCTGGTTGTTTCCTTTATAGAGGGTGTTTTGAAATTACTTTGTTTATACGTATATTTAGCCCTTTAAAACCACTACAATATATATATATATATATATATATATATATATATATATATATATGTATATATATAGTGGGTGTTCTAAAAGTATGGAAACGGTAGGATACTTCGCTTGGAACGCCTTTTCGGAAAAAATGTCTCGAACAAAAGTTGGTGACCTTCAATTTGACCTGACCTCGTCCTTCAAAATCATTTCAAAGTCAACTATGTATTTTCAAAACGAAATCTCTACCTTTTATTGCGGATTTGGAAAGAGCAGGAAATTTTACATTTAAATATGAACTTGACCATGATCTTGACCATGACCTTGGCCATGGCCTGACCATGACCTTGACCATGACATTACCCATGACCTTGACCATGACCTTCAACGTCACTCCAAAGTCAATGTTGTTTTTGCAACGGAAACACTAAATAACTTTAAGGCAATTAAATTTTTTGAAAAATGATAAGAACAACTGTTTTAGGATTTTTCCTGACTATTCAATGGCGACCTTATATTTGACATTGACCTTGTCCTTCAAGGTCATTTCAAGATGAACTATGTTTTATCAAATGGAACCCCTAAGCCTAAAGCAAAAATCCTGGCGAATAAAAGCAAGGAGATATCACTGCTATTTAAGGAAAAGCGAAGGATCCTGTCCAGTCGAGGCGAGGCGAAGGGTTCCGGCCAGTTAAGGCTTGAGGAAGAAACCCGGCCAGTTAAGGCAAGGATAGAGCCTGGCCAGTTAAGGCAAAGATATAGCTGGGCCCGTTGCGGCAAAGCTTACAACCTTTGCTTAAAATGGCCTCCATCAACATCCAGGAAAATTCCTACACGGACATACAAATTTTGAATGGCACTTCTTATAATTTCAGGTGTCATATCAGTGCAAACATTCACTATTCTTTGTCTCCGATCTTCCAGATCCCGGGGTTGTGTTACATAAACTTTATTCTTTATGTAGCACCAAAGGAAAAAGTCCAGTGGATTCAGATCAGGTGATCTGGCTGGCCACTCAATCGTTCCTCTCCTACCTATCCAGCGATTATTGAATTTTTCAATTAAATAGTTCTTTACAATTGTCCGAAAATATGCAGGCGCGCCATCTTGCTAAAACCAAACCTCATCGTATTCCTCACCAGCTGTTTCCTGTATCGCTGATACTATTTCCGCCTGCAATAATTCCAAATACTTCGGACCATCTATGAAAGGTGTCCAACTATTCGGTCCCTAAAAATATCTGTCCAAATATTTAATTTTTGCGGGTACTGCGTGAGATGTTCGCGCAACCGATGAAAATTTCCTTGCTCCATAATCTTCAATTGTGATGATTCACTTCACCATTGAGTTGAAAAGTTGATTCATCTGAAAAAACAATGAGCGATTGAAAATTGGGATTCTGAACAATCCTGTCCATCATGTTCTAACAAAATTACAATCGCCGGTCTGAATCATCTTCATTTAATTCTTGATGAAGATTCATTTTGTAGGGGTGAAATTTATTGATCTTTAAATTTCTAAAAATTGACGTCTGATTAATTTGAAGCTGTTGAGAGGTCATTCTAATAGATAAATGCGGGTCTTCGATGAATGATTGAGTCACTTCCATTTGCCGCTCATCTTCAAATCGCCTGATTGTTTTTGAGACAGTGGACTTACTAATGCCTGTTAAGCCTATTCGAAATGTTTCATTAAACAACACCATTAGTTCGTCATACAACCTACATCTATCACCCCAACCTCTCATCATTTTAATAAAGTAACTCTCTCTCGTTCTGTTAGAGTAGCCATGGCAAACGAAAAGGAAAGAATAACAAGAAAGAACTTTGGAGAAACAGCAATAGCGGCAATAAAAAATTAACAGTACTAACTATCATGAAAAGTAGGAATTAATAATTAATCTCACTAACTATCCTGTTAGAGAAGCGAATTCAGCGAAAGTAATTGTTATTTAAAAGTCATAAAATGACAATTGAGAAACAGAGTCTGCACTGTTAGAGAGTCGAATTACAATTACAATTGAAAACCAGTAACGGCACCAAAAGCAACCAACTCCACTAACTACCTTGAGAAGGACTGTTAGAGAAGCCAATGCACCGAAAGTAACTGTTTCAATGATCAAGAATAGAAATACTAAAAACAGCAAACCCCGCCAGATCAATATACTCAACTAATTATTAGAAGTGCAAATACAGCGAAATTAAGAGAACAGTAAAAGGGGGTGGCCGAGATTTTCAAAAACCCAATCAATTTACGCCAAATTCGGTAGAGGGGGATTTTTCCGGTTGCCAATTGAGATTCTGCACTCAGATTTTCAAAATTCAGAGTCCAAGATGGCGGACAAGATATCTTAACGGGTTCAAAAGAATCAAATGAAAAATTGTATAATTTTCAAGATCAATACAGAACATACTTACATCGATAAATTAATGAAGATGATCATGATGGGGAAATTAAATTTTGTCAAAACATGATGGAAAGAATTGTTTAGTATTTTAATTTTGAGTTACTACTTATTCAAAAAAATAGACATTTCAAGTCGATCTCCGCAGAAGAAAATAGTCTCAAATTCATGAAATAGCTGTTAAAATTTCAAATTAATAGTTATTGGATAGAACGGAGAGTAACTATTCAGCAGATAACTAAGATCACTCATTGAACTCTACTTAATTTTTTCCTCTACACTACTTACTAAACCAAAAAATATGGAGTATCTGAGACAAAGAAAAGACTGGTTGACCTAATATTATACCTAATACTTTAAGAGCGCCATTGAAAATTTTGATGTTCGTCTGCTAAGCTTTTTAATGGAGAACATTTTAACCAAGATTGTTAGCCTTGCCTTAACTGACCGGGTTTCCTCTCCTTGCCTTAACTGGCCGGGAACCTTTGACTAGCCTTGACTGACTTTTCCTTAAATAGACGTGATATCTCCTTGCTTTTATTCGCCGGGATTTTCGCTTTAAGCTTAGGGATTTCATTTTAAAAATTAAGTTGACCATGAAATGACCTTGAAGAACAAGGTTAAGGTCAAATCCAAGGTCACCATTGAATAGCCAGGGAAAAATCCTAAAACATTTGCTCTCATAATTTTTCAAAAAATTTAATTGCATCAGTTATTCAGTGTTCCCGTTGCAAAAACAAATTTGACCTTGGAATGACGTCGAAGGTCATCGTCAAGGTTATATTTGAATGTAAAATTTCCTGCTCATTCCAAATCCGTAATAAAAGTAGGGCTTCCTATTTGAAATAGGAAGCCCTACTTGCAGTTGACCTTCAGATGACTTGAAGGACAAGGTCAAGTTCGAATTCAAGGTCATCATTCAATCAAGCGTGAAAATCCTTCAACTTTTGTTCGAGACATTTTTTTCGAAAAGGCGTTCCAAGCAAAATATCTTACCGTTTCCATACTTTTGGAACGCCCGGTATATATATATATATATATATATATATATATATATATATATAGCGACGTTGATGGTAGTATTTCGTGGGATTGTCGTTCGTAACCAAAAAATAACTATTATGAAATAATCATTTATTGTGAAATCTACGTTTCGACTTATATAAAGTCTTTATCAAGATCTAAAATTTAAAAATTATGAGTGAAAACACAGTCATTAACCTAATTAAAATTAAGAAACTTACACACAATTTGATGTTAATACATGTACTGATTTAACATAAAGGAGGATCCCAAATAAATAGTAATAACATTTAATGTAAAAATAAAATGTAAAGATAAAATTAAGACTACAAACAGCATACAATACGGACAAACACAGACTAAGAACTAACGTCTAACAATTAAAGAAACTCCAACAGCAAAGTGGGTTTGTTCTACAGCAGAGTTGATAAATTCGCCAGGTGATAGATAACAAACAAAAAACTTAATATCCAACTATTACGAAGACATAAATTTAAAGACCCATTTTATTATAAAATCTAAGATACACTATTAGATCACTTATATCTATTGAAACTATATAATAGAGCATAACTAGTAAATAAATTATGAATGTCATGTTTGTTATTAATGCAGTGTAATGACGTTTTCTACAACTCCACCTCTCTGTGTTTTCTAATCAAATTTAAATCTCATTAATTTTATTATTATGCCACGGCTAGCTTTTATTAATCTACACAGAGTGCACAACGTTACGATGATCAATTTTTTTTCCACCGCTTTATGATTACCTATTTGTTTGAATTTATAAAACGAAGTCAATTAATTTCATATAAGGAAAAGAAATATTATTTACAAGTTTTGAAAAATATTAAAATACACCCTTCAATCAATCAATATCGTATGTATCATTTACCCCAAAATTTATATGCTTTGACATCAATCTAAAGTCACCTAAAACTACCTCTTTTTACCAAAGAGACCTGGTACGTTCTGGACCCATTTATAATATGTTACGTAAGTATAACGTATGCAATGTTTGTTGTTGACCTTATTACAAGTTTATATAAATTAAATAAATTCAGTATTGAAATTTAAATAGAAAAAATATCTTAAAACTATTTAGATCTGACCTGCTACAGGTTGTTCGGGTTGTGGATTAACCGCCCTTTGTTGTCCTGATTCATCTATCACTGCTCTGTTTAGTTGATCCCCTCGTTTTCCATAAATTACTTCGTGCTTCTTTATTTTATTTGAATTGAATCTCGCAACTCAAAATTATACCAGAATTGTACCAAAATCGTCGACGCTGATTTGAAATATTATATTGACCCAGATTTGAATTATTCTCATTAACACATTTGAAATATTTTATCGCCCAATTCGAAATATTATATCAATCCATTTAAAATATCCCCACATTCGAATTATCATCAACACAATTGAATTATAATATCTATTCACTCGAATTTGAATTATTGTCATCACATTCGAAATATCTACACATTCGAATTATTCTTCTCATCATCCACACCTTCGAATTTGAAACCGTTAAACAGCAAAAGAAGTCTTCATAATTGTTGCACTTATTTGTCACTATAACATACACTATTATATTATTAAATATTAAATTACACGTGACTTTCTGTTTAGCAGTGACGCAGCTTTGCCCTGTTTGAGTTTTAAACTGACCCGTCTTATCATTGCTCGGTGTTAAATATAGGCTGTTCCCACTTACATGTGGGCTGGGTTTTCAACAAGTCTTGTAGATATCTTAACCAATAAGGTCTTTGTATTTCATGCATTTTGAAGTGGTTTCTGATGTAATATATCCGGTTTTCCGTGCAATACCTATTTACCATAGATACCTCGTTATCTTAACCATACGTTGTTTTGTTTAGATATCGCCTTTTCCATAATTGAACAAAATAAATGATGTAACTTCAATTCTACTTTCGTTTATTTATTTTTAAAACTGCGTTTTCTTATCAAAATGTTTATTGTTTCTGCGTAATTGCGTAAAGCTTTGTTAGGTTTTATCTCTTATCTTCGTATTTGTTTTATAACTAATTAGAAAACTTCTCAACGCGTGTTTAATTACATGTACTATCACTTCCTCTGAATTCGCGTACTTTTACAGAAAGATATTCTCACTTGTATTACTTAAAATTAATAAAGGTCTATATACAGAGTGTTAAATACTTATTATTTACCTAATGGATGAATTACCTATTTTCCTGCTAAGTACGAGTACTATTGTTGTAAGATATGCTTATTCGCATTGTTTAAAGCTAATTATGGTCTATATACAGGGTGTTAAATGCTTACTATTTACATAATGTATGAATTACTTAATTTTCTGCTAAATAAATACAGTTTTCTGCTTCCTATTGCAATTTATAGCTACTACACGACTCTTGGTATTCAATACACCCCTAAGTAACCCCTTATCACAGCAATATATATATATATATATATCCTTTCTACATACCTGCACCTTGATGACGTTTTAGATTACTAGAACGGGTAGAATGGCCTGTGTGTTTCCGTGAGTTAGAGTCGAACTATGGGTTTAACAAAAGTAGTGGGATCAGACTAAGACAAACCCTCAAATGCGGGTAGAAGCTCTTTCGGTACTTAGAGTGGCAGAGACTATAGGGGTTGGTAAAATTGTAACCCATTCGGATCCTGGGGGGGGGGAATTCCTAGGTGAAAAGCAGTTGGAGAATGATGAGATTTTGGAAAAACTGTTATTGGCTGGCTAAATACACAAGCGGCAGAGTTATTTGATGAATGACGGTACCTAACAGCTGTTGTTCGGTCTTAACAATGTGATTACACATTTTTGGTGATTATGTACAAAATAAAATAAGGTTCGTATTTTCATTTCCCATAAACGTTATGTTTATAAACAAAGTTCTCTTATTCTATTACAAAACAGTTCTTACTTAAGAAACGGAAATTCAGTAGGTTGTATTTGGAATTTGTGCTTACAGTTTCTTCTGTGTCTGTGTCGCTGTGTTTTTCATTTATTTTTATTTTTCTTTTAGGTGATGGGTTAGGTCAACACACTTCGTAGTGTTATCACGGAGTTAGTTGTTTTGCTTTAATAATCCCTGGCGTTTTCCGAATAATTAATTCTTATTGTTTCTTGCTTTTTTTCTGCTCATGAAGCTTCTCTATGTGCCGCTAGCTGGAGTCTGACAATTATTCTCACATCAATCGCTACCTTCACGCCTGGATTATTTTGCTTAGTTTTGTTTTCTTTTTTGTTCTCGTTACTCCTACCCCAATTCTTAATATCTGCACGACCTTCTTCCGGACTAGTCTCAAATTTATGAATATTTCTTCTTTCTGTCGTTCCCGAAGTTGGCGTGTTACAAATTTTTTGTGGAAGATGTCAAGGATTATCACAGTAAAGCAGCTGGCCCCGCAATCTCACTGCGAAACGTAATGACCTTACCTACCACTTGAAAGAAAAATAAAATACAAAAAGAGGAACACATCGAATCTTTACAATCTACTAGTTGACTAGATACATATTCAACACAATAAGTAAATGTTAAAGAAGAAGCAGACTAATAAGAAATTAAATTTCCTGGCACTTAATATTTATTACAATAATTGGAAGTATTAAGATTACTTATAGTTGTCTGTTAAAGATAACTAATTTCTAATACCCAGTCATGACCTTGATCTACAATTATAAATAATAACACCAAAAAGTATGTTGGTACAACCTATAGAACATTCTTTTAATAACTTATTTTCATGTCAGGTTTTCATTAATCAAACTAATGATAAAAATGTTTACTAAATATTTTCTTAAAAAATAAAATGCTCAACTATGTAAGATTGATAGAAACTATCTATGTTTGTGAAATATATGCACTATTATAAGTATTAAATAGATTGCCCTTGAAAAGAATTCTCTAGGATTAATATCTTCAATATTATAAAGATCACAATACAAAGTATACATGAACACACTGATCTAGAAGCAACACCAACCTATAAATGTCCTGTTTCAACAATTACAGCTACATTGACTCACCGCTACCAGTCAGATCTCCAGGTAGGAATGAATTTAAACAGGAGAGCGTGATCTGCACTACCTAAAGTACCTATTTTGTCTGTAGATTAGGGAAGTAGCCACCTCCAAACAATACCACTGGTCACCAGCATGTAGCTACAAACGTCAAAGGAACTCTGTGGTCTGAGCTTAACCATTAATGCCGGGTTGAAAATACCAATAGGAAAGCGAGTGGCATAGTTATTTGTCTTCCAAATTCGACAAGTGGTACACTGTGAACCGCGAAAAATACGAGGGCGGTTCCAGTGAACCCTTCTAAGAGGTAGTGTAAATAGTACAAATAAGGATGATTTCTAATTGATAGTAAACTAGCCACAAAAGTGCCTCCACTGTGTTAAGTTACGAGCACAAGCGTCAAATCAAAAACCACAAAATTAACGCTAGCTAGCCTGTTTCCTAAACCTTGCATAATGGAACTGCAATTAAGTCTAACTAGGCAAAACTATCCTCTCGGATGAAAATTGTCACCTTTTTAGAGACGTGTCAAAATGTATACCTATATAGAAATCAATATTCGCCAAATATATTTTACAGTCGCTTGTAAAAGTCGGTGCTTGTTGAGTTATAATAACAACGGGAAAGCGTTCTTATAATTTAAAGATCCATGTCGCTTAACACGGTGACAAAATTGACACATCAAAAGGGAGAGCAGAGAACTGAGTGATTTGTACATTCAGAACGTTCAAATTTTATCACAGCCCAGTTATTGATGGCATTCCATTATTGCCATTTATCATTTCATATTCAACACAATTTTTATACGCAATTTCTCTCTGCTTTAGCAGGCGATGCTAATGCTTCCATTCATTTTGTTACGGACACCATCCATAGTTAACACACACCCTGTCCAATCAATTTATTCTGACAGCATTTTTTGATTTTATTACATACATACAACTTCTACGTTCGCTTGTGTAGGACAGTGACCCTTGACAATTTGAATAAATTTGCATACCAAAGCTGTTGGTTGCAGTGTTGGGTGATTCATCAATTTTGAATCGTTAGGAAAACATTATTAACGGTACATTGCGTGTAAGTGTAGAAGATTTTAAGAAAAGCTTCTATATTTGTATACAAAAATGTTTTCTTATGTATACAAATACAGATGTTGGACCCCAGGGCTTTTATGTTTGCCGAAATAAAACCAAATCGTATAAAGTTGTCCGTAAAATGTAAAAATCTTGAATCAGTTTATAGAGAAATTGAGAATAGAGAAAAATCTAAATCTACTGAATATAATCTTTCTCGGTTTTGGGAAATTTTTCATTACTATACTTAGAGTTTAATATTTTATTAAAGCGTCAGTTCATAAATTAACGTAGTTATATATATATATATATATATATATATATATATATATATATATATATATTAGGTAGTAAATTACACAAGGTAAGTTGATAAATACTATACATATAGTATTAAAGAAACGGTAGTACAGTGTGTACCACTAACAAACATATTCTACTTACCATTTCAATCGGATAAGTCAATTTACACTTAAATCGACTTTTCAACATTACATGAGTGATTTGCATTTTAAAAATACAAAGTTCTATTCGTTGAATTTTTGATTAACGCTAATTCGACGTCATTCTCATAGGTAAATTCCAATAATGTTTATATTCCGTTAATTCTGTAATTACCTAGTGTAAATGACAGCTTCGTTTTAATAGCGTCTTTATATCTGCAAGTGTTGGTCTGCACAACGAAAATTTGCTAAACTACGTAATTAATAGAATGTAGTACGCATATAATACGAATTTGAAGTTCCCAATTTAACATTTGTGCGACTTTTTCTGTGTTATTAATATCTACACAATGTTTCAAAATAAATGCAATTCTTCATTTTTAATTAGTGAGTTTACTACATTAATAATTTTCCACTCTAATGAATAAAATGCTGCATAAAATGTTCCTCAGTTTCTACAAAAAAGGGCGCCCTTTTAATAAAGGATTAGCTCCTTCAAACTTGCTAATAGTTTCAATGCTGAATGAATGAAATGGTACAATATATATATATATATATATATATATATATATATATATATCTATAGACTGCTGTGATGTTGAAGTCCCGCACCTCTTGTTTTCCCAAAAAATCACAAAAAAATACCGCTCCTCAATACAACAGTGGCAGAATCGTAAACCTAAGGATAAAAACCCATTTTCTAAAGTAGCTCGATTTAAAGAACATTAAAAAAGACTTATCAGATCTGATATATTAGTGTATTAAACACTATTCAATAATAAGTAGATTTCTGTTTATTTTAAAAATTATTTTAATATACATAGTTTATCCTAAACTCTTATAATATAATATAGTATATGAAGCACAAAGCTTAACCTTTACTCTCCTGAGCCCTTATAGTACTCCTGGTTAGCAAGCGTTCCAGTAATTCAAACGCCAATCAATGCAAAAATACAACATTCAAATATTAATAATCCATGAACAAAGATCGTATCCTCATATAAATTAGTAATCAAACTTACACTAGACTTTCACTAGAACTAAAACTAAAGTTTTAAAATTAATCCCGCATTACTCAAACTGTTTAAAAAAAATGTAGGTCTAGTAAAACTTCTCCAAAATTGGCAAAATTAAATGATTGAAGACCCTTTATAAAAATAATCGTAATAAAGCTTTATAATATTTGAACTAAGTATTACGAAAAGCTGTATAACTTTTAGTATAGTAGTTTGTCATGAGGACATCAAGGATTATGACATAGATGAAATGGGTCATCTAAAATGTGACCCATGACCCAGTGACCCAAATGAGGATGTGACCCACCACCCAGTGACTCATGACCCAAATTGACCCAGTGACCCAAATTGACCCAGTGACCCACCTTGACCCAGTGACCCAAATTGACCCACATTGACCCAGTGACCCAAATTGACCCCGTGGCCCAAATTGGCCCACATTGACCCAGTGACCCAAATTGGCCCAGTTACCTAAATTGACCCAAATTGATGCAGTTGCAAACATTTTCTTACTGTCTCAAATTGGCCCTCTGTGATGTCTTCAATTAGTGGGCGAGTTTTATCGAATAACCGATTATGAAATTTGGAAATTTTATTATTAATTTTTAATAAATATGTGCTGTTCTACGAATTACAGTTACAAAATAAATCTCAGAACTATCTGGCAGAAGGAGTAGCTGCTGTCCGAGACAATTTTAATTAGTGTGAAAATGTTTAACAATTAAATATACTAAATGATCAAAATATTTTTCAATGACAGACGCAATAAAATATAAATTGAATAATCCCGTTTTCTGACATCGAGTTGATACAGGAACATTGTTTTATATGATCTTCATCATTCTTTTAGTTAATTAGCCTTATCAAGAAAACTCGGTCTCACGGAAATTTATAAAAGTCAGCACTTATGTATAAGGTTTAAACTACAATTAAGGTGATGTTTATCCGTGCTTAATGATAATGATATACAAATTACAAAAGTAATGGACACTGAAAATAACCGGGTATATAATATTAAGATTTTTGCTACAAATTATTTCAGTTCTTATGTGAAAGAATACTATTATTTGAACGTACAAAATTGTATACGTTCATAACACTGCATTCTCGCGGCACAGCGCCACAGCACGTTTCTTGAAAAACATGTAAAAATGCGTTTCATATTATATAAAAAGCGATGTATTGATTACAAAACATTTTAGCGTTTGCTTGAAATATGAAACGAATGCTAGCAACTAACTGCACCAATAAGCTTAGGCATTTGTGAAAATAGTTAATAAATTGAGCTGAAAGTATGGGAAAAAGATTCTTATGACTTCATTAATTCAATTTGTTACTGAATCAATTGGGTCAGTTTGGGTCACTGGGTCAGTTTGGGTCACCGGGTCAATTTGGGTCACTAGGTCAATGTGAGTCACTGGGTCAATGTGGGTTACTGGGTCAATGTGGGTCACTGGGTCAATCCGGGTCAGTACACGGGACCCACTGACCCAAACAAAAAAGTGACCCACTTGGACCCAGTGACCCAGTTGACCCATGACCCATTTCATCTCTGGATTATGATCGCCCTTAAAACTACAAGTCCTATATATAACTTAATCCCCAAATTACAACAACAAAACGTGGCTCAACAATTTTACAATTCTCAAAGGATACCAATCATGTTTAAAACTATGTAACGCTCCAATAGTAATCGTTTATGTCCAGAAAAAGCAAATGATTGGTTTAGCGGATACATAACGCGAAAGTCGACTTTATCGACAATACTTAAAATACCAAATTCAAAGCTACATTCTCTCACACAAGCACTAACAAATCACAAATGTTTTCTCATAAACACAATATTCACATTGATATTTCAGCTTATCACTGCAATTGTTAATGGATTAATGAACTCTTAAGTTAAAATTAGGTGCCAACGTGCACGTAGCGATTCTGAATAATGATAGATGCAATTTTCATAAAACTGAACATCCTTTCTTATAAGTTTCACTTGATAATAAACGAATAATACCAGTAAAATATCTATCCATTCGAGTAAAATAAAATGTAGTTCCACATATAGTGTTTTCGAAAAAGAAATTTAAACTTTTGTTTTGAATCATAAACTAAAATTATACCTTAACCTATAAAAATGGCGCCTATCTACCTTTTTCTCGCATTTATGACGTCGAACGTTCATTATGTAATGCAATATAACCTTTAATCCCATCAATATATAATGATGTGATAAGAATCTGTAAGAATTTACTAATACTCAATTTTCTACACATCGTATGATATTTCAATAGTATGGTAAGATTAGTATAGTTTTTGCTAGTACATAAATCAAACCCATGTTCTAACTGTGTAAATATTCATCCTCTTTAAAAATATTATTTAAAACTAGTTTCTAATGCATGTTAAAAAGGAACCAGTAAAACAAGTTCTAATATACGTTCTCATAAGTGGAAACTAACAATTCTAATTTATGGAAGTTCCAAAAGGTAAATATTTATTCTCCATTGAAAACCAACAATTTGAATACAACGCAAAACGTGTTATATAATCCTTTTAAAAAACACTAAACATATCATTTAAAATAAGCTTCTCATGCATTTCTGAATTTTAAAAACCCCGTATTTTTTAAAATCTGGTTCTAAAATGCATAAAATTCATCTTCTTTAAAAGTACCACTTAATAAACATTATTTAATCCAAAATGTAAAATACTGCATTTATTTGTAATCTTTGAAAGAAACTACTTCAATCTTTCAGGATTGTTCGTAAAGTTATCAATTTGTAAATGACAGCTAATTATCTTTCCAACACCAATTAAGTGAGTTCGTGAAACGCGATAAGGCAGGTGAAGACTATAAATTAGATAAGACGCTCAGAAATTATACTAAGAAGCGATAACCGTCAAACGTTTCCATTCATTAATAAGAGATAGTAAAACTTTTAAGATTGGAATAAAACCTAAACTGGCTGGTAAATAAGATAACAAACACACGAAATTACAGTTAATTATTACATCATGCGACATGACAGGCCTGCAGAAATATGCTAAAAGCATTCAAGAACCTATGACGTATTGAGATTGTGATATATAAAGTCGGTAAATAATGAAGAGCGTTCATTCATAGATAATTACTGCATGCTGTTTAAAGAACGCACCGACGATGTATTTATTGCTCCAATAGAAATTATAATTTAACTTGGTGCAAAGTCACCTCGGAATCTTAATCAATTAAAACAGAAGGGCTTTCCAAAACTGATAAAAAGAATCTTGGCACATAAAGATTTATTTAAAATGGAAGTATAACATGGAGTCAGGAATGTTTAGATCCATTTATGTAAAATTGTTTCTAATTGGAAACAATTTTAAGATGGCAATTATAATTTGATGATATAAAACGCAAGCATAACTTTATTTTAAACCCTTATAGAGACAATTTGTGCTATTATTATGTAGATTTAGCTAGTATACGATTTTTTGCGTATACATATATAGAAAATTACTTGTAAGTGGATATTTTTTTAACTGTGAGGTCAAATCTTAGGTGTTTTGACTCTTACAAAAGGTTTTATTAAGGTCACTAATCAATCACACAGAGACACATATGAAAAGCTTTGGGTTTCTAGCTATTAACAAGAATGAGGTGAAGATTGTATTAATTTTCAGTAGTGACGAAATGTTGTTTCTTTCTAGACTTAAGTTGTAAGTTGCACTTATAAGTTTTTATGATTGTGTGTAAACAAATTTCTTATATAATGTCTGTAGAAAGAAGATGTTTTTGAATGTATAGATTATCATAATCTGAAGAATTGTTTATAAAAATTTTATGTAAGTATAATTGTGATGTTCTTTGTTTCATTTCATTTTAGTAAAGTCCACGGCAAATTTATATCTGAGCTAGCAAAATGATACGAGCATATTCAGATAAGAATCTACATCAAATCAGTTTTATCATTTCAATTAGTAGTCATCGCATCTTTATTTATTTGGGCAACAGTATCCAAATATCTACAGTATAATTTATTGGCGCCCAACGTGAGGCAGATTAAGTTAGCATTCACGGCAATATTTTGACTAAATCCTATGTTGAAATTGAAAGTGTTATCGCCAAATCAGTCTTATCAAAACCTATGTTGATATTTGAAAATGTTATTGCCAAATCAGCCTTATCAAGTTTGCTATGAAATACACCCCTATTAAGTGTTATTTTATAAACCAATTAACATTAACAAAGGTTAACAGTATTTAGCAATGGATTCCATAGTGTACTCCATTTAATTCTGCGAGCAAGGTAACAGTGCTTACACAGAAGGTGCAAACAAGATGCACACGCAAGCAGTTTATTCTTTGTATTATGCTTTAGCAGTCCCATACTCTATAAACTTTCTTAACCCGACCTATGTTAATATCTACTATTGCTTTATATGATTCAAGAAACACCTAGCACGTTACTCAATATTAATAAAAAAAACTGTAATATATAGAAATAAGGTGGAAACAAGTAAAAAATTCCATTACAGAGAAACATACAGTTTATACTGAAATGGTTCACATATTCAAAAAACTAGAAGAATATACGTTTGCAACAAAAAATATATACTTATGTTTTAATTGTATGAATGAAGGTTGCTAAAATTAATTCTATCGAGAATTTTGCATTTTTAAGCTTCAGAATAGAAGGGTAGAGAAAAGACATACATAAGTACATATGCGACACTACTCCATTGTTATCCAATTTAGCTGTTTTGACAGAGAAAACACGAACATATTTTTAAGTATAACAAAACAGCAACAGATTAGGACTGAATGGATTCTTCGTTTATTGTAGAAATTAAGGGATGGCCCATAAACAGCGTTGCAACAGTTAGTGTGACAGAACAGCAGATTCAACTAGCATGCATCGCATCGAATATAATATCCTAAAAGAAGTGTTAACCATTTTGCAAGGTTTTTTTGTCATTTCAGTAAATATAAAGCTGTGGTCAACTATTACGCTCAAATTCGTAGCCGTATCTATCACCGGTGAAAGTTCATTATTAATTCTAATAAGTAAGGAGTTTTAACACTTTGGAACAAACTATTATTACCAAAAAAAAACATTGATTAAGAGAGTTAATTACAAAATTGTAATGACTGACTATGTCAGTAATAATTTGCAGGTCTTGATGCATTATGTCATCCCTGCTGTACTTCCGATTTTTCAATGCTCCACCCAAAGGTACTACATTGGACAGAAAGCGAGTTTTTTTAACATAGAAAATTTTAAATTTTGCCGAACCCTTGCCGTTCCAAGCAAGGCAGGGACCTTTAACGTGCGTGACAATACTCACATACGGGACCTACAGTTTACCTCACATTTAAACAAGGGCATATTTTTTTGAAAAATGCTTACCTAACATTTTCAAGCAGTCCGTGTCGAGATTCGAACCCGCGACCTTAAACTCGGTTTTCCCAAGCATACCAACTGAGCCACGGAGGCGGCTAATGCTCATACATTTGATTTTCCAATGCTTTGCCCAAAGGTGCTACATCGACCACGAAATGAGTTTTCTTTTACCTAGAAATTTTGAATTTTGCCGAACCCTTGCCGTTCCAAGCAAGGTAAGGATCATTAACGTGCGTGATAACACTTGCACACGGGACCTACATCCGAACGAGGGTGTATTTTTGTAAAAAATGGTCACCGAACATTTTTCAAGCAGATCGTCTAGAGGTTCGAACCCGGGACCTTGAACTCGGTACTCCCAATGATGCCAACTGAGCCACGGAGCCGACTTGTTATCCCTACCACTACTGATTCTTGGAAAAAATAAAATGCAACTGATGATCATCATCGTATGTTTGGACTTAACAGAAAGACACAGATTTCAATATGACAGATGTGTAGATAGTAAATAAACGGGCTACAAGAATTAAGCCCTGCGGAACTCCTCAGTAAATGGGCCTATCTCAGAATAGACATTGCCAATTTAAATTTTTTTAAGACATATTGTAAAAACAGTTGTACTAACAAATTGTAGAATCGGATAACCCGAAAGTACTTAAGTTTAGTATATAAATTTGTGATTAATCTGTCGAATGCTTTAGAGAAATAAAATGGTACAAACACCGTAATTAGGCAATTAATCAACCGACCTTAATATATCATCTGCAACATTACCTAACAATGTTGTTATGTTCAAGTTTTTCACAAATCAGACACAATCAGGTAGTAAATTGTTCTAATTAATAAAATCAAAAATTGTATTAAATAATACTTTTTCTAAAATTTTAGAAATCATTAGGCAGAATACAAATAACACTAAAACCTTTAGGATTGGTTACTTTAGGAATTGGACAAGCAATGGCCTACTTCCAAGGGTTCGGATAAATTTTTAATTCAACTCAGTGGTTGATAATATGTAAATTAAGGGTATTAATAAAACACTACAATATTTGAGCATATTACATACATTCCATAATATACATTCAAGTTGATCTATTCAAAATTTTATACATTTCATTGACAGTCTGTCAAACCCCAAAATTTCAATTTTTCCTAGAATTCTTTTAAAACTTCATTTCGTAACAATTTATATCGTTGGAAACGTATTAAAAACAAAGAGTGCATTAATGTTAGAATGCAAGAGACGGAACACTAATGAAATTGTTTTGTAATTTAGTCACGTTAAAGTATTTTATGGTCCTCCAAACCTTATTAAATCAGGGAAGGAATTGCAATAGCTAAAGCTGATGTTGGTTCTACATCCTTAAAAGAAACACATCAAGTATTCGCAGACCAGTTTCCAAGATCCTGGCTATTTGCTTAAAAAACGGCGTGCGACAGGGTCGATTTCAAAAAGATTGCGCGACTCTCGTTAAAATTCCTGAAGTCATGGACAATGTTGAAAGGACAATTTATACCACTCCAAAAGAATCTATTCAGACCAATTGGTGTAAAACACACAGTTCATACTAAAATTCTCCTTGAGTTAAAATTGAACTCTCACTGTACTACAACTGTGCAACAACTAAAGAAAACCGATAAATCAAAAGAAATTTGATTATTGTAACTAGCTCCTCTAAAATTTTTGTGATGTCTAATAGACTTGCTTCTGAATTTCAAGTCAGGCGCGTCATGGTTGCTTTTATCTGGAAAACGCAAAACACTAGATATTGGATGGCCAAAAATTCCATCAACGTATACGAGCGTCCACATTATGCTGAGGAAATTGATATTTGGTGTGTAGTTTCTGGTAATCATATAGTAAAGGTTCGTAATTTTTGACTGAATTGACAATGCTTAGAGAATTCTGCGCATAAGTAACAAACAAAGGGTGTTTCAGAATGTTTTTGATTTTTGGTACTTGAAAATGTAACAGCAAAATTGGTTCAAACTTGTTTTAATTACTGTTAAATTAAAGAGTGGGTTTTGAATTTTACTTACTAAACTATGCTATGCTATACTATACTATAAATGCGCACTACTCCTTTTCGCACTCATCTAGCCCGGATTTTCAATTACTCGTTAGAGCATTCCTCTTGGAATAACGTTAATTTTGTTTGTGATTCATTGTTTAAAAGTATTGAAGTTAGCTGGCAATAGGGGAAAAACCTTGCATTCTATGTAGCCCCATAACACAAAATCAGCAGCGTTAACTCTGGACACCTCGCTGGCTAGTTGATGTCACCCTGGCAATTAATTACTTTTTCATGGAATAGATCGTGAAGAATAGCTAACGATATATTTGTGACGTGGGAAGTGGCATCATCTTGCAAGAAAAATATGTTCCAGTTCGGGTCAATCAAGTTTTGCACTGTGGAGCCAAAAACGTACGGATCATATGCCAATATTAATCACAATTAATGGTCTGGCCGTGATTATAGTTATCCTCGAAAAAGTATGAGCTGATAACTTCTTGACTTGATATGGCAGCCAAAAAAATATAACCTTAAGCGAGTGTAGTGGTTTTTGGTGCAGTTCTAATAGATTTTCGTAGGCTCATTATCTGCAATTTTGTATATATATAAATATTAATTAAATAAATTCACACTTGACACAATTCTCATATTCGTTGAATCAAAATGTGTTCTGTAAAAACGTGGAACAGCTGTGTAGAAATAGTTGTTTATATAAAATTCTCGCACGCAAAATGCGTGCTGTGGTCCCGTAAAACGATTTATCGTTACTAAAGTTCATTCAAATCAAAAACGAAAAGCATTCTGAACACCCTTTAATAAAAACGAATACAGTTTTCTACAACAAGATGCAACATCGTGTCACATGATTCACTCACACGCATCATGCTATATTTTCCTAAGAAAAACCTAGCAAAGGATAGTAGCTTCCAGGATCCCATTGAGCGAAAAAATGCATCGCTGCGCAGGTAAAAGGTAACAAAATGCAGCATTTAAACTATTTATACGTTCTTTCTTATTTAAATTATCGTTACAGTGTTGTCAGTTCGGTTTTCTATTACTTACATACATATGTTTTTTTTAAGTGGAATCTTTTGGTGTAATAAAAATCACAGGGTATCTATTTTAAAAGCAACTTATATCTATGAGATTTTTTGGTAAAATTTTAAATGAATTTTGTATAACCCTGTAGATTATTTTTATATTACCGGTGTTTTAAAATAATGCAAATTTGGTTAAGGATTTGAAAAATCAGTTATGTTACGAAATTCAGATTCTGAATACTGTGATTTATATGAATGCATCAAATGTTATAAATTTTGGAAGACGAAAGCATCCAGAAAGTAGCATGAGGTAGATAATGATTGCTTGATAAAGTTTTTTTTAAATTTAATATGGAGGTCAAAATGAAGTGATATATAGATATTCTACTTAAAGTAATGAAATTGATGGTAATATGCGGTATAACTAGCAGTGAAGGCATTTAAAAAATATTGATAATGATATTGATGAAGATAATGCATTATCCTTCATAAGCATTACTATACAAGCTTAGGTCATGCATAAAAAGATAAACGCATAAATGTACATTAAGAAAACAACTTTCTACATTTGAAACAAACTTATAACCAATAAAAATAAAAACAAAAATTGCTTAGAAAAACTTAATGGAAGTAGTTCAAATAGTAGCTATTGAACTATTCATGCTCTCTACCCTTTGGTGCTTAGTGTTAATGTCTATGCTAATACAAAAACTAAAACTAAGTTCTGTGAATCGGATATTAAAGTTGAAGAATTTTTTTGGCGAAAATATATTTATCGACAAATAATATTTTTGCAAATTATATGTTCTTTTCTAAGTTAATTAGCTATGCAAGTGTAGTATGAAGGATGCCATATTTAATAATATATACAACCAGAATTATATTGTAAATATGTATTTGTTAAACAAGTACAAATAACCAGTGAGTGCAAAGAATTATACTTACAATACTTGAAGTACAATGCATCCTACAGCATCTAATAATATGAGAAAATTTCTAATATGTTTTGTTACATTTCCTATTTTAACTAAAACATAACCATCTGCTGTCCAAACAGCTCATACGTGTTTTTTCACTGCCTCCTTGTACAATCGATAGCACATTTTTGTTAGATCTTCCCTGATGACGATACTGAATCCTTTCAATTTCATTTTGTTTTGCACTCTTAGCTTCTTTAAATTTCTACCTACAAACCTTACAATCATTGGTTTAATACCCTCCTTAGCATGACTGCAGTCGAAACCCATATTCAGGAAGATTGTTCAGATAAAAATAAGGTTCCGTTAAAAATATCAAATGGCCCATAAGAAGGGGGAACACTATAACCATTTCGTAGGTTCAGGTTCACCGGCTAACTTTCAGAGGTGAGGGAGTGGGTTTCTATGAAAAACATGCTAAAAGATAATAAAATCTAAAATATAAAATAGCCGAAATATAAAACAACTTTACAAGTACTACCAACCTTGAAAAGATTTACCAATTGTCAAAATTAAAGAGCGTCAAATTATCTTGACCCAGTAATTTCGTCGATATATCCGCTCCCTGAAGACGGTTATTCTGGATAGGTCTCCTTGCCGTTGATTTTCCTAAATCTCGACCCCTCATCTTTCACCTTTCGTAATCGCACCTTGAAAACAGATCTTTCCCCATTTTATCAAAATAAAACAATTTTTCAAAATAAAAGCCTCTCCTACAATACGATTTCATCATTGGCGTGGCTGGATATTCTTTAACGATTGCACACCGTTACCTGTATTATAACTAAATGCAAATAAAATTCCCTCTAAATTTAGACTTTATTAACAGTTAATTTCAAAACATATAATTGCACTACATTAACCCTGAAAACAACAAACCTCTCACTAGCCATTACTGTTAACAAAATTCATAAAAATACATTAATCTGTAAGTTGTACTACCCACCACCGTTCTAATTTTTCCCTGATTCATCTCTATGCCATTCTAAACCCTATTTATTTGAAAATACCTTTAGCAACAATATAGGAAAAAAACAGCGCAATCCGAACTTTCCACGTAACCATTTTATTGTCCATTCAAAATACTGAGTATTTACCTTTTAAGTAACAATAATTCCAAACTTGACCTTTGTACATATCTTTGACTCTTTTAAAATGCTCAAACTTCCTTGGTTAATAATACTATTCGTAAATTTTTACAAAACTATTTCCGTTCTTATTTCATAGTCCAACGGAATATTAATTTATCACTACATAGATACAAGCAATTTTCATTTTAAATTAACACGTGCATAAGTATACATCATACGCAAACAATAAGTTCATAGAGTACTCACTATTCTAATGTTCCAAATGATTGTTACAACTAATGATGTAAAATGTCCAGGGTCGCCAATGACATACCAGGTGTGTACTCTCTCGGTACCAAAGGTCACCTCAAAATTCTAACTTCCGTTGACAAATCAAATCAATTCATCATTCTCTCCTAGTTCAGCCGACACGAGTAAAAATCCACGATTCACGTGTTTGATTTTTCTTGTCTGTACATACCCAATAAGGGTCAAAATAATTCTGTATCGGCCCCTATGGACGTTTGCCTATATACGCCAGCTGTCACTTCCGTCGACCACCTTGTCGAGGGGCCACCAACCTACATCCACAGGCGGTTCCGTAGCTTAGTTGGTTGGCGTGTGACTACTAGCCCATGGTACCAAGTTCGATTTCCGACACGGGCCGCTTGAAAAATATTAGGCGAGCATTTTTTACAAAAATGCGTCTTTGTTAGAATGAAAGGTAAAATGTAAGTTCCCTGTGCGAGTGTTGTCACACACGTTAAAGATCCCCACCATGCTTGGAACAGCATGGGTTTGCCAAAATTCAAAATTTCCAGGTAAAAACTCGCCTTTTGGCTGATGTAGTACTTTCGGGTAGAGCATTGGAAAATCAAATGTAGGACCTAGGTCGACGTCTGTTGTAACTGATTCATAATTTCGTTCTCCTTTAGGTCAACTCTCTGTATTACTTCGTTCGAACTTAGTCCTGTTAATCTTCCACACTTTGTAAAACCCCGAATTCCATTCTCACACATTATACGTCTAAAGTTTTCTCAGGGCGAAGTTTGACGTCTCAGTTCGTGCGAACGATCATTAATTTTACGAAACTTAATGATTCTGATTGTTGCGGTTTCTTAAACCTCCACGTGAATTAATACAAATATTATTGTGGACAATAACGTTCCTGATTTCTATCCCTGGTTTTTCTAATTGAATACGCCTAATGTAAAATATTTATTGTCATTGCTGTTTATATAAAAATGTACAAGGTGTTTCTAGTATATTTCCTTGTCCTGATTTAACATTATATTGAAATATCCCCTTTATTAATTGTAAGTTACCCAGGCTTCTATAAAATTATAAGAATAGTTTCTAAAGCTCCTGAACTAACTAAACTCAATAAATGCTTTTCTATTGACAAATGTACGCTTAATTAACGTGCAAGCGTTACAAGCTCTGTGTCAAGGTTTTTCTTGCATACATCAATTACAATGCGATTGGTGTTTTCATTGTTAATTTGAGGATCAACAAAAATGCGAAGACTATTTTGTCATGAATGTTGCTCTATTTCACTCTTAATTTTTTGAAGTTTTTCCTTTGTTTACTGTAATTCTTTCCTCAAAGTATTCACTTTCAGTTTATAATCACGGAGTTTACTAAATAATTTGTGCGTTAAGTTATCAGATATAAGAACTTATCATGGAGTACATTAATGCGTGGCTCTTCATTTGATGATTGGGGTGAGAGTGCTATTAGGTGTTCGTAGACATTTTACATTTATGTCTAAAATTTTTAAAGATTGCCTAAATTCAGTGTATAATTTAGGAGCCGCACTTAGCACGTCTACTCGGTTAGACATTTCGTCACATTTAATAGAAACCCGGATAAATATTTTCTAATTTATTCTACTACTACTGCTATAAACGTAAGTAACCTACCAACAAAAAAAAACACCCTTTGCATATCTACTTCGTCGAAGCTTTCTTTTTGAAATCCGATTCAAAGTCTAATTGCATTGTGCTATTCCAACATACAACACCAAATCAGAAGTGTATCAGTTATAAATCATTCAAGTTTGTTTCGTTAATCTCTGGGATTTCCCCTACACTGGTAACCCGTAAAATCATGCATCATTCAAAATGTCATTTAGTATTAAGTGTTTACATCAAACACTTCTAGTGCCAATAGAAAATGTAATATAAGACGAATTTGAGGAATAGTTACAGTACATTGTACCCGGTGAGGTATAGTTACACAAGGGATGGAAACTACATTATCCTGAGCTGGATGTTTAGAATGTCAAGCAGGTTGCATCTGAAGCACTACAATTACATTATCCTCAAACTACGTAACAATCACATTACCCCTACTCGATTGCACGACATGCCAATTTACACAGAATTATGACATTACCATTCGCTCTAATACTGGCCCACTTCGACAAAGTTCATGTAATTAAATAACTTGTATGCGTCTCTTGAGAATCTTAGACACCCTTAATTACACGCACGGTTCTTTAGGGGTGTTTTAATGCCATCGTTAACTGCGAATTCTTTCTGAATACTAAGAGATGGTCAGCTTTCTGACTAAAGCAATGTATTTCGATCGGCTGATCCAGCTAAAAACCTTAATCGGCTTTGAATATTTCTGGTGCGCCTGAATAAATTGGATTTATTAAAATCCATAAATCTTTCTAAGTCTGCAAAATTAACAACGATGGGGTGGATTACTGGATGATTACTACATCGCACCCACTTATCTAAATAACGCACAGTCATATCCATGAATTTTATTACACGGACGATTAATCCCAGAAAGAGTTGGAAAGAAAAGTAAGAATTGATGTTCTAGAAAACGCATTATAGAATTTATTGCAAATCACTGTTTCGCATTAAATCACCCCAAACTTGATATAAAAAAGAACGCGTCATGCATCTTAGTCGGCTTGACGGCTTGGTTGCGCCCTATGCACCCTTAATTCTGCTATTGCCAAACACAGTGTAGCCGCAAGCTACATCTCAGATAAATTTTACCGAAAATTCCGTCTCGATTGTACCAATACTGCCTTCGGAGAGATATTAACAACTTCAAAAGAAACCAAAGCGTAGCTCTTGCCCGCAATGTTCCGCAATCGACGTAAAAGCCAGGGGATTAAATATATTTTTAATATCGCAATAAGTTTGTTCGAAAAATAAATTTCGATGTTTACACAATATGACTTCATAAAAGTACAGAGATGAAAAATTTACTTATATTTTTTAACATTCAAATATACTCGTAGCTGTATTTCAGTTACGTTAAAATTAAACGAGAAAAAACATCGATGATAAATTCCGCATTTTTATACTCCTCTTGATACGGATTAAAAGTTCCAATAATATTAAGGACCTAAATACGGTGGTGTGAAATTGCCGGTGTAATTTTTACTTCATCATCGACATGAACTACCGCTGACAAAGCCCTAAGTAGATTTATACTTACGTCCGCCACATGCAGGAGCAAATTCACTGCGATCAATAAACACCTATAAATACAACAGTACAGAAAAGTACAATTCTGTACTTTGTGACATCCCTTTGAAAGGTTTATAATCGTATTTTATTTGAATAGTTTCTGTATTATTAAATTCCACCAATAGGTTATGTTATTTCCTTTAAGAAACACAATTGTTAGATAAAGCGCATTTCTGATCTAAGTAATCTGATATTGTTCATACTCAAAAGTTGTTAATTTCATTATGGCGGTTGTAAAGGTTAGAAATGATAACATCATCGTAATTTTGTACCAAAAAAAGTATTACAATTTTATGATTTTTTTATTAATAATGTATCATGCTAGCGCGCCTATAACCTCTTCTCTGAGTACGAAGACATTCACATGAAAATGTGCGCTGAATCAAAGAAATCGAAAAATGTCTTCCTATGAGCCTAGAAACAAGTTCTGTATTAATTTTACATATACTAGATAGAGATAAACAACGCAAGTAATTTCAATTTGCAGTCTTAATTGTCATCTGTCCGAACTCTGCCGAAGGTATCCCGGATTGTTTTATGGAGGGAAGGTCAATTTTTTATATAACATTTCGTAATAACCATCCAAAGGAACAAGATAACTTGAAGAATAGGTATCGAATTTATTACAGGTAGTTAATAAAGTTCGGATAAAACTCTACCAGGTTAGTTACTTTTAATTTTATGAACATCTTGGTTCCGTTAAATCGACAACTTTAAGTTAGACAAAAACATGTTAATTTCGAGCAACCAGTTTCTTTCGAAGTCCCTGGAAATAAAAAGTTTTAGTGGTGTCCGAGTTATCTACAGGCAAAAACTACTCGTAAGGTATTTATGTAAACATCTGAAACTATAACCTATAAAAATTGTAAATTTTTTAATTAGTTGCATGAACTGATAAACGTACCCACAATGTGTTCATGTGATTATGTTAAGAATTTAGATAATAAATTTGTGATATATGTGGTTGTTTCTCTTTGTTTAATAATATTTATGTACTTGTAGTGAAAATATAAATCTATAATCGTCTTATATTGGTCTTGTTCACAACTAATATGAATGTGATAGTCCCAATTTTGTTGAAGTAAATTACATTACAATTACCTAGAGGTGTGATTAATACTCAGATAATTTAACATTTAATTTTGGAAACCTTTCTTTCAGCTAACAGTTTTCAAGTAGTTATATTAGTGTTATTATGATTAATGTTTGTTTTAAGTTTACTTTAACAATATTGTACTTAATGATTTCCCATGTGAGTTTTAGACCGGAATCACTTTCATGGTCTCAAGTTTTGGTATCCTCTTGTTATTCTTAACCCATGTACTTTGAGATTAAGTGGCATCCAAGTTAATTTCCGATGAAGACATATTTTATACACGAAAGCCGATAGCATTCTGTGACCCTCTTCAAAACTTACTCCATCCGTCCGATAAAGCTAGTCGGCAACCATTTTCATTAGTACAGTCGAGGTTTACTATACTTTCTCCAAACAGAATTTAAAGAGTTTTCCTGTGGATTATCAGCTAGATTTTTGGGGGCAAAAACTATACGTAACAACTTCAGAAACAGGTTTGTGTATAAATCGGGCCTAAATTAGCTTAGAATTTCGAACGTATATCTGGGCCTGATATGAATATCCTTGATGGATCCAGCAGTGACACTAACATAATTAGGTACACCCCAATACACAAACACGTTAATATTCACGCATACAAACTTACACACACACACTTGGAAGTAAATGTTGTGTATGAACTTTTAAACACCTATATTACACATACATACACATAATAAGCACATAATATAATATATTTGTTAATAGAATTAGTGTAAATTCAAGTTTATCAGAAATATTTTCATTTTATTTATACGAAATACATAGTTAGGGCTTAGCCTGCATATTTCAACTTCAATAAATAAATATAATACAGTTCTTATAAAAACTCATCGCTGTATCATGTCGACGAATAGGAAACAAATGGGTTCACAAGCCCAACAATTAGTTGTAAATTTGTTGAATTAATTCCAGGTTGAATTGAATAATGATGTACCTTTAATTTCTTTAAATGCAGTACATGAGGAACAGCATATTATAAACCTTTTTCACACATTTAATAAAACTCATGTTTTATAGTGGATTGTAAACGGTTTTAAGGTTAGTATGAGTACCGTAAGGTGTAAAATAAATTCAATTTTGTGTAGTCCAAAAAAGAAACGACCTATCAAAGAAGCAGCATATGTCAATTTGCCTAAATTTGTAGGAATACCTTATATGATATGTATTCCCAAAGTAAGTGATCACATTTTGTCAAATTACCTAAAAACACATTCTTCGTCATTTTAGAGAAGCGTAAGATAGGTTTTGAGTCATTGGAAGCTTCCTTTTAAAAAGTTTATTTCCAAAAAACACTACTATCAAATTTGTTTTAATTCTATAATTACAAAACATGTTTTATTTCTTTTACAACAGACTTGAACGTTTATGTTCATTAAACGCAAAGTAAATGCAATTGAAAAATACTCTAATATAATATTTAAATAAATCAATAATTAATAATTACGAATGAGTAGCTTGAACACCTAACAATGTTAAAGTTATGAAGTTTGAAGACTGACTGGCGATCAGGGCTTCTTACATTTAACATGATGCCACTGATCTCACATCCTTTTGTGCGAAAGTGCAGATCTTGCTGTCTGTTGTTTCTTGATAAGTCATACATTGTCTTATTCTAAGTAATTATAAATAAGTCTGCTTGATAGCAATTTATTGTTCATCACCTGGGGTATCAAGTTACGTCTGGGTTACAATGTAGTCGTTTCTTATTACTATTTCTGATATGAACTCCGATGTTACTTAATATATTACATTCTTTACTACAAGGTTTCATGGTATAAGTAAGATATAATTATTACGTTTAATTTTAAATACATATTAGCATAGGGATACGTAACTCCTCCCGACTAAGATGAAAATTAAGGGTAGATATATAATTTTTAAAAACTCATTATCCCTAAAGGCTCATTTGTGGTTTCTTTGTCTTTCACTCTTCTTGCATTTATCTTATATCTAATATACATTTTGTAAAAAAAAATGTACAGCTAGTAATAATAAAATTATCAAGAAAATTGTTCAGATACTAATATTATCATAGTGTAACTTTGGCACTCTTAATTCCTTTAAATGTTCTTTGTAATTGTCCATTAATTTCACTAATTAAGGTCGTCGAGATCTAGATGTTCTAGTTGCTTCGGCTTCTGGATAATTCCGTTGTCTTTGGTTTGAGGAATCTTAAATTGTAGTTCGGATAAGATTGTAATTTTCTGCTGGGTTATGATATACTCGAATATTTTCGCTTTTTAATTTTAAATAACAATCTTCCAATTCGGGCTAAACTGCTTTCGTCTTTGTTGCAATTGGCGGTTGCTATCACTTCTTGAGGAAATACAGCAATCCATTTATTGTCTGTAACTTTCTGAATTTTCATGTCTGTAATTTGTACTGGTTTTGACACACAATTCTCATAATGATTAGAGAATCGTAGTAATTGCACTTCGCAAGGGCCATCTGTTTGAACAGATGTTGTCGCTGATGATTAGTCGGGTGCCAATTCTTTGCAGTTTTCATTTCTTATATTCATTAAATTTACTGTATTAAGTTTATAAGTAAAACAATCCCCCTGTTTCCCTTTGAGTAGTTTATAAATTAAGAGTTACATTGTAGACTTAGATTGATTTACTATGTGCAAGTATGTTAAGATGCTCTCGGGGATTTTCATTATTCTTGAGGAATGACTGTGATCACACATTATCGAAGTATGGAGGTACTTTATTTCAATTGGTTGCAATACATCAGGCAATTTAAATAAGCCAATTCCGAAAGTAACGAATACAATGTTAAAGCGAGGAAGTTATTTACACGAACGAAGGTCATTCACTTCAGTAACGGTAATTAACCGAAACAGTTATGTTCTGTCGGAGTGTGTTACCGTGCGTTGATATAATGCTTAAGTTCCTCTTACTTAACCTTTTCTCACACCTTTCCTTTAGGGCACAATAACGAATATCGGCCAGCACAATGTCAAAGAAAACCCATTGGATTTCTTGAGATAAGTTCGTCAACAAGGATTGAATGATGAAGTTATAATTTTAAAGTTTGTACAAAGAAAATTGCATTGTTTGAACCTTAATTAAATAAGGGCACAACGCTTAATAATTGACGCCCAAAACTGGCGACATAATAACGTGGGCATAATAATTGGAACTTCAACTAATGGACGGTTTCCTATGACATAATACTGTTTATTAATTGAAAAATGTCAAAAGTTGATTCTTTTTCCCTGTATTAATCAATACCAAAATTTAAAGATTGCATCATAATACAGCTATACTAATTTAAATTGCATGCAACCGTATCTAAGCGAAAAATATCAATTCTACTATCAGACCGCAAAACTTCATAATGATTCTTTTTCTAAAATAATGCCGGGAACGTAATTTTTCGTATCAAGACAAAGCTTTCGCTGTCATAATTTGCTTGGGTTTTAATAAAGTTAATGACTAGGAATTGTAGTTTTTTCGGATAATTTAAGGATATCCACCACTATTCTAAACATGAAAGCTTTAAAAACGTGTATATAATAACGCTATCAGATCTCGTATGGAATCGATAAATAATTAATTTTCATACTTAGTTCTGTATAAAGAGATTGATCTTAAAATACCGCCGTATTTATTTTAACACTTTTTAATAAATAACTTAGACTTATCTCTAATTTGCATTTGCCGAATTATTAAGGTATAGGTATCGTTTATGTAAATCTTTCGTAGGACACGCATTCGCAAGTTTTAAAATATTTACATTACAGCGATTTTCACTTATTATTTAATATTTCGACGCTGTGAGAGTTTTTATTAATTAAGGGCGCGGTAGAGTATTTTATTCGACTAGCATTATGATAATCCCAGGAGTAGGCTTCGGTCATCTTTAAAATAAAGCACACACGTAGTAACTATTTTTAATTAATGAAGCTCGCCCGTTAAACGTACAAAACTTAAATGAATGTTTACACATTTTGACAAACTATAAGCTTTATACAAAAATAATGAACAATAATAGTTTGTATGGTATCTTAATATACAAAAGAAGTCGACTCATACCCGAAACACGTAAGCACGCGAGAGTCGCTTCAAGATGCCATCACGCCACAACGGTTTAAACAATACTACTCAATACAACTGATAGCACACTACACGGCACGGCGCAGCGTATATTTTACGACAGGTGAGGGTCGCCTGTTCTATCATAAAAAGATATGTTACAACGCCTAAAAATCGTTCTTTTCTGCTTGAACTCTAAAATTTTTTATTTCAATAGACTTATATAAAAATGTTTTTGTTGAATATTTCGTTTACCTACTTAATGACTTAACTTATCTTTTGATAACTTTCATTTGCAGATTTACTAGTAAAAACTTATAAGTTGATTTGTTAGAGATCTTTTTCGAGAATTAAATTTAAACTTTTAAAATAAATTGTCGATACTTTAAAATGAAAGAAGTTTGCTTTGAACCAACAATTTTTACCGTTAAATTATCTTAGTGCACTTATCGACGAACCGGAAATCTTAATGGTAAATCACAAGGAAAGTTGCACATAAAAACCTAAAACCTTTTGCCGATAATGCTCTTTGACAATAGTTAATAATTTATCTACATTTTTAAATATATCTGTATTACAACACCTTAGTTTTTCTGAATTTCTTTATTCTTCTGATAAATTGCAGAAATTTTTTCGTCCCTGTGAACCATATTTTTAACTGTACAATATACATTTAATTTTGTATTGTTTTGCTTCTAAAATATTCGAAGTATCTTTACTAAATTTTCCTAATATTTTCTGAGTTGCCATTCCTCCACACACACGCACGCACGCACAAACGCACGCGCGCACGCACGCACATACGTACGTACACACGTATGCCCGCACGCACGCACGCACGCACGCAATAAATATTTAAGACTTGTCGAAGCATATTTTGATTAACTTATTAAGTTAAGTTAAAAGAAAAATAAAAACTTATTTTCAGAAAATTTATTTTCTAAAAGGGTTGAAATTCGTATCTAATTGGAGTTTTATCCAAATTGGAGCGTGGGAGTTTTATTTATATAAGCAGAATATATAAGAAATAATAGAGACAGAGAGTTCAGTAATAAAAAAAAGTTTCAAACTTTAATCACTATAAGATAATAAAAGTTTCTTCTTTGATTCTATGTGTTGTAAATAATTAGATAGCTTTAAGTAAATAGTATGTGTTTTAATAATTGGGCAAAACACCTGATAAATTGTGTTAATATATGAAATTTATAAGAGATTAAAAATGACAATATATTTTAATTCATAGACAGTACTAAACGAGTCTCGTGTATAATTTATTAGAGAAAGGTTAAAAGAAAATATTGATTTATTTAGATAACTAGGGGACAAGCCAGACAGATAAGAAGGTATTTCATGTGTAATAATAAACACGCAGCAAATGAAATAAAATTGCAATATTAAAATAAAACTATTTGATTTAATAATAGATGCCCAATATTTACAATGTTAATTTTAATCAAATTTCTTCAATTAAATAAAATATTGTTATAATTATTTATAATATTTTCACATTCTTTTTACAAAGCGACAGTCAGGACAGGATTTACACAATCCAAAGCAAAATTAGGCTTTGCCCTTTCCGCCCCAAACAATTATTTTGTTAACCTTTCGATTCACATTAAATACAATTTGCTACGTGCATCGACGTAGCCTAACAAAAAATATAATCAAGGAAAGAAAATGGCCGGGCTCAGTCGGTAAGTTGTCGGGGTAGTTCAATTACCAACAAAGAAGAAAGGCCTGAAATAAAAAAAAAACATGATCGCACTCAATCAATAAATCCACACGAAACATAAAAAATTATAATTAAACAAACAAAAAAAACATGTTATATCAACACAGTAGTGCCCAAATAAATGTAAACAAGAATAGCGCATAACCTTATTATACATTTAACAGGAAGAACAAAAAAAATTCTTCTCAAAATAGCGAGCTGTAGTTTTTAGGTTCCGACCCTAAGTTAATTACCCAAAAGAAAGAAAAGAAAAGAACAAAATTTCCCCCCTAAAAACCCGAAGCTCTAAAAATTTATCGTAAACACAGCATTAACTATCTACAATTATTACAGGACATAATCAGTACGCATTCTACTCGGGACCATACATAACTCCTTACAGAAACACAGTCATTTATATGGAACAAGGTCAATCATCTATAGCACCATGTGCATATGTAGTATCACCAACTACCTAACCTCCTATAATAAAATGGTGGCTAAACACTCACCCTCGAGTTTATAACACAGAACTGGCTCGTACCGTCTCTAATGACGTAGCGAAACAGGGAGCGCGTGATCCCGCCTTGGGGTTGTCCTCCCATCACAAAAAGGGGCGGTAATCCATCGCGTGAAGCTAGAATAATTACAGGTACAATTTCTTTATTGTCGCCGCAAAGCACACTTTTTTTAAAACCAGAATTACTTACCACACAATATTGTGTGCGCGAAATCCCACAAAAAACGGAAACGAAAAATACAATGATAACGATGAGTACTTTTGTCGTATTCAGAAAAGAAAATGCAAATATATTCGTTTTGAAATAACTCGAGTTCAAAGTAATACCAGTGTTATCAACACAAGTGATTGGAAACTTGAAAAGACGGTTTTATCGGATAGTTCAATGCCTCATTTCAACGAGTTTTAAATTGGAAATCACATAAGAATCAAGTATACGCAAGTTAACGGATATCTAAAACAAGGTATTGACTATTTAATTTATAGAATAAGCTTTTCAAATTCACATCAAATTGGTTTAAATGAAAATCGTCAGGAAGTGTACTTATTATAAACAGGATGTTGTCGACGTATGAAAGAGTAAGAACGGAATTGATGTAAATGAAATAACCAAATACCGCTGAAAATAAAGGTAACAAATTTATTTGTACTTTTAAGTGCTCGTTTCCGATATATGTTAGATACGATCTTGGTACAAGATAATTAATGATACAATATCAACAGCAATAAATCGAAAATAAGTTACACAATAAATACTTAAAAACATATTTCAATATTTAACAATTCAAATCGAGAATTGACATTTATTCAACCGCCATGTTGATGAAATCCTTTGTAATTATTAACTGGCAATAAGATTGGTTTACTGAAGCGAACTATTTGTACTTATTTAGTAAAGATGTATTGAAGTAGCAGTAGTAGTAACATTTGCAGTAAAATGAGCAATTGTGGTAGAACTCGCATTGCGTTATAGCTAGAAGCTACCCTATAACTAGCATTCCTAAACTCTTTAACTTGTCAACACATTTTGATGTCCAATATATTACCTTGCATTAAAACGACCCATTAAATTATGTTCTCGGTTTTTAGTTACATTGCCAAGCGTACAACTAACTAGTATTTTGAAACTTTTATAAAATTACTATCAACTTTTAAGATGATTTAAAGTGTTTAGGTAAAACTGCGACTTTTGAAATTATTGGAAACTTTTACTACACTTCAGTATTAAGTGCAATTACTCCTTGTATTGTGTATTGAAACATAATGCTCTGAAATTTATTGCATGCTCAATTGGGCGTGTGATTCTGCTTCCCCGCTACTTTGCTGAATATTAGATTTCGGCTTAAACGGTAATGTGGGTGTGCACATTTAAATCCACAACTTGCCTTGATGATGCACTATACAAAAGTGTACGAAACGTCGCCTATATTAATACTTAATATGATACAATACAATCTAGGAACATGAATCTATTAATTATGACTCCAGCCATGATAGTTTTCGAAAATATAATATTTGTAAGATGTTCAAAAATTTGTTATCATAAGGTGATTTCTCTAATTTATTGTGATTGTGACGTGATTTATGTGTAACAAATAAACCTGTTCGTAAATTATAATTGTGAAACTCGTTTTGTACTTTCTGCATATTATGTTTTTAGGGTTCAATTCCAATGCCAGAATTAGATAGGTTTATTTGCTTTTAATGCTTCTAAAGAGGTTTGCATGGTCCTCAGTATCTTTAAGGTCGCGTTTGCCAACTCGGAATTTCAATAATATCCCTCGGAGAATCAATAATTGTTTGATTTTTTACGTTCAACCTATCGGTAGTGTTTAGTTATTTTTGGTCAATTTAGCAAAAGTTTACGCCTACAACCACGTAGTTACTAATCCTTGAAGTGCAGCCAATGATATACCTACTGGTAGTTTATAATTTCACGCCATTTTCACTTATCTAAATCATGATTCATTAGCATACTAAAAGTTAAAATGTTTTCAATACGTTAGACAGAACTACATAAATAATATATTAGAAATACCCCATGACAAATATTAAACGGAACGAATCTTATACATTTTAAAAAATGTTACGCTGTTCTATGAAAGTGTGGAAAATCTAGGACAAGACTCATCAACTTCCACTAGTTAGATATTTTAAATTTCAGGCTATACGAATTAAAGTAAGATCATACATATTACATAAACTAAATACCCAGAAAGCAACTAATCAGTTTCAAAATCATTACTGAAACGAGGTCGATTACAGCAAGCTGTCGTTTGCAATTTTTCAAAATGACTTCAGCAGCCCTATCAAGTAAGGGCATGTCCCTCTGCTTAAGAAGCCATTTGTGGCAAAACAAGTATTTTCCCTCAAAATAATTCAGCGTATCCCCAAGAGAAGGCATTTAATCTGTCCAAATATCGCACCTACTTTGTAATATTGGGAAAGCGTGGTTCAAATAGCGGACATAAATCATGTTGTCATGGCGAGTTAACTTGAATTACATTAAGGCGTAACAATTGATAATGTCTACCAAGTAAAAATGTTTTCGTCCTTGCTGACAGAAATGGATTTTTTGTCTTGTAAGTGTTTAAGCTACGTTGGGGGTAATAACGGTCTTTATTCTTTTGCATTTGAATGCTAGTTTCTTTTAAGTTCTCGCTTGTATTCTGAAATTTCAGGCACTGCTTTTGTTTGAAAAATAAATTGAAATTTAGCTCTGCTATAACAAGAAAAGTACAAAGCTCTTTCATTGGTAGTGAAATTCCTGCAAGACTCTAAATCCGTCTTATTTTCAATCTTACCTTGATTCAACAGACACACAAACGATAAATTGCCTTAAAACGATTTTCGTTCTCATAAATTACATTATTTGATATATTCTACATCAAGAACTCCTTTGTCTACATGCTTTGTCTGTAGCCTCCAGTGCATCGAGTCTGAGTAATATACATTTTTGATAATGCTCTTTCTTATCCAACGCATCACACGCGTTTCTCCCATGAATGTAAATGATTCTAAATGAACTAAGCTTCTGGATATTCTGCGCATTACTGCACCGGTGTAAATGTATGGGCATTTTTAGTAAATAGAAAGTGTAATAGGAATCGAGGTTTCAAATAAATAAATAGAGCCAATATTTTATTTAACCCATACATTTAAACTCTGTTAGCCATAACAGAACGACACCAATGAACCATTCCGCTTTCATGAATCCCATCTTCGGCACCACCCTGTGATAAATAAATTGTAATTAGTGGCAGAACCTTTTTCAGATTCTCGATCAGCTCCATTAGCGTTTTCGCAACAGACACGGAGTACATTGGCGCATTCTGGACTACATGATGAACACTATGATTTAACGTATCAATTTTACACTATAGTTCACATGTGACTACTAAGGCCAAGGTCCCGGATCCAATTCCCGATAAGGACCTGTTGAAAAATGTTAGGCGAGTGTTTTTCATTAAAATATGCCCTCGTTCGGATCAGAGGTAAAATTTAGTATCGTGCGTGAGTGTTGTCACCTTGCTTGGAGCAGCAAGAGTTAGACAAAATTCAAAATTATTAAGTAAAAAAAACTAGCTTTCTGGCCAGTGTAATACCTTTGGGACTACTGTAGTCATTTATTTGTGGGTATTTGTTTCTAGGCTTACTATGATCACTCGGAACTGTGGTTTTTAGAGTTGTACTGTTGTTTTTTTTATAAAGATGGGGAACGACTTAAAAACTACAGCTCGCAATTGTAAAAAAATGCTTTCTTTTGGGATTTGCTTTTAGATGTACATTGTAGTTATTGAGTATGCATTTTTGAGTACTACTGTGCTCCTGTAATATATATTTTGTTTAATTATAAGTTTTTTTTATGTTTTGTTATGAGTTATGAATGAGGGAGAGTATTTTTTTTTTATTTCAGGCCTCCATTTATTTCGTAGTGGAAATACCCCGCCTACTCACCGACTGAGACCGATCATCACTTACTTTTAGTTTTTTTGTAGGCTACGGCAATGTACGTAGCACATTTAGATGGTCATCGGGTAAGCAGCATCATAATTAATTTGCAGGTCAATTTGTAAAGCAAAGTAAATAAGGTGTTTGCAATTCATGTGAAACCAATACGCCCTCTGTACGGGCAAACAATTAACTGTAGTAACTTTTACCTTTGTATTAACAAGTAATAGACTCAAAACACCTAGACAAGGCGTAGGCGAGACAATTTAGCAGAGAAGAGTCAACCTGTACTTACAAAAAACCGAAAAATTAATCGGAAAAAGCTCACTCATTCAACAAAATCTAATCTAAATCGAAGAAACATAGACTTTCCTGTTAGGATGAACTTGAACAAAAGAATCTCATAGGAGACACACCACTAAGAAAGGAAAAATGAAGGATAAGCAATCGTCTAGGGCAAAGATGGAATGGCCTAACACTGCAAACATCGTCGAAGAACGGATATCTCTAAGAAATAAATAACAAAGTTTTCAACCTCAAGAAAAGAAGTCGATTTCTGCAGAAAACCAAAAGTAGGAAAGTAAACGAGGAAGAAAACTAGCAGTAACCGAAACAAGACAGATTGTCTAACAAGTATGTAAAGAAACAAAAAGAGAGTTGGAGTAAAAAAAATATATAAACACTTCACGCTGTGGTAACAGGAACTCGTAGACGGATAACCCAGTTTAAAAAAAAGAAAAGAAAGGTCTAAAAAGCATATACCACAGGAAGAGGATTGAATATCCAGCTAAGTCAGCACACAAACTGACAGAAAGCAAGACCAGCCACAGAAAAATGAAAAGAATATGGAACTTTAAGAACGAAAAAAAAACAAAAACAACAATACCCAGCAACAAGCGCACAAACCGAGAGAAAATACCAAACAAAACGGAGTCACCATAATAAATTGGAGTCAGAGGACGAATAATGTGGTTTATGACGTCTGTGTCGCTGGAAAGAGAACAAATCAATATTGGGGACAGTAGGATCGTCAGGATGTGCGGGTTTAAAGTCTTTGACATGTCAAATGACTTTGACAACGAAAGAATCGGTAAGTTCATACGTCCAAGAAGAAATAACTTTAGTGATAGGAAAAAGACTAAGTTTTTTTAAGAGCAATTTTGGCGTTAAAATGACGTGAAGCGTCGTACAGAGCAAAATTACGGTTCCAAACAAAATCACCTAGTTGATAGGAAACAGGAGAACGACGGAAATTAAACCAATTATGGGTCTTTCAGTAGGCAGCAGAAAGTTTTTTAAGAATATGGGAGTGGATACTTTTGAAAGGATCTAAATCAGAAGGATGATCAGGATCAGGAATGGTAAATGAATGGTAAATATGCTGTAATTAGTGGTGATTCCGGTTCTAGTTTAGGTTTGCTGTCTGTTAGTGGCCTTCGAATGGTTTGGTGTGTATACATTCTTCAGGAGTGCGTCTCATAGTTTTCGTATTTCCTCTTGTTTATTTGTGTCGTCTGTTAGTGTTTGAGACCGTGTGACTAAGGTACTCACAACAGAGTAGAGTTGTGCCGGGTGATTATTTGACTTGGCGTTTAAATATCTATGCGTGTGAGTTGGCTTTCTGAAGAACGTGTGGTTAAGTTATTCGTTGTCCTTTATCTTCACTAGTGCATCCAGAAACGGTAATTGACTATTCTCTTCTACCATAGTAAATTTTATTTTCGGATGTATACCCTTGAGGTGTTCTAGGAAACCATTGGGTTGTTCTCCTCCGTGTGTACAAATCACAAACGTATCATCAACATACCTTGGGCATAATTTGGGTTTATGTGTCGCAGTTTCTATTGCACACACCTCGATATCTTCTACGAATAAATTAGCAATCACTGGTGATAATGGTGATCCCATAGGTGCTCTTTCGACTTACCTATAGCGTTGTTTGTTGAAGGTAGAATATGTGTTGCTGAGATAATGCTCTGGTGAGTCGATGATACAGTCTTCAATGATGTACTTCTTTTTCAAAAGTATCAGTATATCCTCTATTGGCATGTTGATAAACTATGATACCACATCAAAGTAAATGTTGTGCTTGAACTTTTTCGGTATATTCAGTAGTTGGATAAAATGTTCGACGTTCTCAACGTATGAAGCTGACATTTCAGCAAGTGGCTGTAGGTGATTGGCTAAGTATTTCGCTAGCGGCTATAAAGCTGATCCTATTGAACTCATGATTGGTCGTAGTGGTGCTCCTTCTTTGTGGATTTTGTGAAGACCTTATAGTTTTGATACCTTCATGATTTTTCTCGTGGAATTACTTCTTCTTGTTCCTCCTTGTCTATAGAACTTTTCTTGATTTTTAGTCTTGTAGTGTTTTCCAGATATGTTGTTGTATGGGAGAGATAGGCTGGTATGCTTCGTCATTAAGTAGAGTGTTCAATTTGGTGTGGTAATCTTATGTATTCATTATTACTGCTAGTTCTTTTTATCCACCGGTAGAACAATACTATCTTCATTCAATCGTATACTTTTGAGCGCAAGCCATTCTTCTTTTATAAGGTTCTTTCTTGGGAGATGAGATGTTCTTAAGATGTTTGGAAACATCTTGGAGTATCGATTCAGCTGTAACGTTGTCTAGCTTGTGAATTGGTCTTTCTATGCCACAGATGGTATCTTCTACGGGCAATCGTGCTGGTGTAATGGCAAAATTAAAGCCTTCCGCAAGGACGCTCTCTGTTGCGTTATCTATCGGATGTTTGAATAAATTTCGTATTGCTTTTGCGTACTCCATAGTTTTCGTTTCTTGAATTGGTGTTTGTTGTTGTTGTCAATGTTGACACTTCTTCTTCTGCTTCTGTGTTGCAAGATTGGTGTTTGTTTCTGTTCGGAACTCGGCCAGTTAGTTTATAGTGCACTATAAGCTTGTATAGATGATGTTGTTCAGGCGTAGGTGTAGTTGAATCAATTCTTCATTAATCCGATTCAGCATTAGACGTGTATCATGGATGGCTTCTCGTAACAGTGCAAGTCTTGTTCTTCGGAGTATCTTTTTCGAAGAGTAGTTTGTTTTTGAAACGTTATCTCATACACTTTGGCATCAGAGATCAAGCATGCCCTCTAAGTAGTATATATAGTAAGATAAAGGAACACTTCTTCATTCAATGCTCAACCTATAGAGCCTGCAGTTGGCAGATGTGATTTTATCAAACGGCGCCAAATTGACAGCGGTTCACTTCAGAACCAACCAGCTACGCGGAATAATACAAAGAAAATTGACGAAGCAAACAATGTCCGCAGAAATCTCAAAATCTATATATATATATATTAAATTTTATTTTGTTTAGATTTTTTCTTTCATAAATTTTTGTACATGTGTCCATTGACCATGTTGTGACATACTGCTTGTATTAGACATTGGGTGAAGTGATAGGAAGTGGTATCATTTCTTTCATACACAGGTGAGAATTTTTTTGTTGTAAAAGTAACTCCATTCAACCAGGAGGCCGAAGTATCCGAGAGATCTACGAGGAATACTCGCCTTCCGAGTGACGTACAGTCTGGATACAGTAAGTTGGCACCCACCAGGAAAATTATGACAAAAACCAAACCTTACAAGGTAGGTAAATTCTAGAGTTTTCTTTTTTCCAGAATCCATCCCGCACCAATGCAGTTAGCCTTAGAACTTTAAAATTGTTAACTCATCCCACTCCCGTTAGAGTAAATTAAAATTAGTAGCGTAACTTCGATTTTGCTCATAAGAAATCACATCAAAACTTTTGTCTTTCGCACTAAGCTCATCGTCATAATCTAATCTTACTTTAACTAAACATAGAACATATGCTTTGAAAATTTGATATTAATTTTGAACTTGTACAATTTGCAGTTTTAAAAGAGATGAGATTGTGAAATGATTGTGTGCATCTATTCTCAACACCCTTAAAGTGCTTTGTGTGTGGAATCTCATCCAGAGTTCGCTTACAAATTACAAACTCTCGAATACCACTCAACTATCATAAATATTACGTGTTGAAAAATAAGGCAATTCCATTTAGTGGTTCTAAATGGCCTCTAAGTTTGTCAATACAAAACGACGATTTCCAGCATCATCCATAATGCACATAGCATAGAACGCGCGTGCATCATCCCAATGGGGCTGTTACCGTGCGGTTGGCAATAAATTGATGTGGTGTTGTACCCAGCATGATGACAGATTATGGCATCATCAATCATACAGTAGATAACGACCATAAGATAATTTACTTTACTAAAAACGCGATATAAAATATGATATTACTTTATAATTCCATAGAAGTGATTATAGTAATAATCCGATATCAGATCAAAATTAGTTTAGATTTAGCGAATAGCCGTGTAGTAAAACCTAAAATCCCCTATGCACTATTCAAATTAACGTTGATCCTGGTGCTTCGCACTACACGATTTAAGTATACGAATGATTAACATAAAACTAACATTAGTCCCGAATCCTCGAGCGATGAAGCGGTAGCAATGTAAGCGTAAGATTATCAGCACCGGGATTGTATGTAATTATACTGGATTTCTATGAGTCATACTCGTTGCATTAGGGGGGTAACTAAAGCCTTGATTTAGAATTCACCAAATAAAATATCCCTTGATGCTCAATTTTCAATTCAATAGTAGCGCAAATTTTATAAGTGGTCCCTTGTGAGTGCCAAGAAAAGACTAAATTACTGTATAAATAAGAATAGAGTACCGCAACTAATCCAGAATATTAATTGGCTTTGTGCATTTATTCCCCGTCCTTATTTAAATTAAAGTAACTCCATACATGCAATAAAGAGTTAGGAAGTTAAAGTTAATTGATTCGCGTTCACACAAGCAAAGAAAATTGCCCTTCCGTGTACCTTTTAGATTATATTAACAAGCATACTCTGACTTCATTAATTGGTTTTGCTTCTTCAAAGGTAAACGTTAACTATAGCAATTTAGAAGTCATTCGAATTGCTAATATTTCACTTTTTGAGGCAAATGTAGGTCCTAATCCGTAAAGTACTCCGAACACAGTTGGGCTGTAACAAATATATGGTTAATTTCCGCCATTACGCTTTTATAAATTTAGTAGTAAATAGTTTCCAAATTATAGCAAATAGAGAAAGCTTAACACTGTAGCACCAAACGTCCATTCTTATCTTGAAAAATCTTTTCGCAAACTACTTATAATGTTAAATTTAGGATTTATGTAAATCTTCTGTTTCTAGTGATCATCACGTATCTGACCAACTTTGAGAAAATCGTCTACAATTTATTCAAATACATCACAACAAAACATTTAGTTTAACTTTTATAAATACCTTCTACAAAGAACTTGAAGTCTGCCTGAATATTTAATAAACCAAAACGTATCATACACCTTTTGACTGCAATATAAGGTATGAATAATACCGTTTTGATAACTATTTATTTTGCTACGCACATTGACGTAGCCTAAAAGACAAAAAAAATGACCGGACTCAATCGGTGAGTGGGCGGGGTCTTACCAATACAAGAAAAAAATTAAACAAAAGCCTGAAATAAAAATAAGAAATTAAACATACTTATTAATACTTATAATTAATCTAAGTGACATTTTGGGGAGACATAAAAGCATAGTATACCCAAAGAAGAAAAATCAATAACTACAATTGTACATATAGCAAAAAAACCCAAACCAAAAAAAATACTGTTTAACATAGCGAGCTGCAGTTTTTAGGTCACTACAAATCTTAATTAACCAAACAAAAAACTTACGACTCTAAAAACACCAGCTCTAAATTATCATGGTAAACATAAAGGTACATATATAACGTTGGCACTACGATGTCTTAACTAACCAAAAATTTACAACTCAAAAAAAGGAAAACCCACATTCCCTCGTAAACATACAATTAAACATATAGGATGGTCACGCTAAATACAATATTAATAATAAATATTATCTCACGTACCAATGATCATTTTAAAAAAACTAAATTTAATCATCACGTGGAGCCTGATAAATATACTGTTTCGACCAATTTCACAGGACCCATACAAGAAAATTGTGCATAAACACTCATCCGTGTCCACGGTGTAGGTTTAGGGCACACCTTCCCTAATGACAGGGCGGAGCAGGGGAGCTCGAGATCTCGCAGTGTGGGTGTCTTCCCATAACAAAAGTAGCAGCAATTCAATGGGACATCAGGTCCACCGGAGGAAGAAGCAGTGTGTGCTCAAAAATTTTTCAGAGAACGAAAACGACAATTACTCTTGGTCGTATATAGAAAAGAATAATTATTAACTCGTTTGATAGCACCAATTTACATTCCTGTCGGTATTATCAAATATACGAATGTGATTAGTCGAAACAAGCTTTGTCGGTGAAGTAGGATTCATTATTTCAACGAATCTTTAGATTGAAGTAATTTAGAAAGTAATCATACGCTATCGTAATGTGTAGCAAGTTCACGGATACCTAAAACAGGGTATTGACTATTTAATTTATAGAATATACTTTTCGTTTTAAAGTAAATAGATTTCAAATTGAAAATTATTAGGAAGCGTATTTATTGTAGGAAGGGTGTTGTTGTAGGATTTTGAGCAGAATCTAAGTAAATGAATAATGAAATACCAAAAAGGGGTAGGTTTTAACTGACCATCGTAAAGTAAACGTAACAATTTCCAAAACGAAATGTTGAACAATGCACACAAGTAGAGATGAGATATATAAATACACAAATATTAAAGAAAATTCACGTTACAAATCATCAAATATTGCAAGCACAGCATACATTTTTCCAAAAAGAAAAACAAAAAAATTGAAAAAGCTATTACACAATTTCAAACAATTCTAGGTTAAGCAAATCTGTACATTAAAAATATTAAGGACATTTTATATTAATCTAATTACAATAATTTATTATTGTAGTAATTGACAATTTAGTGTTGTTGAATATGTCATATAGTTAAATTATGTCTTTAACAGCTAAAATGTTTTTTAAGCCAAACAACTTTCTACTTCTACACTGGTTATCGGGGCATGTTTGATTTTATGGCTGGAACCATATCTAAATCTTCTTCTTCTTCTTTTAACACATTTGAAATTGTTGGTAATTGTCTGAAGCCTTGTCTTTATTAATACGTCTTGCAAATTGGCTGAAACAATACTATAATGCGTCCTGGTAGCTCAGATATTTTATTTTGGAAATTTGTGATTATTTTAATAGAATCAACAAGAATAACTTTTTTTCTAAAGTCTGAATATAGTGTTGCTAACAATAGTATCGTTACTTCTTATATATGCCAAATTATGTTATACTCATTAATTTGCTACGTTCAAAACACTGCAAGTAATTTTTTCTGTATGAATATTTATTCATATTACTTCTATTTAAAACGCCCTAAAAATGTATAAACAAACTCATAAAAGCCATCGATCAATAAGCTCGATTTTCTGCCATTTCAATTAGTGTTATTTTATGAAATTTCTGAAATAATTATTCTATACAGATTTGCCTTATAAACTAAAACAGCTGCTTAGAAATCTTCACATTACAAAGTTTCTACAAATAAATCATACCACCTGCTGTGACTATATTTTAATTACAGTTCATATAAATGCGCATCTTTCTTCTAAAAGATAAAGCCACTTAACCATCTGCCTAGTAAATGAATATCTTGCAGCTGTGAAGATGTTTCAAAGTAATAAGATTGCTTTCCTTTGTTTAAAAATCCTTTGTTAATGCGTTATCTACTTGTTGGCAAGCTGTAGATTTTTGAAGCTACCGCCTGAGAATTTTACACACTTGATCCTTCGGCGATATTTTTGAAAGCCAAATATCTAACCCCATACATGGTCCTTACATTATAAAATAGAGACCGTGATTTGAAAGCGGTACAATTGAATACAACATCTTTTTAACGAGGAGATAATGTTGTAAATTCGCGCTATTAAAATGCTTTTTATGCTAGTATCAGTTGAGTGGGTGGTTCCAGCGTCCAACCCACAGAGAAATGTAGCCGCCTTTTCCTATCCATAAGATGAGACCAGCAAGAAACCGATAGCCCAGGGTACAGTTTTCATTTCATTTGCTGTTCATAATGCTATGGCTCATGATTATTTAGTAAATTACCAACGCAACGTAACAAAACTCACGTCCACAATGCACGAGCGACTATCTAATCATTCTACAAGTTAAAAATTAGTCAATCAAAGTTTGTGTTAGAGCCCGTTTTGCAGTTTCTTTTGTCTTTTTGCATAGATATTAACGTCAACAAATTGCGCATCAATTTAAGAGTAGTTAACACTCGATTAATTTAAGTTAGGGTGTATAAGTTTAATATTACACTATTTCTTGAGGAGGTGCACTTCGCAATGCAGAATGTATAATTTATGTATATTTCCTTTCCGAGAATTATTGTAAAGTTTATGTTTAATTTTCTTTTGTACATATTTAAGGTGAAACATTAAGTAAGTATCTAGATTCTAAGATGTTATATTTGCTTACCAATTTTATATTTTTATGTTATAACGCGGTGTTTACCCTACGTTGTTACGGGACGATTACGCAAATTATTGCTTTCCCTGTTGTTTTGTAAATAGTCTTTCAAAATTGTATGTTAATAATATAGCTTATCGCCAACCGTCAATATAACCATACATTACCACAGCAATTTTCGAAAGTATGGAAACACTTTATCTTACTGTAAAAATCAAACGTTTTACCTGCCGCAAATTAATCAATATACCAACGACTGATAAATGACATTAAACAAAAACATGTTCTCATATTTTCGAGAGAAATTGAGAAAAATACGTCAAATTCGTATGAACTAATTAATAAATGAAACATTTATACCAAGAAGCGGCCGGAACAGTAAAAAAACCCGTAAAAATCAATAAGAATAATTTATTATCTTTCACAATAACTGTAGAATAGAAGGCGATGCCACAATAACTTTAGCTATTAAACAAAAACGGAAAGCGCACATAAATCAATACTAACGAGGTAATAAAACTCGGCAATTTTGAACGCCAATGAGAATTTCCCAGAAAATTACGTCAGATAGGCGTATATTATTGGAAATGGAATCACAGAAAATACCAGTGTATTCTAGAAATAAAGACAATATAGTATATAAGGAAGCGGTTATTAAAGTAGAGTCACTCATTAATAAATCGGGGTCAACCAAGCAAGATGTACAAAAACTCCATTCATTAATGAATTCGATCGCGAAATGTTCATTTAAATGGCGAAGACGTTATTTGAAGTATGTAACACACATACTGTAATTTAATATTTAAAATGTAACAGTGAATAGAGAAGTATGTTTTGAACGTTATCTGCACATAAAGATGAAAATTATTAAATGTAATTGTATACAATGAATATGGGAAATGCTTCGAATAATTTAGAGGATACACGTTGGTTTCTAAATGAAGATTTAAATAATATGCAAGATTTTGCAAAATAAGATTTGAACTTCAATTTAAAATAAAGCCAAGAAGTCGAAGATATTTAATTGGAAAAGCCCTTCGTGGATTTTTGCAAGTATATTTTTTTAACGTTGTTTGTAACTAATACTTGAATTTTGTCATTTAAGTCTAAAGTAGAATAGGTCTGAATCATATAATGATTTTATATTTGTAAGCATCTTTACCAGGAAAGTTTGTGTACAAAGTTGGAAACACTCTGACCTTTTAATAGATCATCTGGAAAAAATATTTGGTCAAACAAACCTTACAAGCGTGGGAATAAACAACCAGTAAAATATCTACAAGAGAAGAGATTTAGTTCTGTAAATTTAAATAAGGTAAGGAACATTTTTATAATTAAGTAAATAAGTACCTGTTAGAAATAATTTGATGTTTGAAATAAACATGCTGTAAATGTTCTATCTACTTTTGTATGAGAGAAAATACTTTATGTATAAATGCTTTGTGATATTGCTGTTAGATTTCAAATTCCAACATTTCCGTTGAGCTAGTCAGGCAAAAGTTAGAAAGGAAGGTGAGTGAATAATTTCAAATTTTACAATTTGCTAAATCTGTTTCACAACACTCTTTTAGAGAAAATGTCTTTGAAATATGGTACCCTTTTGCGTTATTTATTAATTTATTCATCATTCCAGTCTAACAGTTTCTGCAATTTGATTAATATCATGTGCCAAATAAGTGCGGTCAAATACACTGACTTTCATAAAAAAACGCAACGCACAGAAGTTGTTAATCGATTTTAATAAAATTATCATAACATGACTATTTTGATGAAATAAAGTAATGATTAAAATTTAAATAAAATCTAGACATTCTTTATTTTGTTTTTTTTTCATTTCTTTGTTGACAGTATCAATTAATTGTACACAATCTATTTGTGTGTAGTTAACTGTCAAGTATTAGATTAGTTTGTCCATTGCTGCTTTCTGAAAATTTAGGAATGCCAAGTGTTCGTTAACGTGTGCGTAAAATATTACAGGCCTTCTGCGTGCGTCAATAGACCTAAGGGTAGTAGAGGGAGTAAGTAAGGGGTTACTGTAACTTGTTGTTCAGAGATACAGGAGAACGTAAGAAGCTTTCATGATGTGTAGTCGCTTAGCTTGATTTATATTTAAATAAACCTTTCTTTAAACTTGATGTTGTTTATTGCATTACATCAACTTTGGTGCCGAAACCCGGGAAGATCTGGTGATAAATATAAACGAGTTTTAACGTAAATAATCGGAATAACGGAACGTGAACGCGAATATTTAACAGACGGCTATACTATCGAGGCTTCGTGATGGAAAAAGTAAAACGGACAATCTGTAGAACGCACTTAACTAAAACAGTTAATAATATAAATTCTATGCTAGAAAATAGTTTCAGTGTTGAAGACATTTATACAGCTATGTCAAAGTTAAAGCTTGCGAGTGACAACCTGAAAGAAATTGATAAGCAAATTGTACTTCTGCTTAAAGAAAATCTAGAGGACGAGTTAAGGAAAAGGTATGAATATGAAGAGGTTGCTGTAACTACGATGTCTAAGTTGAAATTTAGATTAAAATGCCCAGAAAAATCGCAGATAGAGGTTGACTCAAATTTAACGAATACGGTACCAGTAAGTAACGAAGCAACTAGGCCGTACTTTACGTAAGAGAAGCTTCAACGTGTACAGTTAGCAAAGTATGATGGTACTGCAAAGGGTTGGCTTCCTTTCTGGGAACAATTCAGAAGTATGATCCACGACAATCAACTATTAACGAACGGAGATCGATTCAACTACCTGCGAATGTATGTCACGGGAAGGGCCGCTGAAGCAATTGAGGGATTTCCTCCATCTGGAGCATTCTATGAAGAAGCTTTAAATATATTAAAAAATCAATTTGAAAATGGGGAACGGCTAATTGAACAATATATTGATAGCATTATGAAAATCGAACCTGTATAATCTAAAAATGACGTAAGCACTTTAAGGAAGAATTACAATCTAATCACTTCAGCTATGCGTGCTCTGGAAATCTTAGAAGTATCTAGTTAGTTCTCAGTATAACATAATCGTAAAGTCGACTCTCATTAAGTCGTTGCCAACGGAATTGCGTTTAGGATTTTATCGACAAATGAAAATGAAATCATCTAATCCTCTAGAAATTATTACGAATAATTTAGAAAGTTCATCATCAAGGTCAGAGGAAGATGCAGATCGCCATGTAAAGAATTTGTTGCAGTTTCTTAAAAACGAACTCGATTCGTTGGAACAAGCTTTAAAACCGGATACAGATTGTAAAGAAAAGATGCTCCCAACAGAAAAGAGAACGCATTACAAAGGACCTGCGTCTAGTTTATTAGTCACGCCGAACAAACGTCTTGAATGCTGTGCTTTCTGCAAGAAAGACCATAAAACCGAAATGTGTGACTCAGATGTACCTTTGGCAAGGAAAAGAAAAATTCTAAAAGCAGCAGGAAATTGTTACCGTTGTACGAGAAATAACCATAGTGCTAAATATTGTAAAAATAGATTCTTAAGATGTAAGAAATGCAGAAATAGGCATGCAACAACAATGCGCGACCCTAACTTTAAGCCAAGTAAAGATAGACACAACGCTGAGACGACAGGTATTACAGTGAAATTAACGAATGGAGAGAGTTCAATGAACACTTCGGCGCCGTCGGTGTCCAGTTTGATAACAAAAATAAACAAAAATGTGCTATTGCAAACGGCTTGTGTTTATGCCTTTGGCGAAAATTCAAAGAAGTTAATTAGATTAGTAATGGACGGAGGTAATCAACTTTCATTTATTAAGGAGAATCTATCAAGGGTATTAAATTTACCTGTTGTAGGACAACATATGGTTCGTATTGCCGCTTTTGGAAATAGTTCATCGATACCCTCTAAACTTTACAACCGCGTTTTAATTACTTTGAAGGGACAATATACAGATGAAATTTTAACGATTGAGGCTGTGGAAGTTCCAGAAATTTGCATGGACGATTTACATATACCTAAAGAAAGCGTGGTAGAGTATCAAAACTTGCAGCTTGCTGACAATATGCCGTTTAATATAGATCGAGCGTTAATTGTTGATGGAATTAGTATACTTATTGGGGCAGACAATTACTGGACAGTAGTGACAGGAAATAATATTCGTCTAAACAAAGGTTTAGTAGCAGTGGACACGAAATTTGGTTAAGCTTTGCATGGCCCCATACCAGTTGATGCTACAACCATAGGAGTAAATCTGCAGACAGTGTTACATGCGACAGTTATAAAAACAGAAGCCGAGATCGAAAGTATGTGGGATTTGGAAACAATAGGTATAAACCATAGAAGCAGACGACGATAAGAAATTTTTCGATAATTTTTTGAAAAATAACGTTCATAAATGTGATGATCGATATTTAGTAGCGCTACCGTGGAAGAATGAGGATGCAGTGATTGAAGATGATAATTTAATTAGTGCGCGAGTTCGTGTTCAGAGGTTAAAGTTTAAATTGACCAATATTAACAAAATATGTGAATATAACACTGCTATCAAAGGAATGTTGGATAATAATTATGCCGAGTTAATTTCCCGCGGTGATGCTGAAAAAACAAATACGGATCGTGTTTACTACATGCCGCACAGGCCTATTTTTAGAGAAGATAAACAAACAACGCGTTTGCGAGTAGTGTTCGATGCGTCTTCACATGCCCCAGGACAAAAATCATTGAATGACTTATTAGAAAAGAGGCCTAATTTAAGTCCAGATTTAATTAAGATTTTACTTAATTTTCGTGTAGGCGAGATCGGAATTACGGCTGACATTGAGAAAGCATTTCTACAAATTTATTTACATTCCGACGATAAAGACGCACATCGATTCTTATGGTACAACAACGACAATGAACTGGAAACGTACCGTATGAATAGAGTAACATTCGGAGTTACATGTAGCCCGTTTCTTTTAAATTCGGTGATACGAACACATTTAGTCAATAATCGAAAACAAAACCCTGAATTTATTGAAATCTTAGAAAGGGGATTTTATGTAGACGATATAGTGGTCAGTGTAAACAATCGAAATGTTGCAGAACATTTAAAAGACTTTTCAAGTAAGCTTTTTCAAGGAGCCTCCATGAATTTACGCAAATGGACTATTAACGATTTCGAAGTAAACAGCAAGGTTGAATCGCAAAATTCACAAATTCAAAAGGTGTTAGGAATTAAGTGGTGCAATCAAAACGATAGAATTAAAATCGATAAGGTAGTGTGTTGGACAGATTCTCTGATCGCATTGCATTGGATTAAACGTGGGGCGTCAAAGTGGAAACTATATGTGCCTAACCGTGTTAAAGAAATTCAGACCTTATCGAAAGATATAACATGGAGACATTGTCCGGGTCGCGAGAACCCTGCGGACTTATTAACCCGCGGAATAAGTTCAAGTACTTTAATAAATTCCGAAACTTGGTTACACGGTCCTAGGTGGTTGCTAGAAAGTGAACAAACATGGCCAGATAATACGATAGAGAAAGCTACGTCAACGATAGATATAGTATCGAAAATGTCGTTACTAATTAATGACACTACAAAAAGTAGCAATCAATTTATAGATTCCTCCAGATACAGTGATTTTGATCGTGTAGTGCGGATAACGGCATATGTTATACGATTTATAGGAAATTTAAAAACCAGAAATAATAAAGAAATGAAGAGCTTAACCGTAAACGAATTTGAAAGGGCCGAAATATGTTTGCTGAGGCAGGCTCAGCGGAAGGTTTATTATTCGGAGATTAACAGCTTACAAAAGGGTCAGGGCATTGAACGGAAATCGAGTATTTCAACTTTAAGCCCTTTCTTAGATAAACATGAATTGCTGCGTTTGGGTGGACGTCTTCATAATTTAAGAGAAGATTTCGACCTCAAGCATCCCGTTATTCTATCGAAAAATGCACATTTAAGTAAACTACTAATAATGAAGTTTCATAAAACTTTTCATAGTGGTATTAATGTGACACTTTATGAATTACGTAAACAATTTTGGATTGTACGAGGACGGCAATTAATAAAGTCCGTTTTAGCAAGAAGTGTTATCTGTAAACGACTTCGTGGAAAGTCAGGGTCGCATTCCTTCGCGCCGTTACCTAGAGATCGAATACAGCAAACAAAGCCCTTTGAAGTGACAGGTTTAGACTTCGCCGGACCGTTGTATTTTAAAGATAGTTATCACTCAAAACCATGTTATGTGCTCTTATTTACCTGCGCTGCTATACGAGAACTTCATCTAGAGATTGTTTTGAAAATGGATGTTGCGTCTACAATCAGTGCATGTAAACGGTTCTTTGCCCGTAGAGGGATTCCTAAGGTCATTTACTCAGATAACGCTAAAACATTTAAAAGAATATCACGTGAAATATCGACCTTAAACGAAGTGATGGCGAGTACAGAATTGATCGAGTTTGTGAACAGTCACCAAATAAAGTGGAAGTTTATAGTAGAGCGAGCGGCTTGGCACGGAGGATTTTACGAGCGACTTGTAAAAAGTGTAAAACACGCCCTTAGGGCTATGGTAGGACGTTCTTTACTAAATTTAGATCAACTAAATACACTCATTACCAAGTTTGAAGCACAATAAACGCCCGCCCGCTCACATACCTAGGTAGTGAACCTATGGATTTAATGCCGTTAACCCCTTCGCATTTTTTATTGGGACCCGCTTTGGCTACTATTCCTTTTGTTGACCGTGTTATTAATGGAGATGAGATTCGTAGGCTATGGAAGCAGAGAACAAACGTTATCGACTACTTTTGGAAAAGATGGAGCGCAGAATATTTACAATTATTAAGAGGAGCTCATCATAACGTGAATGTGCGTGAGTGTGCGATTTAGCAAGGGGATGTCGTATTAATACATGGAAATGATAAGCGACGGTTATTGTGGAAATTAGGGTTGGTGAAAGACGTGATAAACGGCCGTGATGGCAAAGTGCGTTAAGATTGCGAATGGCACCGTAATTAGGCGCCCAATACAATTATTGTATCCTTTAGAAATAAGAAGTGATAAACTAAGTTGTACCGCCGCGCCGGAGGATGTGTAAAATATTACAGGCCTTCTGCGTGCGTCGATAGACCTAAGGGTAGTAGAGGGAGTAAGTAAGGGGTTACTGTAACTTGTTGTTCAGAGATACAGGAGAACGTAAGAAGCTTTCATGATGTGTAGTCGCTTAGCTTGATTTATATTTAAATAAACCTTTCTTTAAACTTGATGTTGTTTATTGCATTACAACGTGGAAATTATCGGCAACTAGTTGATCGTGAACGTGACTGTATTATTGGTACGAGAGAAGCCGGACTTTCGCTTAGAAATATTGTTGGCCGTGTAACTCGATATGTTACAACGGTGGCAAGATGTTGGTCCAGATAGTCTGATGAAGGGATTCAACTACGCGGTCCTGGATCTGGATGTCCCCGAGTGATGACAGATCGCGAAGAATGTCGTTTAAGACTTTTGGCTACAAGAGACATATTTTCAACAACTCGGTCAATTGCAATAGACTGGATGATGCAAAATGCCAATGTCATCTGTTTGTCGCCGGATACAATCTTATGGACTGCATTCATAGCATCAATTTTTATATCTTCCTCTTACTCCACTTCACCGTACCCGTAGACTCGAATGGAGCAATGATAAGGGCAAATTGGTTTCAAAAATGGCATCAAATTTTGTTTAGTGACGAGTCTCTATTTTGTTTGCGGGCCAACGACGGCAGTAGGAGAGTCAGGCGTAGGCGTGGAGAACGCAATGATTCAACATTTGTTGTGGAACGTAACATAGCCCTTACACAAGGAATGATGATATGGGTGTAATATGTTATGGTAGCCGATCACCCTTGGTCTTTATCGTTGACAAATTAAACACAACCAGTTAAATTGCCAGTGAACAGTCTGTTGTACTTATAGTTCTTTGGGGTTGGAAAATTCCATTGTACAACAAGATAACGCACACCCTCATACGGCAAGGGTTACAATACGATGTTTGCCAGATTATAACGTTTTGCCTTACCAAGGGGCTATTTATAAGGTATTTACTCCCATGTGACCAGCTGAAAGGCACAAGGATAGGTGACGAGGATTTCCAATAGACGTTAAGAGCCCTCGGTAAGTTTCGGTGGAAAATGGCTCGTAGATGAGGAAACCTCTAAAGACTAAGCGGCTAGTCGAGCTATTTGTTCTGGGTAGAACATGAGCTTTGGGTCGGGGTTGAACTGCGACCAAAAATGTAGAGAATATGGCGCCACCGGATTTTTGTATACAAAGAAGACCTTACTTGAGTCTCTTGAATAAGGCGAATGCGGAAACCTTTACTCAATTACCGCTATACAACATATTACAGAAACACAATCCCTAAAGTTTTCTTACTTTATGGCTCGATATTGACCTTTATAGATGCACTGCTACACATGTAAACAGATTAAAACAAAGATAGCACAGTTTGTGCATTCATATCCAAAATTCATAATTAATTAGAATCAACCCTCATTCATTCCAACTAATAATCATAGTCTTGACCAAAATGAAAATCTATTCCTTCAAGTTGCAGTTAAATTATTTACATGACATCTTCTTTAAATAAATTTGATTAAATAATATTAATGAAAGATATGTACATATGTACTTGATAGTAATCAGTATTTCTCATAAATAAAATATAATAGTTTTTATATTAGAAAAGTCTAGCAAAAATTTATCTTGAAAGTGATTAAGTATGAGTTTTTGAATAATTAAATTTATATTACAACTTCTGTTGGTAATAGTAGTACTACTTGAACCTCACATTCTATGGCAAGATATTCCAAATAACATTTAGTGAAATGCAAAATGTAACAATTTAGTTCTCTAAGATAGAATAATTTATATTTCAAATAATCGCTTTAATTTTCATTAAATATAAAAGTTAACCTTTTCTACCTTCATATCGACACCTACCGTATTTTGTTAGTACCAATGAAAAGATTAAAAGTGAAACTTAATAGATTCCTGTTGCCATAATTTAAAAATAACTTGTTTGTCATTCACCTAATGAACTAGGAAATTTCCACGTGAACAAACAAAACTTATTTGTCTGCTATACCAAATGCTACAGCTGACGTATAAGAAAACAAATTACATACCAGATGTTAATCCATCGGAAAAATACGTGCTAGGTATAAGGACCATACCCGGAATAATAATTAATAATTTATAATCCTCTTGTTTCAGCAATTACAAATTAGGAATTTCCATTACCACACAAACCAATTAGCTGGATACTGAAAATCCAACAAGACATCACGTGCGTCCACATCAGATAATTGAAGCACGCCAGATTGACTTCCATACAAAGTTAAATTTCAAATAGTTACCAATAAATTTTCATTGCTTGCCAAATAAATTTTATATATTTCTCAAATTAAGGAAAGCTTCTTAAATTAATGTAAGCTGCTTAAGTTATCCAAATTATACACGTTACCTAAGATGCACTAAAAATATCAATTTAGTAAAGCTTTAAACTCAGTAATACTTACTGTTAACCTAAAGCCATTTAAACAATTTAACGTCCCGTCTAATGCGAACTAATACCAACCAAGCGTGGACATAAAATGAGCTAAGCCGAGACGATTTCATCTTGAAAAACAACTTTAAACTTTTGGTGCTTCCAACATGTGGTCTGCAACAACGTCATGTTCTTTGGTTTAATGAACAATTGACCTACTCTAACGACAGCTCAGTTGGAAGTGATTTCTTGACGTATGTTGCCATCTGACAACAAGTATGATATTACAATCATCTAAAGGAGGGAACTCTTATGGTGACACTAACAAATGGCATTTTTTGTCACCGCTTAATTTAAAATTTTATACTTTCAAATCGAAAGCTTATATTGTTTTCAACAATATATAATATTTATTACGTAGATTGTGTAGCATTATTATATTTAAGTTGACTATTAATGAATTAAATAAATTAGATATCTGTGAAAATATTGTCAGAAAATAAAATTGTTACAAGATTTCTTACTCATTGAGTAAATTTGGGATATGAACGGTAGAGCACCTTCAGCATCTTCGAGTTCAGGAAGCTGGGATGATGCACCTCAGGAAAAAATTAATCACTGGATTGACAATATGCTCTGCCGTTTATACGAGTGCATAGCAAATCGTGGTGGAGCAACTCTTTATAAAAAAAACTTTTTTATTTCTGTTCATCTGTTTTCAAATGTTAATCGTTTGTTTCATCACAATAAGCATTTGGAAAATTTTTATTAAAATCGATCAACTTCTGTGTGTTGCGTTTTTTATAAAAATCAGTATATGTTTTTATGAAAAAATTTTTAATTGGATGTTGCTTTAACAATATAAACTACTATACCAAACACAATTAACAAGATTTTTGCAGAAGGCACGGCTTGAGGCAAAAAAAATTACGTAAACTTTCGTTAACAAATATGTCGACGGTGCAATTAAATATCCGTTAATAAGAATATCTTCGTTTAACACGCCAATAATCAAAATAGTAACAAATTTTCCACAGCTGTCTGTTATTTCATCAACACAACACCAAATGCGATTACTTCCCTTTATTTGTCAAATTTTCTTAATGGTGTTTCAAAAACTAAACTAACCTGATATTTTCTTAAAGTGCTTTCGTCTGGTTTAGGTCTCTGGTAACGCTTTTCTAAAAAACTTACTTGTAGACAATACACGATTTAACTTTCATTCCGATTTTTTACCCGAATTATTCAACGCAATTCTCAATACTCTATATTAACATGTTGCTTGAGGTGAATCAATGTAGTAAATCACCTACCTCTTTATTAACTTTCCTGCTTAAAGATTCTTAATTGCAAAGCAACACTAATATATCATTAGCCTATAATGATGCTGTATATTCTGGATATATAACATGGTTGTAAGATTTATGAAATTCAATCTGTTAATATATGCCTTTTTGAGAACGAAAGCAGAACCCATAATGATGGAAAATAAAGTAATTATGTAATCATCGGATTCCTCAACGTAGTTTATCAGTAGCTTATACAGGTTTGCACATTATTTTTAGTTCTGTGCTGAAAATTTAATCAGTACGAACTTTCTTTGTGTATTGGATCCTGATGTTTCACCTTAAATATCCTGGGGTATGTATAGCATAACAGCAAGCACTGATCACGAACATCAACAAAGGTTTACTCTAGAGAATTCACTTGGAAGCACTTATAAAATTTATTACGTAATGTAAAGTTCGAGATAAGCCATTCGTGAAAGCATTTATATAATTTACATATAGAACAGAATTATTATATGAATTGCAGATACTTATATAACCTAAGCAGTCTCAGTATTCAGTATTAGGTAGAAATTTGTTTAAAATTACTTATTAGAAATTAAAATATACATTTAAAATTCTGTTCATGAGATTTTGAGATGTTCAAAAACATTATTATCATTGTATTAATATTCGAAAATAACTTACTTCAGCTTGTTATACCTTTTAAGTTTTTGATTAATATTTAAGATTTAGATAGACTGGTAGACAGACCTGCAACAACTGGATGCCTAATAGCAATTTGTACAACACTTAAGTGTATTACAATTTAAGAGTTTTTGAAAAATTGTAACATAATCAATATCCGTTACGAATTAATTAAGATTTAGGCAACTTTAAACACATGATTTAATCGCGAGCATGGTGGGCGTTTCCAGCATCACGTTAGGTCATGCAGTAGCGGTTCAAGTATAGTGGTCAAACCGTGCACACCTTCGCTCTTTCCTTTTAATTTAAGAAATCGAACAATCAAGATTTAAAGCCAGACAACTAAACAATTGTTCCTCAATAAAACAAATTTACCCATGCTAAATGAAGTAGAGTTCGGGGTTGGATAATTTCAATAGATTGTGGACTTGCATTTAGTTATCCGGTTAACTGAATATAATACTGTTTTCAAGGCGTGATGATCTAAAATATCTGTACAGAAGTCTATTTTATTTAAATGAGTTTCTCATGTTGGGCAGGGGGTAGTGTAACATAATCTATATCCGTTACGAATTAATTATGATTTAGGCAACTTTAAACACATAATTTAATCGCGAGCATGGTGGGCGTTTCCAGCATCACGCTAGGTCATGTAGTACAAGTTCAAGTATAGTTGTCAGGCCGGACACACTTTCCCTCTTTCTTTTTAATTTAAGTAATCAAACAATCAAAATGTCGAACTGCACAAGTTATTCTTTTGAAATTAAACTCGCAGTAAGGCGAGCTCAACTAAAAATCTTAATGATTTTAAGTGCTTCGTTCATATTCCTGTACGGGGTAAGATTTTGGAGAATTAATAAAAGACGTTTTTTTAAATTTCAATCCATTTTATATAGAAGCTACGGACGAATAAATTAGGTACGGATAAAATTTGATAAAGTAGTTAATTTATAAACGGAGGTAGATTTCTAATTTAATGATTTTCAGCCACTGTATAGTAGATTAATTTGATTTATTTTCATTACTTTTTGAGTTAGAGTTTGATTCCTGGAAATGTAAAAGCTAAAAGTTGTTCATATGATTATTATCGCCGATTGCTAATAAATTATTGGTTTAATTATAAAAAGGTAGGATGTATATATATATTTATGCAAAATTCGGTTGACTCATAGTTCAAATACTGAAATAGAAGCACTGTTTATATTGAAGTCTTATTATTTGAAAACACTTAATTCTTACTGAAGGTACAATCACATTGTTCATACCGGTTCTACAATCAAAGAACCCACCCGTAAATTTCAGATCCTGAGAAAAGTCTCATAGTTGGTTGTTTAAGGTTGCATTTACCGACCAACGAGCAAGTTACAAAATAATACGAAAATTTTAACAATAGGCATATAGAGACGTAGAAAAAATATAGTTTAAAACATTTTAAAATAATTATAAGTGCTCTACATTCCAAATTTGTTATTCATTAGCTTACACGGTCTCTGCGTGAAATGGATAAAATGAAACCAATTTAACCTAACATTGTTCAGTGTCATTCAAAGCATTAATTACAAAGTGTGAGATTATGCTTACTAATAGTTTAAGTTCACTTACCTTCATATAAATTTGCTGTGTTAAGGCCTTGCGTTGGAGCGCCGCTAAAAGAGCCGTGGGCGCTAAAAAAGTGCTGTGACACGGTACAGCAAATTGTAAATTTGAAATTACTGACTTACCTTCGTTTCTAACTTTTCTTTGCTTGGCTAACTCAACGGAAGTTATGAAATTTACAAAATCAAAACAAACACATCAACCTTAAAAGCATCTATACATTCAATAACAATTGTCTCTCATACAAAAGAATATAGAACAGTTAAGAGCATTTATAAACATAAAATTATTCCTAATAAGTACCTATTTACTTAATTATTAAAATATTACTTATCTTTGTTAAAATTTAAAAACTAAAATCTCCTGTCTTGTGGATAATTTACCTGTCTAATACTTCCATGCTTTTAAGGGTGTTTGGCCAAAATCCTTGACACATAGTCTATTTAAAGGTGAAAATGTTTCGAACTCTGACCTTAAAACTTTCTGGTAAATATCCTTACAAAAAATATTATATTATTATGATTTATTCTACCTTAAATTCAAAGGACAAAATACTCAAGTATAAGTTACAAATAAAGAAATCTAAAATTAATATTTCCATATCCATTGCACTTTTCGCAATTAACGGTAGTAAATACCATCTGCTTCCATTTTTAAATTAACGTTAAAGGCTCAGCCTACCAGTTTTGTTCTTATAATTTTAAATCTATATTTAGAATCTTAATTTTCAAATTGCATTTTCTAATTTTAATTAAATAGCTTTAAAGTAGTTTCTGTTGAAGAACGTTCAATCTTTATAAAACAAATGATACTTCAAACTTCCATGCTTGAAATTATTTAAACGTATAAGCTTCATGCAACTCGGCACGTTGTTTTGCTTTATAATCAAACGCAAATGTTACGTATCGCTTGGTTTAAGAACGAATCCATTCTCAATTCTCACATGGTACTTAGTAAGACGCGAATTAATGAATCAACGTTAAATTTTGTTAGGTTTATCAAAGAATACCCCGTTCTAATCACGTTCCGGATTTTATATAAAAATTATGTAACTATCATGATTCTAAATTTTATGCGATTTAATTCCAAGGATTACTCACCGGGGTAATGAAATTTTTCCAAGAATGTCGCGCTTCAAGGTCTAATTAGTGTCAAACAGAGTGATTTATGTTCATAGTGAGGCGTGCTCTTTATGCTTGTCTAACGCATAAAGTTAATGTCACATCTCATACTATCTTATAGTAGTGCAAACGCTATAAAATCGATTTATTGCATTTCTAATGATAAAGAGAATTCATTTATTTATCATTTACGTATTTAAAGTCATTTCTTAGGATTTGACGTATTTGTCTAAATTAATAAAGAATATTCCAGATTTGTTTCATTTAAAGCACCTAAATGAATTTAAATGTCATATATACACACATAATTAATAAGGGCTTGTCTATATTTTGCAAACAATTTTAAAAAGAAATTTTTGTTTTCACGGTGTATAAAGCGTGTTTTTATACACAAAATCATTTATTTTATGCGCGGAAGGTGTTTTTTTATAATAAATGAATGACTTTAATCTAAGTTCTTTCTAGTACTTTTGATGAGAGCTGCGTTTATAAACTTTTTATGAATGCAACGGTAAAATAGTGATTTTATATTTTCTATTAGATCCATATTAATACAATTCGCTGTACCAGTCACAGCATTAATTTGAGGTTTCCTAAGTATTAGGCGGGTCACAGCATCGCCCTACGCGAGGCGACCTATTACAGTAATATATATTGCTATGATTTTGTAGCTATAGAAAATGTGCCACTATACTGGGCTTCAATAAAGGATATTATGAAAACAAAATTGATCTGCTGTAAATAGTTGCCTGAAGATGCCCGTGCTATCTAGCTGTCTCAAATGGAATAAAACAACGAAATTTCAACATCACAATTATAATAATAACATTAAATATTTATGAACAATCCATCAAATTATAATAATCGCTAGTTCACAAACATCTTTCTTCGACACACACTATCCATAAAAATTACTTACACACAAGCATTAAAACTATAACTGAAGAGTACATTTTAAGTCCAAAATTACTATGGATTAATATGGAGAGCATAGAGTCTCTCCCAGACCTTTCATATGTAAGTTGCAATATGTACAAATTATTAAAAATAGGATGGATAATGGCAATAAACTCGCTTACCCCGAAAGGAAAAAGCGTAGCTGATCATATACCCTTTGATAATGGTCGAACTTAATCGAATTCGACATCTAAAGAGGCTTACAATATTCATTTACAGAAAAATTTGCAAATGCCAAACCCTTAAATAATTTAACCTACTTAAATTAATTGTACATAAATGTCCTTCAAAAGATTTAAACAAAGATGTACTTGCGTTTTCAAAATAAATCTTCAAACTAAACGGCATCGTAAAATCCATTCTCTCCTGTTTTTTATGGTTTGTTGATATCTGCTATCATTGGATGGACATCTACTTTATCAATAAACTTCATTCTGTTTTCCATTTGCGTTTAATAACATTACAATAATATTTGCGTTATGTTTCAATAAATTTAAAAACACATTTTAACAAGTATACAATATCAGAAAACTCTTAATCTAATTATTTATTCAATGCTCCGGCTAACTACGTCCGTTATGAACAACCGAGCGTACCCGACTCCCCTGTCTTATATTAAAACGATTTCTTGGAACTGCCACGGCCGGTCTCGCTACAAACTATAGACGTAAAAGTACCAAATGACCCTTTCATTGGTCGACGAGTTATTTTGACATTTAGAAACTAACGTGTCTAAAATTAAACTTGCAAATCTTGAAAAATTCGAAACAACAAATTCTTCAAGAACCTACTTTGTACAGAAAATATGATAGGTGTTGATTTATTCTAATGCCAAAATTGCTAATATTTAAAGACCTTTCAAATGGAGTATAACCCGAGAGAGATTTTTGCTATTGAAAAATTTTCACACAGGGTCTAAAATTTCCATATTACCAATTATTTACGTGCGGTTTGCAAAACTGATGTATTAAACAAATATAAGAAAGTCTGACAGTTCCCAGACCTTTTTACATTCTAAAATAGAATTTCTCTTTCATACCCGAGACAAATCAATTGCAATGGAACTTACCTCAATGAAAGACGTTTTAAGACAAAAACGTGAAAGCAGCTACAATAAAATATCGTAACCCTAAAATTTTACTCACCTGAAACAAAAAAGTGTAATTAGTTGATAGGTAGAACGATGAAAATATTAATTTTACAGAAATGAGAAAATAATAAAAATCATAGATATGAAATAATTATGTGTCAATTATATCTTAAAAACGTGGTTTACATATCCCAAACCACTTGCATTATAATTTCAATCTGGCCGAGCCGAAATCCGGCACCTAACGAATAACAAAATTTCTGTACTTTGATATTTCGTGATTGATTTTCATCGCTTTATGACTGGTTTGACGAAATCTAGAATCAGCATTTGTCGGCACGTTTAAGGGGAGAAATTGATGAAAAAGATGAACAAAAATAGTCCTTTTTACAGGGGAGACTTGTATTCGTCACTGCAGTCGTGTATTTTCGGTAATTTACCTTCTATTTCGTTTTGAGTCCTAACATATACGGTGTTGTTTAACCTTTTTGAATAACTCCATTTTTTAAACTTCTTATTCCAAAATTTTTCATTGAATTCCCTATTGTTTCATCTCATCCGGTCGCACTGCATTCATTGGAGTATTTTTACTCCTGTTTACTATTCGCGTTGTTTCTTTTGCTGCTCGCCTGCTCTTTATAACTTTATTTAAAGCAGTTTTTCTCCTACCATTATTCAGTTTCTACTTTTTCCACAAGTACCTTGCGTCCCAGTCTGTATAAAAATCACGTGTATTTTCTTCTCCGTGTCTTGTATTTTTGTGCACTTCTAGTTTCATGTTTCTATTAAACATATATTCTGTTCTATGCATGCTTTGTATTTTTTACATTCATAATACAGAGTGCGCTTCTTCTTATAATATTGTAGCGCCGATCCGTCTGCCTCTGACGAGAATAATTACATTGGAATGTGACCGATGCGTTTGTACACAAAAAATAATTGATTGGTTCCGACGAAACCTCATCTTGAAGATGGTTTTGATGGACAGGTACAAGAGTTTTAAATTGTAAAGTTATTTATATTACATATATATATATATATATATATATATATATATATATATATATATATATATAATGATCTTGATGAAAATGGTATAATTGTACTTGGGATATTGTAGTCCAAAAATATACTAAATAGTATTTTGCATATATTCAATTAATTATCTGACTTTTCGGCAAGGGTTGTTGCCTTTTTCAAAGATACTACAAAATTATACAGTATCGAATGGACATTAAAATTATAACATAGGTACTTACTTAATTACTAATGCATAAGTATTAGAAAAGTTGCCTCACACATGTGGATTAGTGTTGGTTAAAATATAAACAAAATTATAAAAATAAATTTTAAATTAAATGTCTTATTGACATATTTGTTAAGTTTGACACATAGACTGACAGAAATTCTTGATTTTAAATTTTACATAGGTGCATGTAAATCTTAACTGTAATTGAACTATTGTTTTTTTTGTGTAATTCTATATAAATTAGAGTATATTGGATGTAGATTTTGAGTGTCTTGTCTAAAGTTCATCGAATTAACCTCATTTTGTATATAATAAGCTTCTAAAAAAAGTCTCATTTTGTAGTTGTTTTCAGAATCTAAAATTTCAATATCTTTATAATTTGGAATATGTTGGGTTATATTAATATGTTGAGAGAGAGCACAATTCTTTTTTCCTAATTTTATATCTGACTTATGTTGTGTAAGTCTATTTTTTAACCACTGGGTGGTGTTACCTACATACGTCTGATTGCATGAACAAGTTATTTTGTAAATAATATTGCTACTTAATTGCACCACCAGATAAAATACAATACATTTTAGACCATTTCAATAATTTCAATGTACACTTAAAGTTCACGTATGAACTTGAAAAAGAAAGAAAAATTCCTTTTTTAGATACTTTTGTCATCCGAGATTCATCCAACAAACTGCTATTTGATTACTATAATAAGCCTTCTAACTCAGGTAGATACATTAATTACTATTCCAATCATTCATTTCACCACAAAATAAATACAGCTTTAGCACTTAAACACAGAATAGAAATAATCTCTGAACCACAATTCAAAAAAACTCATCTAAAAACTTTAGAATTTACACTATGTAATAATGGTTATCCCAAACAATTACTAAAGAAATTACTATACACAAACATCCATTTTAACAGTACTGAAACTAGACCCAATACCATTTTATACAAAAAATTATCTTTTATACAAACATTAACTCCTTTATTAGCTAGAATTTTAAAACAACATAACCTAACTATAGGATTTAGTTATGAAAAATCTGTAAGAAACCTTTTTACAAAACTCAAAGACAAACCTAACAAATTATTAAGTAGCAATATTATTTACAAAATAACTTGTTCATGCAATCAGACGTATGTAGGTAACACCACCCAGTGGTTAAAAAATAGACTTACACAACATAAGTCAGATATAAAATTAGGAAAAAAGAATTATGCTCTCTCTCAACATATTAATATAACCCAACATATTCCAAATTATAAAGATATTGAAATTTTAGATTCTGAAAACAACTACAAAATGAGACTTTTTTTAGAAGCTTATTATATACAAAATGAGGTTAATTCGATGAACTTTAGACAAGACACTCAAAATCTACATCCAATATACTCTAATTTATATAGAATTACACAAAAAAAGCAATAGTTCAATTACAGTTAAGATTTACATGCACCTATGTAAAATTTAAAATCAAGAATTTCTGTCAGTCTATGTGTCAAACTTAACAAATATGTCAATAAGACATTTAATTTAAAATTTATTTTTTATAATTTTTGTTTATGTTTTAACCAACACTAATCCACATGTGTGAGGCAACTTTTCTAATACTTATGCATTAGTAATTAAGTAAGTACCTATGTTATAATTTTAATGTCCATTCAATACTGTATAATTTTGTAGTACCTTTGAAAAAGGCAACAACCCTTGCCGAAACGTCAGATAATTAATTGAATATATGCAAAATACTATTTAGTATATTTTTGGACTACAATATCCCCAGTTCAATTATACCATTTTCATCAAGATCATTATATATTAAAACAGTCCATATTAAGAAGATATATATATATATATATATATATATATATTCGAGATGTTATTTGTATAATTTCTGGTACATTTTAGAATAGTTTAGAAGTTTTAAGTATGTATATAAATTTCCGTCATAGATATTGGAGTGCAGTTCTAATTAAACCTTTGATATAATATGTTCTGATTGAAGCGTTGATTACAATATGTTCCTGTTTAGAGTTTTGAAAGATGTAATATAAATAACTGTCGAAATAAATTACTCTATGTGATATGAATTACCGTAGCGATTATATAGATTAATAATTAGTGCTTCGATAGTTAATTGCAGTGCTTCGATAATAAAATAATTAAAAAGATAGCATCGCAGTTTAAGAAGATAGTAATTGTATAGTTAATAATTAGCAGAAAATAAATTATTGGGAGAGCTTTTATCAAATTCCAAAATTTCAATGTAACTACGAGTTGCTGAAAAAGCTTGTATAATCAGTTTGAAAATATAGAACTGTTGTTTGCGCAATTAGAGTTTTCGTTACGCTGGTGTCAAGTAGTGGGATTAAAGAATTTTGAGAAAGTTCTATTTGCATGCCTGTCATTTGTAAAAAAACAGGAATGGACAGCAAAATTCTTTTGTTGTTGAAGGAGTTCAAGGCAAGCGTTGCAGAGAGCTTGGCTGAAAATTCAGAAAAACGAGGCCAAAACGTTGCAAGATTGGGAGCAAAGTCAGAAAAATTTTCAAGAAAATTAAATGAAAATACGGAAAAACATGAACGAATAGGAGGCGAATGCCACATTTCTAGTGATACAACAACACGTCCCATAATTTAAAATGATGGGGAGTGCAAAAGGACGTCAAGCCTCAGAATAAAACCAACCACATTTGATGGAAAGTCACCTTGGCAACACAAATTTAAAAAAATTCGAGGCTGCCGCGAGGGCTAACGGCTGGATGAAAAGACAACCACATTGACTGTCGCGTTACGAAGTGAGGCCTCAAATAATCTGCAGACGATACCAGAACATGACCAAAGAAGCTCCGTGACCTTAACATCAAGACTAAAAATACGGTTTCTCACATCTGCAACTCGTGTACCACGCTCTAGTGAAGAACCGTTATCAAAAGGTCAACAAAAATTTACAGAAGTTGGAAGCAGAACCTGTTCGCTTGGTGAGACTAGCTTATCCAACAGCACAGTAGAGCTTTTTGGAGATGGTGGCAGTTAACACCTTCATTGATGGAATGCGTGTCGAGGAAATCAGGTAAACACTACCCTACATGTGATTTTCCAACGCTCCACCCGAAGGTGCTACATTGGCCAGAAAGAGAGTTTTTTTACCTGAAAAATGTTAAATTTTGTCGAACCCTTGCTGTTGCAAGCATGGTAGGTATCTTTAACGTGCGTGACAACACTCACACACGGGACCTCCATTTTACGTCTCATCCGAGCAAAGGCGTATTTTTGTGAAAAATGCTCGCCTAACATTTTTCAAGCGGGCTCGAACCCGGGACCTTAGTTGTAGTAGTCACACACATACCAGCTACGCCACGAAGTCGCCCGCACATCCTATCAATCCCAATATCCATGATCTCCCTTCGTTTTTTTTTCTGGCGACCCAAAAGTCGTAAATCCCATTCTTAGTTAGTCCCCGCGTCCCAAATTCATATGATGACTCCACCCTACTTTAACATTTTCATCTCGGATTTTGTGCTCGTTTCTAAATAGGTGTCTTGTTTTTGTTTATTTTTTCTCCCGTTCCCTTGACTTCTCATACCCATTTTCTTATTCTTTAGCGGGTTTTACATACTGTCAGTTCCTAAGCTCATTTAGTTTTATTCACGACACTCTTCCGATTAGACTTTTCTTCTTTTCTTTGGAAATTACGATTTTTCGGTCTATAGATATTCTTTTCTGCGATTGTCCGTTTGAGATGATTCTTTGTTACTACAGCTAATAGTACAAATTTTTCCAGAGTTCTTGTCGTTCCATAGCATACTTTGAGGCGTGACTGTTGCGTCTTGTTTAGGCTATTATTGTGCTCGCTTCTTTTCTTACTTTTTGATTTCCTCCAGGAAATCAATTCTTTTTTTGAGGTTGAAGACCGTAATGTTTTTTTCTGAGATGCATTTGTCTTTCGACAACTTTTGCAGTGTTGATAGCATTCAATTTTCGCCATTATTGATTACTACCCTAGGCCTTTCCTTTTGCTATAGATTTCTATATTTTTGGTTTCGTCCGCTACTTAGACACTTCGTACCCGATAGATTTTTTCTATTTCGCTCCCTGTTTGGTTCTGTTCTGTTGTCTAATAGTAGTTTCCTTTCTGCCCATGCTGTTGTTGTATAGCTATCGCTTCCTAGGCCGACGTTTTAATTTTGTAAGGGTGGGAATTTGTTACGTTTCATTTCGTACCTGCATATTCTCTAAATTTCCTTATTTAAAAACCGTTTTAATTTCTACCTATTTAATTATAAGGGTTCGCTACGCTTTTATTATTTCAAGTTTCTAAGAGCTCAGATAGGCAACTAACTTTGCTAGTCCTTTTATTGAATTTACAAGTCTGTATTTGATATGCTATATTTTCTGGTTCCTTATCTATGCATGTGTTGGACAGCAAAGAATTTCCTGAATGTTGCTATTTCAAATAAAATTGGAAATCGCTCTTCGTATCTTTGTTACTATATTTTCGAGTGTTGGTGTACAAGGGTTTTTCTGTTATAATAATATAGACTCTCAATCGGGCAGATACAAAATCCTAATGTTGATAAACGTGCTTTGGTTTTACCTGACTGCTCGGATTTTAACGCACATTGTTAGTAGGATATTTTACTTTCACATTTTCAAGTTCTTTGAACTAATGCCTACTTGTCGTACCACAGAAATTTCACATTGTTGTTACCACGCATTTTGTTTGGCTGCTGTTCTATGCAGATGAAGTTATGATAAGATAAGAACTTTGTAGTTAACTAAGACTCTCAAAAGCCTACGTAAAGGAACATTATTAAATGCCACAAGAACAATTATTCCATTTACTTACGGTACGCGTATTTGCTTGTAGTAGGTTAATATTCAAGAATTAATAAGCAATACATAGTTGTCTATTTAATACTGTCATTATTGAAATTTAGTGTAGTTTTATATAAAAATATTTTTCTACGTCCGTAATAAAACTCCCGTTTTTTAAAATTAGTTCTACGCTTTTGCATTAAAAATAAGAGTCATAGCGTGTCATTTTTAACGCAATTAAAAATGTTTGTGCAAACGTAGTGTGCTTTGAATGCTTCGCTCTATGTCATCAATTAATCATCTTACTGTCAAAACTGTTCTTAAACGATGAGATAGCTACCTGTTATCCCGTTAATAAAAGTAGAGTGATGGATAATGATAGTGATGAGTCATTTATCTACACACCCGAAGATGTAGTTTAAGCAACTAATGCCGCTACAATAAATCTTTTGCCTGAGAAATCCAAGGAGCAGTATTTAAAAGAATATAATTTTATCGAATTTATTTATCTACGGACGTAGACAAAATTTTGTATGAAACTCTTGGGTGAAGTCTTTATTTTTAGTAGCTTCTAGTTCGAGTTTGTTCGCGTCAACCTAATAAGTAATTAGGTAAGATTTATTGTTGTAGTGATGTAGACTTATTGATGTATTAAGAATTTGAAATTGGTTTACGCTTGTCGTCATATTTTCAATGTCTGATAGAGTTAAATAAACACAATCTGAATGGAGCATGTTATGTATTTTAATCCTTGTGTAATTGTAATTAATTAGTTGTTTGGTGTACGAATGCAGAATTTTATACATTCCAGTTGTTAAATGCTAAAAACCCTTTAGTTTGATTGTTACTTAGATATAATTAGAATTTAATATTAGTACATGAGGAGTGAAGAATTCAGATTTACGTCTTTAAACCAGTACTTAAATATTGTTTGCTATCTAAATTCATAGAGGTTACTTATTAGAGTTATATTTCACATAAGTTTTGTATTTAATTATCATTTCAGGTACATATATTCGAATGGCGAATGAAGTCGTGTGTCCTGCTGTTTCGTACTTTAGAACTCTCAAGTTCCGACTGTGTTAGCGTGGCATACGGTTTCTTTCTTCTGATTTCGTTATTTTCTTACTGGCTCGCTTGTCTTACCGGTAACAACTTCCAAATCCATCAACACACCCTCAGAATTTATCTTACAATACCTGTGAGAGGGACCAAAAAGAACGATCATTCTCCAAAATGAAAATAATAAAACAAGATTTAAGATCTAGTATAGCACAAAATAGGTTTCATAGATTAGCACTGCTAAGCACTAAAAGCTATAATCTTAATTTGTTGGATAAAAATCGAAGATATTGGAATCATGAAAGCAAGGAAAGATGATTTTATTAAATTGTTAATACATGCTGCATTTTATTACTTGAAGAACATAATGACTTATTTGCATTTTATAATGATGATTAAAAACTTATTTTTAAATTAAATATGTATAAGATCCAGCATTTTAGTATAAACAATTCAAACTGATATTTTTAATCTCTGATGTACAACGTGGTATTGCATAAGACTGAAATTCTATAGGAGTGGACAAGAAAGTCGAACAAGCCCCGAAGGTAAGTGACTTCCATAAGCAAGCAAATATAGAATATCCAATTTATACGCCTTCTCTATTTCAACAGATAATTAAAAGCAAATGAGCTAACAATGTATGAATGAAGGTATTCCGTAATTTAAGAATCGATAATGACACGTAATATACTCCGTTCCAGATTTTTGCTTCCAAGCATTTGGTCACTAATGAAATAGTGACAATTGCCAACTTTATTTAATTGTCCACCCTTACAAAATAAAATAGAAAATTACACAAAAACACTTTTAAGTTAAGTTCTAGAAAACTGTCCGTGCCAGATTAAAGCAGTACGAGCTTTAGAAAACAAAAATTAGAATAATTAAGCACACAAGTTTCTATTAGGTGGCTACCGTAGGAATATATATGAGCAAATATCGCAAATATCGCATATAATAAGTTTCTATACAGTCACGGAACCACAAGAGTAAAAGTCTGTGAACGTCTCATTTCCTAAAGTAAATACGTCCCCCACTGAAGCTTTTTAGAAAATATTGCTAATTAAACTTCAAGCCCATTGTTTTATTCTGCAGTAAATATGAGAACTAAGACAACAAGAAACATTCAGATTTAATTAGCAAACCGGAAGTTCTCTCTGTAGAAAGGATAACGAATTCGGAGGTGATGTGTAGGTTTAGAATGATAATATCCCATTAATGCTGAAATGGTTCGACTTCAAAACAAAAACATTTAGCTCAATTTATATTCTTAGATTAATGAAAATCAGAGCCTAAGTCTGTAAAGCGAGGAGAAACATTCATTTTTTATGAACCTGATAATGGACAGGTTGCTTTATGTAAGAAGCTAATTAGTGCAACATTCCAAATCCCTTGATATTCTTTTAAACTTAATGGGCAATGCTATTCCAATAAAATTTTACATACAGTTTATACAGTAGGACGTACGCCCCCGTCCCCACACTGATATAAAACGCAATTCGCTTTGGTTTCAGACAATGAATTGCCGAATAAAATGACCAAATCACTAAATAATGCATTGCTGCAAGATGCTGAGAGACCAAGAATTAGAAAATTTGAAACGTGCGTACAGACTTCAAGCTTCTACTAGCGTGCAAACCCTCTTCTAGCAAAATTACTTTTACATAGGGAACAGGAACTTATACTACTGGCACTGTAACGTATATAGCAAAAAGTGGAATCACTGGAAATAACTAGGGGTGGGCGATACGGGATTTTGCGTATCGAATATCGATACATATTCTATATCGATATGTATCGATATATCGAATATCGATATATATCGATACGTATCGATACGTATCGATACGTATCGATGCGTATCGATACGTATCGATGCGTATCGATACGTATCGATGCGTATCGATATGTATCGATATGTATCGATGCGTATCGGTGCGTATTGTTGCATATCGATTCGTATCGATGCGTATCGATACGTATCGATGCGTATCAATATGTATCGATGCGTATCGATATGTATCGATGCGTATCGGTGCGTATTGTTGCATGCGTATCGATACGTATCGATGCGTTTCGGTGCGTATCGATACGTATCGATGCATATAGATACGTAACGGTACGTATATATATATATATATATATTGCTGTGAAACCTTTTAAATCACCTGGTCCGTTGATTCCTTCTGTTAATCGCCTCGGCTGCTCTTCTAGATAACTTCCATTCTCAATCATAAAAATTAAACAACACATTCCTACCACAAACATCAACGTTAACTCTATTTACATCAATATTCAGAATACATTAAATTTTCAAATTAAATTTGAACATAAAATTCAGTTTTAAAAAGAATTTCCGGATTAATTTTATTATCATTTTACTGTGCATCCAAAATTAAAGTCCTTGTTGGATGCCTACTAATTAATATAACAAGATAAGCAGACCGGAGTCTGAGTATAAAGGGAGCATCTACCACCCCTTTACGTTAATTAACCAGGTTTGTCTAATTGAGCTCAAAGACCTACCCAAAGTTTCATCCTATTCCCGAACATCAAAACAAAATACCCCTTTTTACTTAAACAAGCAAATTTCATCTTAAAATTAAATTTTTATGGTTAGAAAAATTCCACTAATGTCCATTTAAAGTAAATCGATTATAAAGTCATTCAATACACACAAAAATGTCAAACAAAATAGTACAATTTACCTGAAGGTTATTGTCCTCGTAGCTTCAGTGTAATCGTCCCTTTGTAAATCACACCATTCCAACCGGATTCTATTTACAGCTTCAAGTTGTCAACGCTTTAAAATGTTCTCCATCACCATTAATTTAAAGTTGTTTCTAGGCTTTTCCGGAACTCATCTGTGTATATCTGCCTCTGGTTTAGTGGATGCAGACACATTTACGAACCATTTAGTCATTAACACCCCGCAAAATAGCAAAGAAATTCATACTTCCTTTTACCAATATTCCCAATATACGCCAAAACTGCCTACTTTTGGGTATACATTTGTCGTTGTAAATTTTACTAATTGGTACCGTGATAATAAATTTTATTACCTTGTATCTCAGTGCACTGAAGTACATTCATGTTAGCACGTAAATAACAAGCTATTTTGAATCACTAAAATATACTAGCACACTTTAAATTATTTAATCAAACTAAAATGCACTGTTTAATATTAAGTCGCGGATGCACGAGCTTTTAACGCATCTAATCGTCGAAAGTCTAAGAGTCTAAGAGAGAGAAACACATATTCCCGCCTGTATATATAGCGAATAGCCGACACGTCGCTTTGTTCCCTAAAACGGGTAATTCCAACGAATTCCTCATTCTACGTTCCCAGTCTGTAGCCTGCACGTCGATTTTTATGAATTTAGTACTCACCCCATTGAGATCTCAGAAAATTTCAACACGGCTCGCAAAGTTGTCCGAGAAAAACTAATTACTTTTATACAGAAATTGTTGTTCTACCTCTGATATATGCATCCTATTTTTAACCAATCGCAACCCCTTGACGTTGCTTAAATCCCGCCCTTTACAATATGTGTCTTTGCTTGACGCATTTTCTTTCCTTCTCTAACCTGTTCGTATTGGTGCAACTTGACACTCTTCATTATCGATTATATTTTAGTCCACGCGGACTGTTATCTTGGTTTAATAACCCCGTATCGCACATTCTCGTGAATATTAAGCCCCGGTTTCTCCAAGATTCTTTGAAACATTAATTATTTGCCAAATTTACGCAGAATGAGCTTTTTTAAAAATACGCAGGTGTTCTGTATTTCCTGCTAAAGCATCTGATCGTTTCCAATATCCTTAGAATCAACATGTTTATCCAAACAAATTAACTTGAAATTGCCTTTTAAAACACGCAGGTGTTTTCAAACGTAACATTTTAAATAACCTTCCTACGATTTGACTATTATTGGGTTTTCACAAGCCTTTTATGCTTATTATATGTTATTAACGGTTTAATTAACTCCAATTAAAATTGATTTCCATCCTTTTCATTTTTTTTAGCGAATACACCTTAAATATTAATTATTATATGTACACTTTGTTTTACTACCCGTTACTTAAAATAGGGTTAATTAATATAAACTTTGCACGTAATTTCCATTTGTTTAGGAATAATTAAATTATCCACTGCGCTTTTCAATACTGCTTCTTTTGATGTAAAGCGTCTTATAGATAATTTAAATTTCTTATTTTACTGAAACGACCGAGTTTATTTATGCTTCAAGGTTTTAATAAAGCGTATTATTTAATGAAATTCCTTATACACGGTAATTAAAATTATTTGATTTGATTATTTAATTTTCTACCCTGGTCTAAATATGAGTAATATATATATATATATATATATATATATATATTATATATTATATATATAGCGATTCGTATCGGAACGTTTAGATGTGTAGATTAAGTATACATTTCGAGACGTAGCGATACCTATCGGTACGAATCGATACGCATCTTTAAATTTTTCTACTCTTTTTTTGGGAATAAAATCACAAGATCGTTTTAAAATAATGTATTTACTGACAATTCGATCTCTCACTTAAGATTGTTTGTTATCAAAATAATTAAAGTTTAATATTTGTGACATAAGTATGTATATAGGGGTGTGCAATACGGATTATGCGTATCGAATATTGATACATATTCTATATCGAATATCGATACGTATCGATGCGTATCGATACATATCGATACGTATCGATACATATCGAGTATCGATATATCGATATTTATTTTTTGCTGTATCGGGGGGGTCGATACGGAGGTCGTATCGATACGTATCGATATATCGATACGCCGACCCAGCCCTAGAAATAACATCATTAAAATAATTTCTGCACCGAATTGCAAAAATGGGTATACCTCTATCATTCACACGCAAGGACGTGCAACATTTTGGTCAAACAGTACTCAACAAATATCTAAATCAAAGGAAATATACGATAATTTATGAAACATGGTAAAATGTTTTTTTGTAACTAATGTGCCACTGTCCAAAAATTCCGGTAACGGAATATCATCGTTTGATCAAAAGATAAACGTGGTATAAATAGTGGACAGATGTATAATCTTTAACCAACACAAGTATTATTTTATGATAAAGAATTGGTATACCCATTTTGAAAATTCAATGGATTAAGGAGGAATGCTGGTTTCAGCAAGATCAAATGCTACCAAACCTTACCAATTCAGTTCAAAACAATCTAAATAAAATATTTCAAGAATGTCGGATAAGCAGTGGAATAGCTTCGTTCTCAAATATATGCCTTTCCAGAGACTTTATCTAGCAACATGTGACAATTTTCTCTGGGAATACATCACTTAAATCAAAAGAAATATATGACGAATTATTGAAAAATAGTAAAATGATTTTGTAGTAACTAATGGGTAATGTACCGGAGTTTTCGGTCCTAGAATATTATCTTTTGGTTAATAAACAAAACATACTCTTAAAGCAACTTCAGAATGACCCTCTGCCAATTTTATAAACTGGGCTGGCATGATTAGTGGACAATTATATAATCATTAACCAACATATGTATTATTTTATGTTAAAGAACTGATAAACCTGTTTCGAAAACTCGATAGATTAAGGAAAAATGCTGGTCTCAGCAATATGAAGCGCCTCCAATCCTTTTGAATTCAGTTGAACAAAAACTAAATGAAATATTTCTGTAAGCCTGGATTGGTCACGCATCAGCCTCGTTGCCAGATCTGTCTTCTCAAAGAACCAACTTAACCACATGTGACAATTCGCCCTGGAGGTTCGTCAGAACACAAGGATCTCGTGCCATATTGTGCGGTCAGACTAACCCACTTAAAACAGACTACAACTTTGCAAAATTTTTATTATTAGCTCAAACGTGTGAAAAATTTGTAACTTGCATGGATTTGAAATTTCACAAAAAATTTATGTTTACTGATTCAAAAACTTGACTGATCTCATCACTTTCGCGTTAAACTACGTTAGTAGCTAACAAGGCATTCGAAATACAAGCGCTATCCATTACTGTATAATGGAGGCATGTTAGTTCTGGTGGTCACATTTCTCGTGGGCTAAATCCTGAGTAATAGATAAAGTGCGATATTTGGTAAAATGATTCACAGTTTTTATGGACTCCAGATTGGAATTTAAATTTGGAAAATATAGTTAAACTAGATCTTAGTTCGTTGCTTGAACAAAAACAGGCATCACATGTTCATGCTAAAGTTATTGTCAGTTCTGCAATATTTCTTAGATTTTCTTCATATATTAGAATGCAGCGATGCATAGCCTTTGCGCTTAGGTTTCATTGCCAATTCAAAAAAGAATAGTATAAAATTTTATAGTCTTCTCTCAGTAGAAAATCTGAATGATTCATATTTGTAAAGTCTTGCGAATGTAAACTACCCGTCTGCAACAAAAATACTCTTTTCTAGACGCGAAAGGATTTTACTATTTGCCGTCTTTACAAATACAAATATTTTTTACTTGACACCGTATTATATATTTTTTTTGACATTAGTCTTTTTAGCACACAAAAAGAACTGTATGAATATGAAACACCTATCTAGCAAAACATCGGCTATTATACGGGCAATGCAACAGTACACATTGAAGTTCTTTTTCCAATATTTTCTCACCTGAGAAATTATTCTATTAGATTCTCACAAAAATAACGTAAAAATTAAATCTCAAACAAACATATACAATAAAATTTAAGCTCTGACATATTTCCTAGGCAAATTGGCTTGTCTACCACTACGCGTGAATCGCACAGCCGACCCTCCGGTTACACCACTTTCAGCCTCCTCTGTAGTTGGTTCACCCAAAACCTCAGACACCTTGTTATGTTACGGTATTCTGTGTGGACAACAAGGAAAGAACGCAGCACAGTAAGTAGTATAACTTCGCCTACAACGAATACCGCAACAAAGCACAGGGACAGAGTGGTACAATCGAACTCCAAAAGGATCAGAGTTCGGGCTAGCTCAAATCGACGTAGAGTGGGGTGGGTGACCTAGAAAAAAAAGAATTGGAAACCTCAGTAACAAAGAAATTTATATTATGCACATGTAGCGAAACATACAGTCCCAAAAGAAGATTTACAAACGTCGTAAATACATATTTGCGTAATCGTTCGTTACAACGTGATGTACATAAAGCGTTAATTTACATATAATACAGATTGAAAAACATTAAGCATAAGATCTTACTATCTAAATACAAGCATACTTACAATTACAATATGTCAAACCCTAAGTATGTACAAAAGTATCGAAATAATAATATAGTAAGTAAAAAGTTATTGTAGGAAAAGCATCTAGTTACATTAAAATTTTAAACAGTCCGTTGTTGATGTTCATATTAATTTATGCAATCAAAAGCAACCAGTATAAAAGCGCTCTAAACGCATTAAAATTTTTAAACAGTAATTTATAAAAATAAATACATAATTGCTCAAGTGGTATGCGTGCGTTACGTCGGTCTGCAATGTATTTTGGAATTAATCAAGAGAATGTGTATCTGCCACAACAGCAGCACAAAATAAAGCAAGCAGAAAAATGCATTGTACTTGGAGCCATCTTCTTTGTGGTACAATCTCAAGAAATGCGGCTGGGACTGGAACAACGTAACTATACTGTAATAGTACACACGCATTTTAAAAGTGCGACTTACAACGCTCAAAAGACGTTATATAACAGTACAAAAATGAAGTTGAATAATAAAGAGACAAGCCGAATAAAATAAGAAACCTTTTTCAAAGTTGAACTTGTATTTTTTACAGATTTGAAAACTTGGAAGGAAAATATAAAACCATCCCCACCCATATTGGTGTAGAATATTTTGAGAAGGCACGCGAAAATATATATTCAACCGCAGAATCCTTCGTACAATGCTAGTTATTAAAGAAAGCAAAATACGATAATTAATTCCATTGAATTTCGTTGCCAGCATGGGAAAACAAACTACATTTTAAAATATTCCTGTGCGTTAAGCAGCTAGAAATACGGCTAGGCAAGGAGGTTGTCTGACTTTAACAAAGGATAGAGGTTTGTATGATTATCGATCCACGCTGCCACTAAATAGTTTAATTAGGATGGCAAGTTTCATCGCCCATAAAAGTTGAATGACCGAGCCGGTGTAGATAACAAAATAAAATTTCATAGACCACTAGAGTATTTAATCTTTCGACGAATAACAATTAGAAATAATAAACTAACCAGCACGTATTTCCAAAGAAGGGACATTATTTGAAGTCGTTTGAGAAGCTAACATTTCATGGTATATTTCACGTATTGAGGAACATGTTTATGCAGGACGGTTTTAATACTTGATTATTTGTTAAGTATGGAGTATTTGGGAGAATAACATAAGGAGGGGTTTAGATTAGCGATTTGAATTAAGGTCACTGCAATATTATGCATAATCTCTATTTCAGAAAGTTACCGTAACAAATTCCCCTCCTATCAAAATTAAAAGGTCGGGGTAGGAAGCAGAAGCAACGAAGCAAGCATTACAGCAATAACAAAAAGTCAAAGAAAATTCGTTTGAGAAAACTCAAAAAAAGCAAAAATCCAATAAAAATTAACTTATATCCGACTCGGAACACCAATATACACTAATAAAATTAACCAAAAGAAAATTCGCTTAATAAAACTACAAGAAACGCTCAAAAATCAAAACAATTTTCATCCGGCTCGAAGTATAGTATACCGGACCAAATCAAGAAGTATCAAAGACATAGGAAAAGGAAAAGTAGAAGGTAGCAATCATCGAGGATAAAGATGGAATGGCCTAACACTAAGAAAAAATGTCGTCAGAGGACGGACATCTCTAGTAAAGAAACAGTAAAGTTTTCAACCTCAAAAAAAAGACATTGGTTTATCGCGATAAAACCAAAAAGTAAGAAAAGGAACGAGGAAGAAAATGAACAGTACAAGCCAAAACGAGACAACTGCCAAGCCTCTACGTAAGCAAGGAAACAAGAATGGCAATTTTACATGAAGCAAAACCAAATCTTAAGTTGTTTTTTTTTTGTTAATTTTATTTCTGAAGTATTTGTTAAATAGTCTCATAAATCTGTTGCTACTTTTTGTTTTTGTATTTTATCTTTATTGTATCTTTGTTGCGTTGGAAAAGTTAAAAAAAAATGCATTTTAGAAGTCTAAATTTAACAATACGAACCAATGTTGAATCGACAAGATCGAGGCACGTGTTGAAAGGCTAATGCTGATGAAGAGCGGCGCGAAGATCGCCGACATTTAAAATTTTCCACATCTTTACTGCACGAAGTTCTATGAGCGAATGTGCGGTAGAAGTTAGAGTAGCCTGTTGTAGAACTCGTAGCTTTGCGCATGATTTGGACGTTAACAGAAGATACGATAGACTTATGTTCGATCTTCAACCACGTAAATCGATTTATTTGAATTTTGTTAGATGTGGTTCTTTTACACGTAAACGAGCATTAAAATACTGACTAAATGTGTTTGGCTTCATTTGTTTCACTTATATAAAAGATTTTTAAACAGATAGAATAATATCACCATACAAGGTGGATATCATAATTATATAAAATATGTACTGATAAACCGCAAAATATTTACACAATAACCATAGATTTAATATAAACTTTGATGGGGAGGGGGGTTAATGTACAATTGTATAAAGAGGAATACTAAATATGCGCAGAAAATATTTAAGTCATCACAAAACCATGGCTATTTTTACAATTATATTTCACTTCTTTGCTGATGACTAAAGTATTAACTTTTTTTTGAAAGTTAAATTTCTCCAATCCACTACCTATAATCTTAAATTTCAATGCTACATATTCACAAAACTCGATTTTAGGTCGCTAAATCCAAATATATAAATAGCACAAATCAACTTCGTACTACTACGACTACAAAAAAATATTTTGTGTCCACAGAAGATGTTACAAGAAGTTAATACTTCTCAAAAACAGAAACATTACATATAAACCGAAAATGTAGCCTTACTTAACAACCTTTCAGTCACAGCTATGTTCGATACAACTTAGTATCCAAAAAATACTGTTAAGAGTAATAAAATTCTTTCAAAAACTTTTGGCGAGCACAAAAAAGGAATGCTGCAACCAAGTGCACGGAACATAACTCAACAACATAGCCTACCAATACCTAGAATTCAAACAAATACACAACATTAAGTAAAATTCAAAAACAATTGAGGTTGAATACAACACCTCAATAAACTAAACTTCCTATATACATTCTTCACAAATATCTATAGGATCATCTATAACCTGAAAAGATTTTAAATCTTTCGTATGTCATATACCAACTCTAGAACCATCTTCTTGCTCTTATAAAAAGTAATCACTACAACGGCTAACCACAACTCAATGCTCTAGTACGCTTTCGGTCTACATATAACTACACTATCGAAACAAATAAAAGTGCCCAATAACGCATAAATTTTCTAGAATAGCGGACTCCTCTACGAGTCTCACCTAGACTAATAAACAAAAAATACATCACCACTGACCGAAAAAAAAATTAAGCAAACATGCTAGAGTGACAAACTCACCTCGAGTCTCGTCTAAACTTAGGTACAGCTGAGCGATCAACTCTTCACGATTCTCGTCTAGACTAACGCACTGCTGAGCGACCAACCACGACGACAAGACTCGCCTAGACTACACAGAACTAAACATGCTGCGTTATAATGCCAATAAAATCCCAAAAATTACCAGCAAAACAAAACCGTGCATACTGCATAAGAGCAATCCTCAAACGTTATAACGACAGTAAAATTTAATGTACCAATTTAACAAAACATAACCTCGTATATAGAAATCAAATAGATAACCAGGTTTGTTAACTTCCTTTGCTAATAAGCGAGTCATCATTTTTCTTTTATCTGCTACCGGTCTATAACTTTCTATTCCTCTAACCCGAAGTTCATATTCCAACTTTAATACTTCCTGAATGTAAAATAATAGAAATCCAATCAACTCAACCTCGACCAAATTGTCAAAACTTATTTTATTTTAAAAAATAGAAAAATTTTTAACTTTAATTTCTCTGAAAAAGGTAGGGTCAAAGAGCCTAATACAGTGGTGGTACATCCAGAATCCAACAAATCCCACAAATATTTTTACCAAATAACTGCACTGCAACATACGGACGATTATCGCAAGGTTTCTTTTCAAATAAAATGTGTCCGCTTGAATCCTTATAGATTATAAATAAAAATGTTTAACAGTGTACAACCAATTAGACCGACTAATCATCAACACAAAATAATTTATTCTCGATATTTCTAGAATTAGCCTTTAAGAATAAGACAGACTGTCGCTTATGCACGAATGTCTCCTCACATGTTTTTTGAACACCTCAAACAATTTGGTTTAATGACATTTTTATTGCCACAACCAAATAGAATAAATTTTTACAAAACCAGCAACTTCTAAAGGTATGTCCATAACGTGAACAATTTCAACAAACATTTCCATTCATCTTAGGAACACTCAGTAATTTATTATTGTCCGTATTAGAAGAACAATTTCTCAACACTAACTTGAGAAGAAAAATGACTTCTTTTATATATACGAGAGGTTGTAGGGAATTTTTGGATTCCACGTGTGTGATTATTCGAAGAATATGATTTATTACAACAAGAATTTTTTGAACTTTTTCGTGGGAATTAAAGTCTAAATTAGTATTCAGACGGATCTTCTTCCAACTTTTTGCACAGCTTAGATAATGTCTGCAAGTCCGATATTTCAGACAATAGTAGAGCATAATTGGCAATACTGGAACCTCATTTGCTCCAGAATCCCTCATTTGCTCCCTCATCTGGACCAAAAAGTTTTCTTCAACTAACCATTTTTCATCTTTCGAGATAAACATATCTTGTTTGGTATAAATTAATATTAGAATTTTCTCAGCTACCCGAATTTCTAGGAATTTTTCAGATTGCATCACCCTCCAGAGAGCTACCCTGATTTTAAGATTTCTTACCTGTAGCGACTTTTGAGCGTTCTTATAAATTTTTAGTCATGCAATACATTAAATTAGTCTAGAATTTTACGCAGAATTCGAATCTGCAAACAGATTTAAAATCGGACTACTCCTTACAAAGTTACACACATACCTTCTAGCGAGCATACCGCGACCGTACCACTACTCGCTTTCGAGATAAATGTACTTTGTTTGGTATCAATTAATATTAGAATTTTCTCAGCTACCCAAATGTCTTTAAATTTTTCACATAGCACCATCCCCCCAGAGAGCTACTCCAATTTTAAGATTTTTTGCTGGTAGCGATTTCTGACTGCACTTATAAATTTTTTATACATGTAGCACATCTTGTTAGTCTAGAATTTTATGTACAATCCGAATCTCTAAATAGATTTAAAATCGAACGACCCCTTACCATTTTACACACACCCTTTAAATTATAACTTTCCTGCAGCTCATACCTAAAAGAAAATCTAAAAACAATTCTTAAAACTTTTTATTACAAACAATTTTTACTAATACAGTTTAAATTTGTAAACCACAGTTCTAAATACATATTTACAATTTTTTATTCTTAACCTAGAACTTCTCATATCGACTTGTACTTATTAATATTTAATTCTAAATAGAGCACCTTTTCCAAAGACCAACCGGACCCGCATGTTTCAAATTCCTCTGATTTTGTTCTTATGGTTTCGCTTAAGACCTCGTACATATTTTCCAGATTACTAGAAGACGTTATAACCACATTTTTGTGTTAAAGGATTTCACATCGGTAGTCTCTTCCCCCATTTTGGTGTAAACGCCGTAGAGTTCGCATTAGACTTTTATTGCTGTATGTTTTATTCTTTTTTCATTTATTAATCGAATAAATCGCTCTTTCTGCTTCCAAAGAAACTCGGACACTCCATCGTCGACACTGGCGTTCTTTATGCGATAGCTAGCCATACGGTTGTTGAACGCTGTACTAACCATTTCTACACCATCATCGTTAGTAGCGGTAACTGATGCATTTTTATGTTTGTTGCTCCTTAAGTGTGCGGCGTACGTAGTTTTTCCATTTCGAAATCGCATACTGTACACATAATTCGTGGTTGTTTCGTACAAGACCCTTTAACAGCTGGCGGAGCTGAACGTTTACTGCTTAATAACATACCATGCTGTTTTTCCTTGTGTCGCTGTAAGCTGTCCATTCTCGTAAAAGCGATACCGCAAGACCCACAGTTAAAGTACTTTGCTGCGGACGGATGTATAAGCTTAACCGTCGACGATGTTACACCACGACATTTGTTCTGGTGCCGTTTGAGAGCATTTTTCCAGGTATAGGAAGCACCGCAAGAGTTGCACTTAAAAACGTTTGCAGATACCATTTTAGTACAAAACAAAATCCGCACTATAAGACTTGACTTGTAAGCGAACTAACTTATAACTAAAGAGTTTACTCTTGCGCACCTGCTTTATGTACCCTATAGAATGCAAACCGAAGGTTTCCGAAGACACCCGAACGAAGTTGAGGATTCAGCGGGGAACTAAATGACGTCATAATCCTTGCTGCTCGTCCAATACATTTAGCGCCAATGCATATACCTGGTTCGCATCGTCGATGGTGCGAATGCCGTTAGTAGAAACATCGGAAACGTCTTCCATGTTATACGGATCGCGTGCATATTAAAAATCCAAAAGGGCGGTAGCACACGCACACAAATTGTGTGCAAGTCGAGCTGTAGAAGATGCAGTGCTACTATAACCAAAAACTTAATAAAAACACTTTAAACCATTACTAAGGAAATACCAACTTGTTGTCTACAGGATACTTACTAATAAAGCAATTTAATTTTAAATAACTTCTACGACATATTTTAGGAAATGATGGGCTTAAATATTTTCTAAATGAATCACCGAGCGAAAGTATAAGCTTAGCAGTATTAAAATTAACCATTAATTTCCCATTTTTACGACCGTGGTTAATTATAGATTAAAATTTAATTTGTGCACGTTCGAGCTTCTCGTAAACTAACATATTTTATAGCAACAATGCGCTGTATAATACATGCATACCCTTCGCCGCGCTACTGCTATTCTTGTAATTGCTAGAAAAGTCACTCTCCTTTTACTGTTAGGACCGATGCAAGCACCATTTTTTATACTTTCTATAGCACATCGCGCACTTTTTCGTCTGATGATTAAATTTTGCTTCTGTAGGCTTTTACACTTTCGCATAGCGGTCGGCCGCACGTAATGATTTCTAGAACCGGTAAGTACTTGATATCGTCCAAATAGAGAATTAGATGCTCGATGTCTGTCAACTTCCAATTCCCTCGTAAAGGTAGAAAAACTCAGTCAATCATCCATCTAACTTAAACTTCGACCCGCTCCTGTTCTGATAATTTACAAACATTTTCAAACGACAATGGGCCGAGAATTTTAAACCTCCGAGGGATCTTTAAGTCGTGATCAATTACACATCCGAGCTACGCGTAAACTAACATATTTTGCAGCAACTGTGCACTGTATAATACATGCATACCCCTTCTCTGCGCTACTGCTATTCTTGTAGTTGCTTGAAAAAGTCAGTCGCCCTTTTTACGGGTAGGGCCGCTAAAAAGCACCATTCCATACTTTCTTTATAAGTGTAGCACATCGCGCACTTTTTGTCGGATAATTAAATTTTTGTTTATGTAGGCCTTTACACTTTCGCTTATTTAAACATCTAATACAATTGATTAACCACTTTCGATTATTCTAACGGAGACCACCATACATCCCACCGCACCGTTCTTTTTGAATCCAACAATCCTATGGGCTTCCACGCACTAACACCTGACGTATCTTTCCTACTATTTGTTAAACAAAAACTACCGGCATCGCCATGTTCGTATACGAACGTAAGCAGATGTTTGTGGATATGTACGAGAATATGTAGCCATATACATTAACCAGTCTAAGCTATTTTATTTATGGGATCTTAAAACTAATATATACAATAGATTTACAAAATCCATACAAATATAAACAACTATCTTATATCTTTACACCCCCATGCGTAGATTGTTGTACTATTAGGAATGATGTACCTTTTGTCATCTTCCCTCGATAAACTAATTTTATTAATAAGCTGCGTATGCAAATCGTATTCTTTTACTCCGGATACATACGCAGGCAAGTACTCGATACCATCCAAATAAAGAATTGGATGCTTGGTGAGTGTTAACATCCGCTTCCCTCGTGTACGCCCAGACACATCCCAGCCCATGAGCACCCCTGCGCATGCACACCCCTGCCCATGCGCACCCCTGCGCGTACGCACCCCTGCCCATGCTCGCTGCCCATGCGCACCCCTCTCTGTGCGAGTGCTATTTCGGGGTAACGTCACAGCCTTTTATAAATAAAGAACAATGTTATATACTATTATAAAATGTTTATTCTGACATTATACATAACAAATTTAAAAATATTTATTGCCAAGCATGGAGTCATTTAAACTTAATTTTAATACAAAGTTATACACAGAAGACAGACCTTTCTTTATGTTTGTTTGCAGTGGTTTTAATTTTATCTAATTTTATTCGCAGCTTAAAATTTTAATCGACACCCAAGTCTTCTATCTCCTTTTCTAACCAATAGTTTGATACATAAAGACCGTCTAGGTTTTCGAATTGTAAAATGTACCGAAGTTTGCCTCTATATTTAAAGTCTTTGATTCCGCCGACAACCAGATCCATTCCTTCGTGTAATTCTTGCACCTTGTGACAATCTTTTAATCGCAGCTTTCCCACTATATCCTGCATACGTATCTTGTTAGCTTGATCGACTTCTTGTCGGTATTGGAGGAAATCCTTTTTCTCCCACACGCCGTTGTGTAGTTGCATATCCACCACTTTTGGGAATATATGGTTGTTATAGGTTGTAAGACCCTCGGTTTTAAATGATCCGAAAGGTTCTTTACTAGGCAAATATACAATGTTTAGCGGAACCCCTTTGCGTGTGGTGTACGCCAAGGTTACGGAACCCGCATTCCTTAGTTCGTCTTTGTTATCTGCCATTTTGATAAATACGTTTTTAGAATAACCTTTTAAAAGTATACGGATTTAGTACCATCCTTTTCTGCAAGAACACCTACATAACTAAAAGAGTCTTTCTTACTAACCGCAAATGCATACAGCTTGTACAACCCGGATGTATCTAAGTCAGTCCATCGACACATAAAATAATCTTTTAATTCTTTCTCATTTTCTCTAATAAGATGTTCTTTGTCTAACACATCTTTGTATTGTTCGCGTATTGTCGCAGTGTTTTCCATGTAGTCCAATTTTCGCCTTTTTGCATCCATTTCCTCTAATTCCAGTTGTCTTTTCCTTCCACTTACAGCGTATGGCATGCATAATGGGACAATTTCCTTTAGCGTAAACGGATAGAGTTTACTACCAATATTTGCGCGTTGTCGTACAACCTCTGGGCGAATGTTAGGTGTATTTATCAATCCCAATTCCGAAATGACTATTTCTTTTGGAATTGTAGAATATGGTGTTGCAGATTATGTAAAATATGTACTACCTGCTTTAATGTAGCACTTGTGTAAGAATTTTATTTTATCTTGGCTGTCTTCCTCCTCTACTATCTCCAAATAATTTACGGGTAAATAGTTAAAACTAAAAGCCGAAAGCACATACTTTATCAATGTTTCCCTTTCTTTTGGTTTTTCGGACAACTTAATCTGCAAGCCCGTCAATTTCTTTGTATTACCATTCCCCCCAATACACGTACTGTAGCAGGTTATTAAACACTAAACAGCAGCTATTTTGTAGCTTGTCCGATAGCTTACTCCACATTTTGGCAAGTGGTACCGAGTACATTGGCGCCTTTAGGAAGCATAACTTACTATCTTCCAATAACGTTAAAAAAATCTTAAAATCAGGGTAGCTCTCTGGAGGGTGATGCAATCTGAAAAATTCCTCGTGATCTCTGTTGGAGAATTTGTTAATCGACCAAAAAGGCTATCCATGAGAGCTAAGAATAATACAACGGGTTCACCTTTTTTCTGTTTACTACTTTTAATGGTGCGCTGGAAGGAAATCTTCCTTCATACGAAAAATTAAAGAGTCCTAATTTGATAATGCACTCTTGACACTACGGAACCAAATAAGTGCGATGTTGCAGAAAAAATTATACTGCGGAACATAATCGGGTTTCAACTCGTGAATTCTTTCTAGAAATGGATATAACTGTCCGGGCTCTCCAGAAAATTTGACACCCCTAGGAATCGAAAGATACGGGTTGTTGAATCTAAGTAACTGTCTGATGAAACACTTTGTAACAGAACTCACATGTTTAATAGAAAATAGGCATTGACAAGGAAGTGTCCTCTTGTATCATTTAATCCATTTTTTGACTCAAGCGAATTATTAAAAATAGGTAGACAATTAGTAAATACGCCAATATCATTCGCTGTAAAACATCTAATTATAATGAATATTTTATAGTCTGCATATACTCGATGAAGAGTGGTGTTGAGCGCCAGCGAAACAAAAGTGAGTCCGGGGCTCCAATGAGACAAATATTGGGCGCAATCGCTATATTACCTGCCCACCTACGTATACCAACGATTAGCTTTTGATTAAATTCACGGAACAGCATGAGTTTCGGCATGGGTCGAATATGGTAACTCAAAACTTTCAGAACAAAACAGGACGCCACCGCACATTTAGGCATGAATAAAACTTAATTTGACTGAGGGGAGATGCAGGAACTCTCTAACATTAACTCAAAATCTATAAATATCAACAATGCACTACAAATATTTTCTAAACCAGTCTGATTACCACCCTACCACAACATGTCAGCGTTGACTGAAAAGAAAGTCACCTAATTAAATTTATTATTTGTTTTTTTTTCAAAAATACCAAAAGTTATAAATTATAAGTACACTTCCTGCAACACAAAAAATAGAATGTAGCCTTTTAGCCTTATTCCTATTATTTTTTAATTATGTTATGAGTTTTTCAAAATATTTCATATAGATTTTTCAGATATAAATAAAAGATCAATCAATTAAACATTATAATAATAAAATCAAAGTTCTCATTTACAACTTAACAGTTGAATTAATCAAGTCCACTTCTTGATTCTTAGATCCAAGGTCATTTAAAATTTACTTTCACTTAAAAACAATTTCAAAATTATAATCATATCGATTTAAACGAAGGTCAAGTATCAGTACTGGTATTTGTTCAAGCGTGTTCACTTTCTCTAAAATGTGTTAACCAATAAACAAATGCCATATAGATTATTGATATAAAGATTCATAATAAGCAATTTATAGTATAAAAAGGTAACATACATTGAAATTATTACTTGGAATGCAAGTGTATTTTTGAACAAACAACATATGTGCCTTTCACTTACAACAATTCACTATAAATTATGTGTTTGCATTATCTCTAAGTACAATATGATTTCTATTAAAAGTAAAGCTAAAATTTTCAATTTTACAGTTAAATTACAAGAATAATAATGATTATTAAACAATTCCTTCATTATTTCATCATCATTTTGTTTTCAACCTTACTTAAGGTCGGTTTGAGATGGCTCTAACTTCTTTTCTATTCTGCGCTAATCTAAAAAGTTCTACATACCCTTCACTACCTAAATTTCTAATAATTTGACTAATATAGATTGGTCTAGGTCTTCCTATATGAATGAAATATTATCTGGCTATCCCCTTCAAAAAAAGGAAAAGTGTTAAATTATATGTTATGGTAAGGCTTAAGCAACGAATCGCTGCCAACATGACAGACCGCTAACTAATTGTGAGTTATGTCATGGAGACGTTTATTAAGTTTTATGTTATGGTAAGGCTTAAGCAGCAAATCGCTGCCAACATGCCAGACCGCTAACTAATTGTGAGTTATGTTATGGTTACGTTTATTAAATTATATGTTACGGTAGGGCTTAAGTAACGAATCGCTACAAACATGCCAGACCGCTAACTCATTGTGAGTTATGTCATGGAGACGTTTATTAAGTTTTATGTTATGGTAAGGCTTAAGCAACGAATCGCTGCTAACATGCCAGACCGCTAACTAATTGTGAGTTATGTTATGGTTACGTTTATTAAATTATATGTTATGGTAAGGCTTAAGCAGCGAATCGCTGCCAACATGCCAGACCGCTAACTGATTGTGAGTTATTTAAACCTATTAATTTTTCTATCATTTCTAACGATCAAAACTTTCAAAACTATTAAGATTCAGTTTATGACACCTTGAAATATTCACTCCATAACCAACAACAATTTTAGATACCTTATAGAAACTCTGCAGAACGATTTCGAAGATGAATTAACATATCTCCTATTATTTATTCAAGGACAACAACAAACAATATCCAACTTCAAATAAAATAAACTGCAAAATTTAATAAAAGCTTCGAGCGTCGTAAGACTTGTATTATCTTTGCACAGCAAACTTAACCGATATTCAATATTACGATTAACTATGATAAATCCAAATCTCCATAATTAATATTCAACGAGCTAGTTATGATTACTTATTCGGAAGGTTTCCGCTGCTTGCCCTAACGGACTCGCGGCGTAATCCGAATGAGTAATGGCCATAACTCGCGAGTAGAATACTATAATTTTCCCACGACTACAGAAATCTTCAATATCAAATATTTTCCAACGTTTTAACTAATAGCGCAAACACTGACAATTAAAAATTTATTTGTCAAAGTTGAACAACCTACTTTGCATGATAACGAAACTATACCTCGCGGATTATGAAAAATGAAGGTTTGTACTGATTGGTCAGAAGTGTTGGAATATGATCATAATCCACAAACCGGATGTTCCTGATTGGTTAAAGATGTTGGATTATGAATTCATATACATCTACAGAATAATGAGTACCATTATTAACCCATTCCTAAATGCGTAACAAATGCGTTACTGAGTAGTCATGGGAAAAGTAATTTATGCTTCATATATAAAATAATTCTTGTTTGCTTCAAATAAAACGGATCGTTGCTTTTTACAAATAAAAGTAATCGCGGTTTGCTTCTAAAGAAGAATAATTGTTGTTCGCTCTAAATAAAAATAATCGACGTTTACTCCAAATAAGAGTAGTCGTTGTTTGCTCCTAATAAGAACAATCATCGTTTGCACTGAAAGTAATTTTATCTAGAATTAATAAAATTGTATTTTCTACTAACTACTGACGAAAGCAGATGTTTCTTCGCATTTCTGTGAGCACCTTTATTATAAATGTATTCAAGGCAATCCACTGCGCACAAGTTGTGATTGTATCAAGCATTTGTACCTGATAATTCCCAGTATGTCTTTAACAAAATGGCTACAAGTATTTCTGTACATAATAACATCGTTTTCTCTATCAGTGCGCACGCGTTATCTCTATGGGCGTATCTACACGGAGCATTCAATTTTAACCAACAGAGACTTTGATAGACATAGAGTTCAGCCCACACAGAATAATTTTCTAATGAGGCTTAAAAGAGAAAAAGCTTTGGATGGCCAGTAACAAACAAATACTATAGGACAAAATTCAAAGAATGTAAGATCTAAACCTATTTTCACCAAGATTAAATATGTCGCAAAATGTTGTTACTTAATTATTAATCCTCTATGAACGTAGGTATTTAGATCACGCAGGTTCTCGAGCTGTGTTCAATAGCATACGGCAACGTGTTAGGCCTACTGGTGGACTAAGATATATCAAACACATTATACTTAAATGCATAAGATATAATAGTTTTAAGGCAGTTGCCATACATTCATTGATGGAAGTTTTCCTTTCGAGTGAACTCGCTTAATTCATCCTTTCTTACACATTGTGATAAATTTCGGCGGTCCAATCGCAATCAAAAAATCTAGGTTGCGCAAAACAGTAGTTTTCAAGGGATATATATAGCATTTTTCGTGTGCATGTCAACCAACGCTGGTCACATCGAAATAATCTCGAATTTTTCAACAGAAGCTTATCCTCTGAGACTAGAATTATTTACTTATAATTCAACCAATTTCAAGGGTGCTAGAATCGTTTTAAATAATGTTTACAAGTTTTTCAAAATCACAATTGTAAAATTCAAGATATTTTGTCTACTAGAGAGATTAGTTAGAAATTCATTCCACCAAATAGTCCTCATTGGGGAAGCTCATGGAAAGCAGATATCAAGCATAAAATACCATTTGGATAGGTTTTTAAGAAATTCAGTGTTATCATTTGAATGTTTGTCTATACCTTTGGCTCAAATTGAAGTAATACTCAACGCCAGACCATTACTGCCTACATCTCAGACAATGATGATCTCGAATGTTCACCAGAAAATTTTTTAATAGGTCACGCTTTGATTTCTTTTCCAGAAAGGGATGTTTCAGATATTTCGGAAAGCCGGTTAAACATTTGGCAGCATTGCTCAAAACTACGACAAAACTTCTGGAAAAAGATGGTTTACAGACTTAAAATCAGCTGTAGCATCATCCCAAGTGGAAGAGTACGTATACAAACTTAAAGGTATGAGATATGGTATTGGTAAAAGAAAATAACTTGCCTCCGTTAGAATGGTGTCTTTCAAAAGTGGTAGAAATCATGCCAGGTCGTGATAACAAGGTAGGTTCATGTCATTAAAATAAAAACGAATTTATTCGTCCTATAGTAAAAGTTTCTCTAGTTCCATTTCAAAAAGACGCCCTTCAGGACATTACGGGGGCGTTTGACTGCAGCATTTTACTTTATTAACACAATGTGCTGATTATTGGCTTATCTGCGGTGTTCTTTTCTCCGCTGTCGTACTTGCAGTGTTTTAATATACAGGGACTTGTGCATCAGGCGACAACGTACAAAGTGCAGTGCGACGGTTGTGCACTTCTACTTGTGTTAATAATTTTGTGCAATAAACACAGTTCATCAAGATGGTAATGTTTTATTCCAAAGTATCTGTTCAGCGCGGGGGGTCTTATAACTTTGTACATCGACTTACCTCCGCGGTTTTTGTTGTTCTAAGCTGCATGCAGTTCCTATTCCTTCAACTAAGTGGACTGTATGCGAGATTTAGTCCGTGTTACGTTGCACTTGCACTGTGTTTTTTAGGGGTTTAACAAATAAATTCACATTCCGCGGCACTATGACCAACTTACGTTACCGAACGAAAAACCGACTGTTCTGCTTCGATATCCATAAGAAAGTGTTTGTTCACTACTCTTAGTCCAACTTATTCACACATGCACAAGGAATTTTTACGGCAGGATATAAGGGAACAAGGGGTGCCAGTTTTACTATTAGATTTACAACTACAAATTTACAACAACCTGCGACAAAGAAACCGAACAGTATCCTAGCCGAAAATACAGCAACCACCAGGGTATATAGAAGGCTTAGTATCTATATAAGAATGCACGAGCTGAAAAATAGAACAAATCAAGGAAGACCGAGAATTTTCAGCTAATTTTTTTCGCTACCCTAAATACTGCACGCTCACTGGTCAACAGTCTATGGACTTTCTTTTACATGCGAAAACTAATTTCCACGTTTTTATTGGATAAACGTCTCATTGAAGTTTTTCTTCATAGCCAGCAAAGGAAGAAAAAGTGTATAAATATAATTTCAAATTCCACAAGAATCGGTTCACTTGAAGCTCGCCATAGCCTAAGGAACTAACCAATCAGAGCTGACCGACAGCCTGCCAATAGTCTAGCAAGCAGTGCTCAGTGCTGACCGATAGTCTGCCAATACTTTCACAGCGGCACTGTCTTATAGCCCGCCTACGCCGATGCCTCGACGAGTGATGCCCTACATCACGACGCCTCCACATTCAAGCAGTGCTGCTCTATAGCCTGCCAATATTTTCACAGCGGCGCTGTCCGATAACCCGCTCACGCCGACGCCTCGATGAGTGACGCCCTGCATCACGACGTCGATACCTTCCGAAGAGATCCAAACATTACCGAACTGCTTTAACTGTACATATTTTCACTTCATAATACTTTAAGTTTATACTTGGCCCCACAAGCAAACTACGACGTCTTCCGAAGAGTTCCGAAGATTACCGAAAACCTCCGAACTGTACATATATTCATTTCATAATTACTTAAGTTTATACTTGGCCCCGCAAGTAAACCACGACGCCTTCCGAAGAGTTTGGAAGGTTACTCAAGACTTCCGAACTGCGTTAACTGTACATATATTTATTTCATAATAATTTAAGTTTATACTTGGCCCCGCAAGTAAACCACGACGCCTTCTGAAGAGTTCCGAAGATTACCGAAGACTTCCGAACTGCTCTAAACTGTACATATATTCATTTCATGACTATTTAACTTATATACTTATGTATCTACGAACTTTATGAACTTTATAAACTGTATTGCTTTATACATATTAATTATAATAAAGTCAAACCTACACACAATGTCTAAGAAGCCAGATACCGCCCACTCGAACGGTAGCAGCATGGTCCCTTGACTGTATGGATTCACACGAACTAAATAGGCACACGAAGTATACTTTAAAAAAAATAAGTGAGTTTCAAACGTAGAACAGTAGAAGCAGTTTTCAATATTTAGTTACAATACATATCGAGCAGTCTCCGCAGTATCGTCTATGTTTAAAGATATCGCATTACCTAGCATTTTAGCACTAAATTCGAAAGGTATCTAATATCGAAAGTATATTGCACTGGAAATCGCCTTACCTCTAACGTGGTTGAAGGGATGTTTCGTGATAAAATGCTATGCACTGAAACTGAAAGCTATGTGGGTCTCATGCAGAACCGTACTAGTACGTATAGACTTAGGGGAAAGCGACTTCCGCATATGCAGCACACACGGAGTTACGAAATTATTAACACAAATTGCAGAGCTACGTTGCGGAAGCTAATAATTAAACCAAAACCCTAACAAGAGAATACCAATTTACTAAAAGCGCAAAGCACCGTTCAATTCCGTTCCAAATAAATGCAATATTAAAGTTACATCGATTTTAATACAATTTTGTGACATAATGTGCGTTTAAACACGGCAATAAAGTGCTTAAATGAATTACACACCTGGAAGTGGTATAAAAACCAAACGACCAATAAACACTTGCCGAGCCTATGAAACTGCAGGGACTAAAAAAAGGCATAAAGCAAATTTATGAAATTAATAAGCGCTTTTAATATCGGCGGGTCTGCTAATCTGCGTTCAATACTGCATTTACAAAATTAAATTCCCACCCTAATTTATCGGGGAGGATAATATTTTATTCGAATATTTGAACACATGGTGTTGTAGCTCTTTGTGGTACAGAGGGAGAGAGACAAAGTAAGTAATGTATATTTCGGGGGCCCCTTGACTCCGGAACTCCATTAGTGCTGAGCGGCGCCCGGAGCTCATAGCGGATCTAATTCCCCACCCAACTTCGCAAGCACTTATGTCGATCTACACTAAAGTTTGAAAGAACAAAACTGATATTACTTTACCTAGAATGTGTAAAACGAGTGTTATTCCACAAGTTGAGGTATTACTATAATAATAATACTTTTATCGAAATTTTCGAAGCGTTAGGATATTTTATGGACAAAATGAGAACATCGAAATGTTAGCGTTAAAATAAATTATTACTCTAAATTTAACGACAAGAGATACTGTAATTTGCAAATTCCTATATCAATACAATACTCGGATAGGTACAAAATAATCACAAAAGCCGAATAAGGGCGCAATAAAATTCCAAGCAATAGCTTTTTGGTAGTCGTAAACTCAAAAATGAACGAGACAATATTCAAATGTAAACTTTTATATCTGTTAATAAAAGTACGAATTTGAAACACCAGGTTACATTCAATCCAATCTTAAGCTGCGGTCTAGTAGTCAGTCATAAATGATTTCCCAAAGCAATGCGAGGTCTGTTAACAGCAGAAATCTTAATTTTGGGCTTATTCCAAATTTAAAAACAGGAAATAATATTTAAAATAATACCCTTAATTACTTTCCATGATGCCAGCTTTCATAGTATTAAACATTTAATTAATACAGACTTCTAGACAAATTAAGAGTTAGAGGTAATGGTTTCCTGCACAATAAGAAATTTTAAGCAATATGGTATTTGTATTCATTATATGTTAACCAATTCACTTCAAATTACAAGTAAATAATTACAAAATATAAATACACTTTGACAAAATGATACAATATGATTAATATGCATTTCAAATTTGAGCTTCTCAAAATCAAAGCTTCATAATAAGTGAATATGTTCACTAGAATTGTGAGTATGGTCAATAAAAGACCCCATATTCTCACCAGTGTTCATTGAAATTGAAAGCCTCTCATTTCACAACAATGAACTGTACCAATTGGATAGGCAACTCATCATACAGCTGTAAGATGGTATATGTTTCTAAGCGTTTGACCTTCGACCACTTCATTAGCGAGAGATTTTGTAATTTCCTAGCTTACTTATACGACTTATCATATATGTCGCTAGTATCTCCGGCACTTATTTCGAAAATATGCTTAAAAGCTTATGTTCTATCAAGGTAATAATAAATAAATCAATTATAAACAGGTTGAAGCAATAAAAATCAATCAACAATGAACGCGAATTGTAAGTACCGTATTCTATGTTAGAAAACAAAGTAGAGACTGATCACACTGTAGTAAATAGGATTAATTATAGAGTACCTAACAATTTTGAATATTCAGATTAATCTGGGAGGGGCCCATCAACGATAAAATACCAGGTTAAATCCTTTACCAGTTGAAAAAAGAGAAGAAATATACTTATATTTAAATAATACGCACATCCACACAAATTTAAACGTGATGGTTGGCTTTCGTTCTAAAGTTGAAAGTTTCGGATGCGCTACTAATCGTGGGTCTCCGAGGTGGAAGTGCTGCGAGAGTGGGAGGGTCAAGATCGGGCTAGGGATTCAAAGATACCTTGCTTAGGTAGATTTTTGTTGCGAAGAAGTGGATACTTCGAGAGAAATAAGTGTTTTCCGGGAATTGTCTATTTTACAGCAAAGGGTTGGCTTACGTGTTAAAAAAGTAAAGATCGCTTAAATTTTTCCAAACAAAAAATCCGAACGCTCTGTGCAAGAGAGACAACAAAGTGTACATTCGCGCTGGTGTTAGAGAGAAAAGAGATCGAGTTGGTTTACAAAATTTGTATCGTCCCTAAAAAAATTCCTAATATACAGAGTGGGAAAAATTGTAATGTGCAGTTTGGGGATCTCGAAAAGTATAAGAGGTGGGAAGTTCGTTAAATGGAAAAAGACCTGTTCCGTTCTTAAAGTATGGCGCAAATGTCAAAACTTACCAAATTCAAAAATTGTTAATAACTTTTATACCATTATAGCCGTAAATGTGAAATTCGGGTTAGTTACATAAGTCGTTTAAAGGAATACAGCGAAATGATCAGAATTCTTCTGGATATTCTATATTCAGAGCTGCAACTGTCAACTTTTTTATTTATTATGGACGCCATACTGAATTTTTGTAATGTCAAATAAAGGGGAAAATTATAAATTCATTGATTTACCACTCTGTATGCTTTTTTTTTTAAATGGCCAAAATATTGTAAATTGTTCAGTTTTTATGAGAAAAGTCTTTGGAGAACGAAAACAATTGAAAAATAAAGTTATGTCATTAGTGAGCAGTAGCTATAGGTCCTGCACCTTTACTGCATTTACTATTTTTAATATTTTGATGAAAATAAAAGTAGATACTGGAAGAAAAATTAATTTACCTTTAGTTAATATTCATAATACAATCAAGAACGGTAAGATATTCTGTAGAGCAGAAATTTGGTATGTACAATGTTTACTTAGAATGCCATTAAAATTCTGTAACATCTAGGTGTAGATATTTAGAACTATACCCAGAACAACAACAGCCTTCCAGAATGGCTTTTGTAAGAGTATAATTACCTTAAAAACTCATGGAGCCTTCAATAAGCAACGAGGAAAATATAATAAACATGAAGATATTAATGATATTAATGTCTTAGCACAGTTACATCTGAACCCACAAACATCTAGTCGGGCTATCTCTAGTGAATGTGGTATTACTGATCGAGGTGTTCGTGCTATAATAAAAAGTCACAAGTACCACGATTATAATATTTATAACTTCATTTCAGTACAAAAATTGCATACTGGAGACGATGAACGATCACTTGCTTTTTCTAAATGGATCCAAACGAAATTGAGTTTTGACCGAAATTTTAGCAGAAAGATATTGTGGTGTGACGAAGAAAGTTTCACTAACTGCGGCATTTTTAATAGAAACAAGTTGAAAATGCAAGGCATTGTCGCAACGAACTTCCAAATGTAGACTTACTTTAAAACAATTTAAAGAAATTAAAATTATTATGTTGTAATAATTATAAGTATTCAGATAAAATACAAAAATTTATAAATAACAAAAGAGACATTTTAATATATTTTATTTTATTGAATAAATATTTTAAAAGCTATATATGTGTGTGTGTGTGTATGTATGTATGTATGTGTGTTTGTGTGTGTGTGTGTGTAAATAAGGGGGCATCATATTTCGATTCAGTTTTTTCAGAGGATTCTAAATATGTATCGCACATTAATTTTGGACCTATTTGAAATTTTTGATAAAATTAATTCCCCGGGGGGGTCGGGTATCCGTGGTCAGATTTTGTGGGGGGTACCATATTTCGACTCAGCTATGTTAGGGGAGTCCAAATATGTATCGCACATTAATTTTGGACCTATTTGAAATTTTAATTTTCCCGACGGAATATCGCGGGGGCACGGCGTCCCCGTGGCCCGATTTCAACTGACATCAAAACTTAAGCTCAGGACACCGAGCTGAATCGATTGATGTATCACACATTGATGTCCGACCATTAGAAAGGCCTCGGACGGACAGACAGACGGACGACAAATCGATTTCATAAACGAACGAAGTTCGTTGATGTGCACTATTACGATCAAGCAAATCCTTACTTAATTAAAGAAAGAAAACCGCAGGACATATAATCTGTAAACGTTTGGCGTGGAATTTTAAACGATAAGATTTTAGAACCATATTGCATTCCACATAGACTATCGTCTCAGTTATTTGAATTTCTTACAAAATGATTTTGAAGATATGGTCGATAATCTACCACTTCAATATTAGCAGAATTTTGAATATTATCAACGGGACGGCTGTGCTTATAATGCCAGGGTGGTAATCAAATATTTATATGAATGCTTTCCGAATCAATGGATAGACCAACGGTTCAGTAAGATGGCGACCACGGTCTCCGTGCTTCAATTCACTTGATTACTATTATTGGGGAGCCACGGAAGACCATATTTTAGCCCAGTCAAATGACTCGAAATTTGTCGATTTGGAGGAAATAATACTGTCTGAGCTGAAACTTTGTAAACAGGCTTGTTTTAGAGTACTATTCAACGTATTAAAAGTCCCCACGTGTAGACGCTACGTTGTGGGCAGGGAGGGTCCAAAAGGTCAAAAAAATTAGTTTTTCCCAAATAACTCGAAAAATATCAACTTTACGGAAATCTATGTATATATCAAAATTGTAGCTTACAAAATCCCACACAATTTCATTTTTTATTCAGGTCTGTAGGACCAAATGGAGCAGAGATAATTTTTTTAAACACCGGTAGTTTTGCGAGGCCCCAAAATCGCGTACGCGCGTTAATATCTCGAAAATGGACTCTCAAATCGATAAATATTTTAAATAAAAGAGAAATCTAATTACGAACAATTTCGTTTTTTATTCAATTCTGTACGGCCCGAATTCGCCGGGTAATTAATTACAAAACAATTTTTTTTATGTCGATAGTCGTACATATATAGTCTAAAATGAACTCTCGGATTGAAAAATGTTCGAAATAAAAGTTTTATAGAATGTAATTACGAAATCAGTTGTTAGTCTTCTTGTTTTTCTTCATTTGCACTATTTGAATAGTTTTCATCCGATTCGGAATCGCTCATTTCGTCAGATACGAACAGTCATTCTGATTGCAATTAACCCAGAGGTCACAACATCTTTAGTACCTACGTACCTACGTCCTAAAAATATCGGCCTAGTACCAAACGACTAAGAGAGACCCCAAGAATAACTTCCAACACTTCAATAAGAACAGCAAAATGGTTAAGGACACGTTTTTTCATCATTTCAGGTAACTCATAGTGATGATCTGCTACATACGTAAACTTACCAGTCTTTTGAAACGCCAGTTTCCCATCACGATGCATTCAAAACTACATGCCACAAACTCTCCTTTATAGAAAATTTTATCAGCTTTAATTTTGGTCTCCAGAAGTTTTTTCGTAAAATTAATAAAAACGAAAGTATTTACAAAAAAACGAATGCTAATGCAATTTTTCCATAATACAGCAATACAGCAATATTCATAAACTTTTTTTTAAATAAAACATACTTTGCGAAGGACTTATACTACTCCAGCACGTTCATATATATATATATATATATATATATATATATATATATATATATATATATATATATATACATACATATGAAGTAATGAAAACGAAATAAAATAAATTTTTGAAAAATTATTATCCATATATTTTTGGACTAAAATGTTGATTTAACAAAGATTGATTTTATTTAAACGCTAGTAAATCTTCAACGTTTCGATGAAAAAAGCTGTACGGCCTCTCATTTTAAAGATAATTAAAATATCTTCAAGAAAAATACATAACATTACTGCCTTCAACCAATCAGAAAAGGTTATTTTCCAAAATGCACTCAAAAATGACATTTTTTAAATGTTTTTTGCTCGTAACTTCAAGCTATCTTTACCAAAATGAATTCATGCATGCATCAACATGTTCAAAATTTTATTCTCTTCTACTTTTATTATACATACTATATGTGTACGACCTATACTTTCAGAGTTAATACTGATTTTTACATGCAAAACATCCACTATCAACATAAAAAAAATTGTCTTTTAATTAATAACTCGGCGAATTTGGGCCATACAGAAATGAATAACAAACAAAATTATGTGTAATTAGATTCTCTACAACTTTTATTTAAAACATTTTCCAATTTGAGAGTCCATTTTTGAGATATTAGTGAAAAATGCGCGACACGCGTACGCATTTTCGTTGCGTCGCAAAACTACCTATGTCTAAAAAAATTATATCTCTGTTCCATTTGGTCGTATAGACTTGAATAAAAACAAAAGTGTGGGGAATTTTGTAAACTACAATTTGGATATAACTATAAATTTTCGCAAAGTTGCTATTTTCCGAGTTATTTGCGAAAAACTGATTTATGCGTCTTTTGGACTCTCTTCTGCCCCGCAACGTAGCGTCTAGACATGCGGACTTTTAATATCTTAAATAGTACCTTAAAACCAGCCTGTTTACAAAGTTTCAGCCCAGTCAGTATTATTTCCTCCAAATTTTGTCATTTTACTGGGCTATTTGCCCTAAAATGCCAAAGGACGAAAATGAAATGGTAGACATAGTAGATACATACATTCAATCAATAGATCCAAATTTTTTGTTAATAGTTGGTTAATGATAATGTTTATTGTGCGTAACGTTTGTTTCAGTATAACAAATCACAGGCCAAAAATTTTTAATTCCTCGGTTTGTAATTTATTAAAATGCTAGAAGCTACAACTGAAAATTCTTACATTTACGTATAACACATTTGTTACTGTTCGCTAATGACAGAACTCTATTCTTAAATTGTTCTACTCCAAGACTAATCTTATAAAAACTGAACAATTTACAATACTTCGATCATTTTTAAAGAAAAGTATACAGTGTGGTACAACAATGAATTTATAATTTCCCCTTTTATTTGACATTGCAAAAATTGGACTTGGCGTCCATAATAAATAAAAAAGTTGACAGTCGCAGGTCTAAATAAAGAAGGTCTAGAACAATTCTGATCACTTCGTTGTACTTCTGCAAACGATTTCTGTAAATGACCCGAGTTTCACATTTATGACTATATGGTATAAAAGTTGTCATGAATTTTCGAATTTGGCAAGTTTTGACATTTGCGCCATCTTGTAAGAACGGGCAGAGATATATTTAAATTCTTTTTAGTTTTAAATTGAGCTTGTAATTGTACAAGTCTTTTCTCATTTAACGAACCTTCTACCTCTTATAGTTTTCGAGATCCCATACTGCACATTACAATTTTTCCCCACCCTGTATACCAAAATACACGGTCGTTATCGTCAAACCTGACTTCTGTACAGTTTGCGTGCAGGTGTTATACTTTTTTTAACAAATTTTGATTGAAATTAGTATAATTTATTCGAGAAATGTCAAAAGTAGTTTAAGAAGACCGGCATAGTTGCACGAGGGGCACTATCAAAACTTTTGGTGACGCAATTATTTTCCAAATTTTTAAAATTCAAGCTTTTACAATACCTAGTTTCTATATGATTTAAAAAAAAACCTTAAAAAATAAACTTGACGTAAGCGTAAGGGTGCGGCCGAACAATTGCAATGGAACGTGAATTATTCATAAAAAAAACTATATTTTTTATGTGGCGTGAGCAAATCCAAGCATACAACAAACGCCATTTAAATAAACGTCAGCCGCGATTTCGCAAGGCTAAGGGTTAAGCTTAGCATGCGCACCGTCCCGGGTTCGAAGCCATGTTAAATCTTTTATTTTTTTTATATTGGATTTTTTAAATAACAAATAGCATCTAATATACTTTCTAGGCTCTTTAGTGCGGTATACAATATGTTAATTATTCGTTGTTTTCATAGAAAAGAGATTTACAAAGTTTCCAACTTTTGTCAATGTTTTAATTTGATGTTGTTTTATTTCATTTTTCCTAACGTACATGACGAATACACGGTGCGAGAGAACCAGCGTTGATTCACGTAATGCAGTCAAATATTTAATGCACCAGACCTAAATATTGGTACACCAGCGTAGATTTTAAATGTAGGTACTATAAATTTGCATTTTTTTATTTAGATTCAAAATTAATCAAAATCCCAAGTCTCTAACATCTTGAGGCTGACCTAAAAACTTGTTGTTAGTTGCTAGTACGCAAATTTAAAACGTTTAACAATTAATAGTTATCTATTTGACAGTGCTTATTACTTTAAGTACTAAAATACAAAAAATGTCAATTATTAAAAAGATGCCAAGGTTATCCAAAACTTATGTTTTAAGATAATCGGTTATTACTGACATTGAATAGCAAGTCTACAAAATTTTGGGTCAAATTTCATACGTCACATCGTACAATATTTTTGAATTTTATTTTGAAACGCAAACTGCAGTCTTGCATTTGTAATCAATATGTTTTTCTTTCAGGTTTTGGTTTTGTGTAATTTTTAACATCAAGCATTTGTGCCTTTTGACGCGTGTTCATATCGAGGTTTCTACACTTTCCTTGACTGTGTTTTCTAGTTTATATATTTCCAAAGGTGCGGTGGCGTCTCTCATATTCGTTATTTTAAACCCCCCGTGTCACATCATACTCCACGGAAGTGAAGTTCCGAGTTACCCCTACGTCTCCGAAAGCTCCATTAAAACGCATATACCTTCCTCTACTGCTAACCTTTCAGAAGAAATTAGAATAGAAAAGCATACCATACTCGTTTCCCTTTTTTATAGAAATGCTATAATAATACATTAGGGCTCAATTGACACTAGCGCCCTAGGTTATCTTCAATATTGTGCATGCAAATTGTTCAATATTCTCCGTTTCCAAGACAAGACGACGCAAATATCTTACTAGATTTCGGTTTGAAGTCCAAAATATATTTATTAATTAAGAAATTTCCTACATAATTAGTAAATAAGTTTTTAATATGAAAGTGGAAGGTTGAGTTCTTGCTATTAGTAAGTGTACACCAGAAACAATTCACTTATTTGCACGAGTTCCAAATACTTTCTAGTTTTAGTTAGCAGGTACAAATCAAAACTGGTTGATATCGTTACGTTGTGCTTTTGGTATTCGCGTTTCTCTAGTTTTTGCTACACGTTTGAAAAGCATATAGGAAAATAAATTAATTAATGTTGTCCTCCGTTGTTTAGTTTTATGTAATTATTTTTAAACGTGATACATTTTATAAATCTGGATGAAATAATCACTTAACTGTAACAATTTAATTTTATAATTTGTGAAAACAAATTTATTCGAATTTTTGAGCCATTAAAAACAGTTTTCTTTAAAATACGATTTCAAAACCGAAATTATTTAACGATTAACGGTAACTGCGAATAAAAGCAACTTTTGCATATATCAACGAAGTTTATTTACTTCTACGTGGAGTTCGTCGGGAAACTTCAATATTTTGTAGGCTAGTTAACACACTTCCTTCAGAGTTATTAACTGCTATGTACAAATTCATGTTAAGTATGCAACAAAAATGGTAATGTAGGATAATACAAAAACCGATTTAATGCAGGTATTTCTCATAACTTCAGTTTATAATAAATAGTTGAATTAATCAGGAGTGTTTTATTTCTAAAATGGAAAGGTAAACGTTTTCTAACCAGGCGGCACCGGGATCGAGTCCCGGTACAGTTAACTTTTATTTCCTTTAATAATCGTTATTTAAGAGAGATGAAAATGTTACTAAGATTGTGCACGCAAATTGTAAAGTATTCATAATTTTCAGTCAAGATGACGCAAATTAATCTATTAGATTTCGGTTTGGGGTCCAAGATATATTTATTAATTAAGAAATTTTCTATACAATTGGTAAATTATTTCTTAATGTTAGTTTGAGAAGGTTACAGTATGCTATTAGAAAGTATTGTAATGTGATTCTTTAAAAATAATCTGCTGTTAATGTTTGTTCTATTTGGTGCATGCACTCCGTAAGTCAGAGATATTTTAACCTAAAGTTACGAGACTAGAACGTGTTATTGCAATTGCGGTTTTTAATTTTAAGATTATGTTGTGTACAAAAAATTCATGTGAAAATAGGTTGCTTAAAAAGTCAACATGTGGAGTGAGTACATAAACTACTTGAATATGTTGGATGATATGCAATATAAATTGCAGTGTATGGTAAGTCAAAGGCAGATTTAAATAACACAACTACACTGCTATTCGTGTTTAACTGTGTGGTCTAATTTTCTAACAAAGGGGTTCGAGTTCGAATATCGGTGCAATCGACTTTTTTCTCTCGTAATCATAACGTAAATAAAAACGATGGGTGCGTTGGAATGGCAGTTGTTAGTTAAATTGTGTATAAATCATAATGGCCGCTGTCAAAATGACAGTTTACATCCATTCGCTGCTGCAAATCTCTTTTAAACCCTATTAACCCTTTGAACCCTTCTAATCTTTTTAACCCATTAGCATCTTTAACCTTTTCGGAGAAGAGGACCTCTGCGCTTCAGCGGCCTATTTACGCCACTTTAGATAAAAGTTACACAATTGTTGGTTGTATTACGAATGAGAAAACATCAAAAAAAGTAAAAAAGTTTCACATATGAGTGAGAGGATAAAAGCAGTTAAACTTGATAGTAAACCAAATATGGTGGGAAATCACATATATTCATGAAGATGAGAAAATTGAAGAAAATATATGATCAAATTCAATAGGTTATTCAAGACTTTGAAAACTAGAAGGAATACTTTTAACAAGAGATTTTGTTGCAGTTGCAGGTCAAGATAGAACGTGATGTATGGCTTATAAATGAGAAATAAAAGAGGTGATAAAATAATAAAGTTTTGTACAAGAAACAAATTAAGAGTACTTACAGACGAATTACATACGTGATAAATACCATGGGTTTAAGATAGACGACATATTAGTTACGGGTAGATTGAAAGGATAGGTAACAAATTTTCAAAAGTTACCAGGTGCAGATATAGATGATAGCAATTTAATAGTAGTTAAATGTGATATGAAGTTAAACAAAATAAAAAAGTAAAAGACTGCTCAAATGAGACACGATAAACTAAACAACATAAAAATTATGAAGGTATATAGAAACTGGATAGATAGTAAAACGGCGCAAGTTAAAAGTTTCAGGAAGCAGTATCAGAGGATGCAGGCAATATACTATGTACTAAAAAGTATGTAGATAGCTACAGGAAAATGGATAACGCAACAATTTTTAGTTTAATGGAAAAAAGAAGTGTTGCAACGGATAAAGATGGGCAGAAATGTAGCAAATAAGATAAATGTATTGTAGGGTATGCTAAAAAATAACAATGAGTGTAGACCAAACATAGATCATAAAAAAATTAGGAACTTCTGCAAGCGATTTAGTAACAGAAGTACCCCCAATAGGAGATGAAGCAGACAGAAAGTAAGTAAAAGCAATACGTATATCAGATGGGTAGAAAGGATATAGAAAACCCCTTATTAAATTGAATAGAATTTAGTCACAATAGAAGAATTTAGTTAGGCAAAGGATTTGAATGCAGTGTAACATGTTAATTGGCCGTTGCCTTTCCATGTTACATTGTGCGTCCCACTTCCTTGCATATAAATGTATTCTTCACTTCAATTTTTTATTAATATCATTCATAGTCACAAATTAGTTTTGATTTATGTAACAAATCCCTGTAGTATTAGAAAATAATACACTAAATACGATAATCTTTAGTTTTAATTTAATATTCCTCTCTTTGTATACATAAAATAAATAATTATGATCGTATGTAATTTTCTAATTGGTAAACTTCTGAATTATGTCCCTAAATACACAACTGGTATAGACATGAATCTGTCATGTAAGATGGTTTTTCTTGTTTGCCCCTCTCTCAAAATTTGTGGTTATCTTCTAACCAGAATAAATTTTCGTTCTCTTGATATCTGAGGGCCTGCTTGTGCATTTGTTGTTTCCCGATATAGAAGTTCTTCCTAAGGCCAAGATGTCATACCTATTATGTAAAAGGGGTCTTTCCATTTATTCTTGTCTAAATACAAAAATATCGTTTTAGATTATTAGTAAAATGTATTCGGAGAAAGTCTACCTGAATTACCCGTTCAAAATGTTTATGAATGGTAAGTTGCACACAGATAAATTTTCCGATTGTTTCCTCATGACGTATTACAATATTCTGTTCTTGTAACACGATTATTTTCTAGAGTTCTCTGGTGGAGTGTCTAATTATCTATTCCAAGCTATCCGAGCCTATGCATTAAAATCTACTACCTAAAATATTATTTATTATCGTACAAGAATTCTATGTTGCCGTTTAATTACCTTCCAAAAATAAAATAAATATCCGTTAAGAAAATATATGGTTGTGGAACAAAAAAAGTTTGGCTCGTACAAATTTGAAGTTTCAGGTTAACAATAAAACTAAATATGGATGGTAGTTAGTTGTCTTAATAAAGCTGTCTGAAAGGATTAAAACTTCTATTTTTCTGAACAAACCGCACCTCGATACTTAAGTATACGTTTATTTCAATTTATATAAATATAGGTATGAGATTTATATTACTTACTTTTGTGACAGAACAATGTGCATGTTTTTCTGTTGTAATCTCAAATTTTCAACCTACCGCGGCCACCAAAAGTTGATACTAGCCCCGCCAGTGTTTGTTTAGACTCTGCTGTACACCCATATCTACCTGTAAAAAGGAAGGGTGCAGCAGGATGTAAAATACTATGAACAGAATTTCTAAAAGCACTAAAGCAGATAAAATTAAGCAAAATTGCTGAAATTGATCAGTTAATTAAATATGGAAGTAAGATAGTACAAATCATATTATATAAGCCGATGAACAAGATATACGATGGAAACCTGCCCTTAGATTTCGCAAAAAAGTAGATTAGTTATGTTTTCAACGAAAACAAGCTCAAAGAAATGCAACAATTATAGTTTGAGACATTGTTTAAAAATATTGACTAAAGCAATATATAACAGAATGCAGAACAAAATAAAGGAGATATTAGCAAAGGAGCAGTTTCGATTTCGAAAGAACCGTGATACCAGCAAAGCAGTCCTAACATTAATTTTAGTATTAGAAGAAAGAAAGAGCGAAAGAAAAACTACAATAATATATTTTATAGATTTGACTAAGACTTTTGACAATGTGGATTGGAATACACTGTTTAGTATTTTAATGGAAGCAATTGTAGAGTACAACGACGAATGGACAATTTAGAAATTTACAAATGACTGTTATGAGGGGGGTTCCCCCATAAATAAAGAGGCAATGTTTGATTTAAAACACAATATACAATAGGCTTTGTAAAAGCAACTATCATGTAATTATAAATTCCCTGTATAGTTATGTCAGATGTAGTAAACTTCATTTGATTTTCTAATAATCACAGTTAAGATGCACAATAAAAACGTATTATTACTTATTGTAATTTACAGTGTTATCTATCATAATAGGGGTGACATCGTTTGGTCACACATGGCAACTTCTCACTACCCCAGCGAAGTTTCAGATTTTTAAGACTAAAAAGTTATCAAAAAAAAAGATAATACTCCCAATGTTCTAGGTCGCAGAATTCAAAGGTTTTGGCGCTTTGCAAAAAGGAATAATACAAAATGACGCCTTAAACCAAAAAATTTGAGAGCATCCTGTTACGTTTTCTTTTTAATTTTTATGTTACGGTATCCCGCGCAATTAAGAAAGAAAGCAAAAAAGTAAGAAAACGAACAGAATGGTAGACTCGAATTCCAAAAGAATTAGGGTTCGGGCTAGCTCAAAACGTCGTAAAGTAAGCCGGATGATATAAAAAGAAAAAAAATGGAAACTTCAGTAAAAAGCTATATTACAACGTGTAAAAACGTATACTTCCAAAAGAATATTTAAAACTTCAAAAACACATTTACGTAATCGTTCAGTATAACGTGATATACACAAAGCGTCAATTTACCTATAATACAGTATAAACCTAAACATTTTAAAATATAGAGAATAAAATCGTATCATCTAAATAATAGGTGCGTGCATATATACATGCAAGAATACTTACAACAATGTTCCAGCCCTAAATATTTACAAGAAATAAAGAAATAATATGTACAGCAACATCTGCTTCGGGAAGTGCACCTTGTAAACTTTAAGAACGAAACATTAAACTTTAAATAGCAAGTTGGTGACGCTAACATTAATCTACACAGAAAAGTAAACAGTAGAAAGTGCTCTAAGGCAAGCTTTAAGAATAATGTACATAATCGTTCGTGTTCGAGCGTGCATTTAGTAACGTATACTCTGCAATTTATTGCGGAATCAACCAAAAAGAAGTGTCTATCTCCCAAAACAACAACACAAATAAAGAAAACTGCTTGAGCTATCGGCTTCTTTCTAGTACCATCTTAGGGTGAGGAAATGCAGGCTGCATTTGTCTACGGCTGGGTGCTGGAACCACCACCTTGACTTATACTGGAATACTATGTACAAAACGCATTTTAAAATCGTGTAAAGTACAACGCTCAAAGGTCGTTGTATAACAGAAGAATCGTATAAGTAAGAGCCGGATAAGTAAGAGTAGTCGAATAAATAATTGTATTTATACAACTTCAAAACAATGGCGGAAATAACATAAAACCATTCCCAGCAATAGAATGTTAAATATTCTACGAAAGCAAGCAAAAATATATATTCTAGATGATAACGGCGAAACAATCTTAGAATGCAAGTAATAACAAAGGCAAAATACGATAATTAATTCGATTGAATTTCGTGGTTCGCATGGGAAAGAAAAATATATTTTAAAATATCTAAGCTATTATGCAACCACGCATACGGCCAAAGACAGCTATTTGCCTAACTTTTAGAAAAGATTAGAGGTTTGTATTATTGTCGATCCACGCTACAAAATGTCACGAATGGCTTAATTAGAAGGAGCAATTTTATTACCCATAAAACTTACGTGAGCTCAAACGCCTGCAAATAACAAAATAGAATATCACAGTAAACAAGCAGATAACCCATTTAAAGTATTTAAATGAGTGAGAAGTTTTAATCTTTCAACGAATAGCTATTGATAATAACAACTGCGTATTTTAACGAAGGAGAAACTATTGAAGTGGTTCAAGGAAAACACATTTCAAAGATTTTATAAATTGTTATGGGATACATTCCGGGTACTGATGGGAATTTTTGTACAGGACGGTTTAACATGTATTAATTGAACTTGCTAAGCTTGTATAATTGAGAATAGTTAGATTAGCGTTTTTAGCAAGCGCTTAATTGCGGTAAGTAAAAACTAGTGCAGAACTCCATTTCGAAAAGTTAAGGTAATAAATTCGGTTAAATATTGCAACAGAAGTGGCCACAAAAATTTTGAAAAGCAGCAATGAGCAGTTCCAAAAGAACCTATTGAATTTGTTTATAAAAAAATAACAGCATCAAGTTGACATACTTTTATATTCTTTGTTAACGTAATACTTCACCCACATCTACCGTGATTTATTTAATTTTTTCTTTTAAAATGAATAATATCCAACGTTTTCTCTTTATGTAGAAAACATCTTAAAAATAAAAAATGTACCAACGGAATAAAAAAATCTACAATATGACAAAACATGTACGTGATTTATCACAAATCTTATGTAACTGCATACGGAGTGAACAATAAATAAAATCAAAGACCCAAAGAAAAGGAAATTTTAATTGAAGGAGCGAAAATTCAAATGCTGAGGATGCGGAACATATAGTTGTATTAGCAAAAACAGATAAAAGGCTACAATAGGACAAGATAAAATGAAAGTAAAATTAGCGTTAGAAAAACTGGAAAAAGGAGTTTTGCTACATAAAAATTGAATTACAGATAACAATTAAAGTAAAACCAATACAAAAAGTAGAAAGATCCACAGAAGAAAGGCCTTTAGACACGAAACTAAAATCTGTGAAAGTGCAGCTATTAAGAAAAGAATACTAAAAGCCTGTTTTTGAAGTGTACCGCACTTTCCAGATGTAACGCTATATGATGTTTAAGATCAGCTGGACAGATAAAGTGCAAAACGGTAAGGTCCTAGAAATGATTTATGAAAAATAGATGTATTCCAAGTGTAATTAAAAGCAGGCGTGATCGGATAATGAATTCGTTGAGATACGATGGACTAGTTAAAATAGTATTAAGGACAAGAGCAGAAATCAAATATTTAGAGGAAGGCAAAAACTAAAGTATAGAGATCAGATTAGGAAAAATGTAGGCAAAGAACTATACGGTGGTGGAGTTCGCTGACGATAATAGATTATGGAGAGCCGTGTCAAACCAATTTTGCGACTGCACTAGGGAGAGACGTATCAATATCTTTCACTTCTAATTTGAATAAGCAGCTGCTTACACTGTTTCCCTAATGATAAAATTGAAAGCTGTGTTAACAGTAAAACGCAAAGGACCAAAAGGGCAGGGGCCGACTCCGCCACGGAAACATACATTTACGTATACACTCAAGGGAAAGGCTTTTCCACATAGGCAGTACACATCGAGATACGAAATTTAAATAGTAATTGCTGGACTGCGCTGCGGAGGTTAATAATAATTAAACTAAAAATCTGACAACGGAATACCAATTGAATTCGTATAAAGCAGAGAACGGTGTTCAATTCCCTCAGAAATGAAATATTAACGTCGCATCAATTGCAGCATATTGCGCATTTAAACACGACAATAAAGTGCTCAAGCGAATTACGCACCTGGAATTGGTATAAAAACAACTAACGGCCCATAAACACTTTCTCAGACTATAAAAACATTTTCACTGAAAAAGACATAAAGCAAATTTATGAAATTAATAAAGGATTTTTAATATAAGCAGTTCGGCTACTCTGTGTTCCTTGCTGCAGTTACAAAATTAATTTCTCGTCCATATTTGTAGAAACATTATATTTTATTTTAATATTTGACCACGTTGTCTTTTAGCTACACTTATACTAACAAAGACAAGTGAGAAATGTATATTCGAAGAGCCTTCGATTAAGAAACTCCATTAGTGTTGAGCGGCGCATGTAGCTCATCATAGCGGATCTAATTTCCGAACCAACTTTGCAAGCACTTCTGCTGATTCAACAATAAAAGAAGTGATAACACTTTACCTAAAATGCGTAACACGAATGTTGTCCTACAAGTTCTGAAATTACCTATAGATGATAAGTTCAACTTTTTCACGTCCAGACTTCCGAAGCCAATACATTTTATTTTTGATAAAACAACATAAAAAATACGATACCTCATGCATTACAATGACTTATTTAAGTAGGCTACTAAGAACAAAAGCTTAATACATATTAAGTGTAAGTCTAATACCCCTATCTTCATGGTTATATTAATACAATGCCCGTATATGTACAGAATAATTCATAAAGCAGAATACGACCGCCATAAAATTCCCAAGCAATCGTTTTGGGTAGTCGTAAAATTCAAACTCGAGAGGCGTTATAGCATTTATGAGAAAAAATTTTTACCAGTTAATGAACGGAAAGGGAATTCGGTATATGATACAAGTGCTCTTAAAATTCCATTATTAAAATCTATTTCAACTTTCCTTTACAGAAGATGGAGCTTTCAAACCTCCGATATTGAGTAAAATTCTGGCACGTCTGTGATAAATAATAACCACAGTCCAATATTTAAATAAAAAAAAAACCAACAACACTTCTAACTTAAATTGCATTTTACTTCTAGTAAAATAAGCCACGGAGAGATTTTTATTTTCTTTCAGCATAAGCTTTCGCGTTTTAACGTACCGCAAAATTATACTTATTGGACTGTCAATATACCAAGTAATTCATTGAGAATGGTCTCTAAACTAGAAATACGAGCCACCAAAATATAATAATAGAGCTACATGTATTACCACAATGTAGAAGGTTTAAAAGATGAAGGGTAGATGAAGTTGAAATTGCGTTTTGATGTTTTCAAATAAATTGTAGTAACTTCTCGAGAGAATGAATGTTTTCTTTGTACACAATTTCCTTTATTTATGACATATTGAGAAGTCTAAAAGGTTTATATCTAGACTCGGTGGTCAAACAAATTTACTTCCATGCCAATCTACCGATGAGGAAAATGATCATTTAACTTGCGCACTGTCAGAGAAAAATGTATTCGAGTCCAGTTTTGCATAAACTACATGTTTCTAAAAAGCACGTTTAAATATTGTTCAAGAATGTTTAAATAAAGAAGTCAATTTGGATTAGGTTGCAGTTCAAAAAAACTATGAAAAACCACACCTAATATTTATCTTAAACTCATGTTAAAAAAATGTTTTTCTCTTATAGCATGTGGATTCTTGAAAAACCCGCAAATGATTGTTTTTCCAATTAAAAGGTCCTACTCTAGTAAACGTCACCTCGTCTGTGGAACTCTGATCAAGAAAATTTGAGTTTGCGTTTCGTATATTTTGTAACAAATTGGGTAAATCGTAGACGAGCTGGTAATTCTTGAGATAATAAATTTGCAATAATGGTGTGGTGAAATGAGAATTTTTCTTTTTTCAAATTATAAAGGTAAACAATTGAATCATTTCTGTTGCCGCATTTAATCGACAAGTGCTCAGATGTGAATTTACCGAAATATGAATTCAAACCTCTTGTTCTTCATGAACAGTGATCGTTTTTGTAACACCATTGTGACTTTTAAGACAAAAAAATCCTGTTTCGCTTACGCAATCGCAAAGATTTCTTATACAATTGTGATTGAGTTGCCTACGATTTTTGGCATAATTGTAAATGTCCTCAGGAAGCTGATAGTCCATTAATTTTTGTTTGAGAAAGGCAATAGATCTTATCATGCATCTCGCTGTAAGAAACATCATTGTGTTCTGGCATTTTTTGAATTGTAACTACTATTTTGCCTCAAAACGCAAATAGTCACTAAATAATAAAAGGAGGGAGTTTCTTACTGAACATTAGTATTAAAACACACAAAACAACCTAATGGTTATTGACACTTAAATGATGGCATAGGGATACTTAGTAATTTTTAAAAAATCAAACTTAATGAGTAAAATACATTACATTTAACTCGGAAACCAACAGCGTTACATAAATTACACAATAGTAGTTTTTTCGTGTAAAATTACTCGTTCTTTCATCTTTTTAATGTATTTCAACAATAGTTAAACCGACAAAATGTTGTTTTTATTCGCTGCTAGTGATCTTGGTCTTGGTTTTGCAAAGCGCAACACCAAGTGATATAGGAAGACCATCACCAAGACCAATATCGACTTTGCAAGACTGCACAAATATTTAAAAGCGTTTGATACAAACCTGTTTTTGCACAAATTAAAAAGTAATAGCGTTGTTGTGTTAAAGGTAAAAATAGGTTCTTTAAGCAGTGAGCAGGAATTTGTGATTGTTCATGGACTAAAATTTAAAAGTATCCTGGGGGATGGATTGCATGATGAAGTTAGGTTTGATTATAGATATGGAGAACTGATTAATAAAGGTTAGGGATATGGAATTGCCCTGGAAGGATAGTTACGATGTCACAGAAGATGACGTGAAGTTAATTGTGCATTTGATGGAGATAGATGAACGGGGAGTAAATGAGTTAGATACTATTAGATGTCCAGAAGAGAAATTACATGAAGTTCAGACACTGTTAAAGAAACATTCCGTAATAGTAGGTGTATACAGGCGAGCACAGTGCTAGGGTATGAGCATGTTTTAGAGGTAGACAATTCAGAACCATTTAATTCAAAAATATACCCGATACCTGCAGCATATAGGGAACAGGTAAATAGTGAGTTAGCAAAATGTTGGAGGATGGCGTAATCAAACATTCAAATACGCAATTTCTAAACCCGCTAGTAATGGTGAAGAAGAAAGATAATAACATTCATTTGTGTTTAGATGCAAGAGAAATTAATCAAAGGACTAAACCACAATTTCATTGTCCACCATCCATGGACACACTTTTGACTAGGTTAAGTGGTAAATTTATTTTCAGTAAGTAGATTTGAGAAACTCTTTCTGGTTGATTCCGTTGCATAAAAATTCTAGAAGGTACACATGATTTTCAGTAGAAGAAAAAATTTATAATTGATAACTCCTGAGGGAAAGGTATACAAAATGTTTTCCATCGATAGCAAAAAACACATTTTTCTTGTAAATATATAATTAACTTGAAATTACATTATTTGACATAACAATGCAACTTGTACTTAAAACCCGTAACCATAACAACTATTAGTGTAAGCATCTTGATCAAATACATTTTATAATTATCAAAGAACAGTAAACCAAAACCAACTAGACACTAATAGAACATTAATTCTCAACAGTAAATATACAGAGAGCGTCAGTGTTAAATTTATTGACGTGCATCAACATTCTCCCCCTCTTGAGGCGTCGTCCTCAACAATTCACAACTCTCACCTTGAAGAGGAAGTGGAGAAAGTTTACGAATAGGACGAATGAATTCTCCTTTATTAGTTTTAATTTTTACTACCCGTACTTTGTTATCACGACCAGGCATTATTTCTAGTACCCTAGCTAGACCCCAATTTAGAGGTGGTATATTATCCTCTTTAAGCAATACTAGATCACCAATCTTTAAATTGTTTTCAGACACCTTCCATTTTGGACGGTGTTGTAGTTGATTTAGATAGTCCATAGACCACCTTTTCCAAAAATCTTGTCTCAATTTAGAACAATGTTGCCACAAACTCAGACGGTTTTCTGGAACGTCTAAAACAATACGTTCGGGAAAGGCAGTCATCGGCTGACCGATAAGAAAATGTCCCGGAGTCAGACAACTCAAATCAGAAATTGAGTTTGACATAGGCTGTAGTGGCCTTGAATTAAGAATAGCCTCGATTTGGGCCAAAACAGTTGATAAACATTCAAAGGACAGAACTGATTTTCCCACAATCCTTTTTAGATGGTACTTAATACTCTTGATACCTGCCTCCCAGATACCTCCCCAGTGCGGACTGTTAGGAGGGATAAACTTCCAACTAATTTCCGCCGTTGACAAGAAGTCTTGCATTTTACTGCCATGAACTTGAAGAAATCTGTATACCTCTTTTAAACTATTATCCGTTCCTTTAAAATAAGTAGCGTTGTCGCTAGTAATCGAAAGTGGATTACCTCTACGTGAAACAAACCTTTTTAATGTTAGTAAAAAATCTTCGGTCGAAAGACTTGACACCAGCTCGATGTGGACAGCTTTAGTCGCCATACACAGAAACAAAGCTATATAAGCTTTGGACACAATTGCTTTACGTAACCTTGATTGCTTGACCATGACTGGTCCTGCAAAATCTATTTCAACGTGTAAAAATGGACGAACTAATTGAACCCGTTCAACTGGTAGCAAACCCATTAACTGTTTGGCTAAAAGTGCCTTAAACCTGTGACATGTAATGCATTTAAGTAATATATTTTTTATACGTCTTAACCCATGGACGGGCCAAAAGCGTTGCCGGAGACTATTAAGCACAGCAAGTGGTCCAGCATGACCCAACTGCTGATGTTCAATTAATAAGTCAGTTACATGACATTTTGACGGAAGAATAATTGGATGTTTAACAGCAAACGACAGTGGTGCGTTATCCAATCTTCCACCAACCCTTAGCAAGCCATTAGAATCCAGAAATGGATTTAATTCCAAAAGAGAACTTTTTTTTGGCAATGACGTGTTATCCCTTAAACAAGTAATTTCATCCAAAAAATATCCATGTTGTATAACCTTAAAAACTTGATTTGATGCTAGATTTAGTTCCTCAACCGTCAGGGAACCACAAACCATTGTTGAAGTATTTTTTGAATTACAAATAAACCTAAGCATAAATGCAATGCATCTTTGCATTCTAGAAAATGAAGAAAACCTAAGAAAAATTGAAGGATCACCTTCGACATTAGTTTGAACATGAGACACATGTTTTTCTTCTGGTAAGGAACTTATATCTTATATCTATCAGACTTAAATTCCAATTAGGATCTACCAGAAAATCTGGACCTTCCCACCAGATCTTACAGTTTATTAAACTGTTAGGATAAAGACCGCGAGAAATGTAGTCGGCGGGATTTGATTCAGACGAAACATGCCTCCACTCCATGTGGCTGGAAAGATCTTGTATTTCTGATACCCTGTTAGCCACAAACGTTGTCCAACGAGACGGTGGCGAATGCAGCCAAGCAAGAACTATTTGCGAATCTGTAAATAGGATAGTTTTGTCAAATTTAAAATTCATGCAAGAGATGAATTTATTACACATACGAGCAAGCAGTAAAAATCCACATAATTCCAACCTTGGTAAAGATACCGTTTTTAGTGGAGCCACTCTTGACTTGGAACAGACAAGATTACATGAAACCCCATTGCCTTGATATAAAACCCTTACATACAAACAAATGCCGTATGCTTGCATCGAAGCGTCCAAAAACCCTATTAATTGAATACTTAAAAACCTTTCTGGAAGAAATATCCAACGTGGGATGCTGATATCTTTCAGTCTAGGTAAAAGTTTGTAAAACTGCAGCCATTCACGTAACAAATCTTCGGGTAAAACCTCATCCCAATCAATTTTAATGAGCCACAATTTTGCATTATAATTTTGCTACAATGATCACTGCACCAACAAAGCCCATAGGATCAAAGACTTGTGCAATAATTCCTAAAACCTCTCGTTTTGTAAAACTGCCCTTGTCAATTAAATCTGGTACAGATACTTGAAACGAATCTAAACTAGGATTCCATGATACACCTAAAACCTTAAAATTTTCAGATTGCCACTCAGTAAATAAAGCCCTATCGTTTGAATTCCATTTATGCAATACGAATCCAGCTGACTCTAAGAGTTGCACTAACTCTTTTTGTAGCTGAGTTAATTCCTCAAGTGTGCTTGCACCTCCTAAAATGTCATCTACGTACGTTTGCCTCAACAACGTATCTGCTGCCAATGGAAAGGCATTAATACCCCTATTAGCTAATTCGACCAAAGTTCTTGTCGCAAGAAATGGTGCACAATTAGTTCCATACGTGACTGTTTGGAGTTCAATGTGTCTTAGTGGACGAGAAGTATAATCTCTCCAAATGATGTTTTGCAAGAATCGATCTTGTGAATTGATTCTAATACATCTATACATTTTCTGTATATCGCTTGTAAGCACATATCTAAATGTTCGAAACCTAGAAATAATGTCAAACAGCTCCGGCTGTACCGGGCTTCCCTTCAGCATAATGTCATTCAGACTTAAGCCTGATGTGGTTTTCATAGACCCATCAAAAACTACACGATATTTTGTCGTGAGCTTATCCTCGCGTACAACACAGTGATGAGGAAAGTAGTACCTAGTTGGCATAATAGATTTTTCAATTTGACTAATTTCCAAGCTAATGTCCCTTGCATGCCCTAAAGCTATGTATTCGTCTATAAATGCCTTATACTCCATTTTTAGCGTAGGATCTTTGTCAAATCTCCTTTCTAGTGAATAAAACCTTCTAACAGCATTTGAAAGTGAGTCACCTAAACAGGAGACACTGTAATCAGGGTTGATCGGTAATCTTACTTCAAAAACACCTGATTCAATCCTTGTTGTTGTGTTCGAATAAATTTCCTCACTAATTCTATCTACTGGGGCCATGTGTCTTTTATTAGAAACCTCTTCTAATTTCCAGAATTGCGAAATTAATGTATCTAAATCAATCCCTTGTGAAAATAAAGCCACGCTCAAGTTTGAGCAAGAGTTCTGTGTGCTAGAAATGCCTCCACCTACAATCCAGCCTAACAAACTATTTTGTAGGACAGGAAGACCTTCGCCTAACCTTAAAAGTCCTGATTGAATTATATCAAAGTACACGTCCGCTCCTAATAAAGCATCTATTTCACCAGGTACGAAAAACCTTTCGTCAGCCAAGAATAAATCATCTGGGATATGTAACTCGTTTATATTGATGTAAGTAAGCGGCAAAGGACAAGTGATTTTCTTGAGAATGCCACAAACCGTAGAAACCTTTTTTCTTGGGTCTCTGAGACTCAATTGTAACCTTAATGGCTTCTGAATTACGAACAGTGCTTTGTCCGATCCCTGAAACCTGAATGCTCGTGGAGCTGATCTGCAAATTTAACTTGTTTGCAGCGTGCAACGTTATAAACGAACTTTGTGAGCCAGAGTCCAATAGAACTCGTGCTTTTACCTTAGATCCATTATGAGTTACTAAATTTACCATAGCCGTAGCTAAAAGAATTTGTTTGTTTGTGTTAGGCATCAAACATGGCGTGTTTGGAGAGGATTTTACCTCAACCAACGTGTTTGCTACTGAAGATGACGTCGCTGGAAGCGAATCATTTTCATGAGTATTTGTTTCTTGATTATTTGATTGTGCAGAACCTTTCTTATATGGGCCCTGACTTGCTTCAAATTTACGTTCCTTATCCTCGTGGAGTGTACTATGGTGTCTGCCCTTGCAAACCTGACATCCACTTGACTTACAGTTGCTAACTCTGTGTTTAGAACCAAGACAATTATAGCACAACCTATGCTTTGCAACAACTTCCCTTTTTTGAATCAAAGCTAATTTTGAAAATCTATTGCATTTAAAAAGAGGATGATAATCTAAATTGCAACATGCGCACCTTCCCTTATAATCTGAGTTTGAATCAGATACTGAATGATAATTTGACCTAGTGACCTTTTGCCTAGATTCAGGAGTCGCCAAGGCTTCTAGAGCTTGGCAGTGTTTCTCTACAAAATCTAGAAATTCCTTAAACGTTGGCAGTACTTGCGGATCTCTTTCCAACTCATATGCCTTGTGAGTATTAAAGTCCAATTTTGAGGACATAATGTAAACTACAATAAGATCCCATTCTTTTACAGATATACCTATCGCTTCTAACGCATTGTAATGCTGTTTGATCTTGACTATAAATTCTCTTAAACTAGCTGGCTTACCCTTTGTTAGTTGAACTTCCATTCAGTTCCGTATGTGACAGTTTATTGTAACCAGCTTATTATCATAACGCCTTTTCAGCAAATCAAGAGCCACATCATAATTTGCATCTGTAATCTGTAAATCCTTTATTAATGATAGCGGTTCATTTTTTAAAACCGATTTTAAATATAAGAATTTTTGAGCCTTGCTTAAATGAACATCTAAATCTATTAATGACGTAAAAAGTTCAATGAATGAATTGTAATCTTCATACTGACCTGAAAAGATAGGAATATTTATATTGGGTAACCTTACCTGAGAGGTGGGGAATGTTGACTGGGTAACTGCATTATTTGAGCTTACACCTGACGCACCCGCTTGTATTCTACTGGCATTGTTTGAACCCATCCTAGTTTGAATAATTGTTTTTAGTTTACTGTGCAGTGAAGTATATTGTAATTCTACAGCTATTCTATCCTCCTCCTCGGCAGGTTCCTGCTCCTCTAACTGATCCTGAATACAATCAAAATCTTCGTAAATTTTAACTAGCATAGATTCCCTAATTATAAATTCATTAGTATCAATCTCTAAATTATGCTCATTTGCTTTGACATAGTTTTCCATTCTAGTTATTTTAGCCTTAATTCTACCTCGTTTTTGAACCTTAATGTCCTTATCTGCCATTATGTTTAGACTACAGTGACACTGGCAGAATTGTAAATAGCTCCTAACCCCTTGTATAACACGTTTAAATTGTTAGTTTGTAGTAACCTATTATACAGGTATCTAGCCTTATAATAATCCCTATTGTAACAACTAGCCTTAATTACTTGTGAATATTTATGTATTCAATATAAACCTTAGAAACAAATGTTCTTTAGTAGTAACTGCTTCGGCAAACTTGGCACGGTTTGTAGTAAACCCACCAATTGTGACAAAGCCCCTGACGTTTATTGACCTGGTTTTGTTAGTGTAACTTAAGTCTTTGTTTACTACACCGGTACAGATGTAGAATTGTAAATTGCCCTTTGTATCCAAGATCCTATACCTTATTTTTATGTAAAAATGTACCACGATACAAGTTCGTGAACCCAACCTTAATAAAGCATTAGAGCAACTACGTAAATAACTGGACGAATCTGACCTTATAATCCTCTGTTCAGTGTTAACCTGTAAGTGAATCAGTGTGTAGAATCTTCACCCTTGTAAATATCCTTGCAACAATCCATAAACCATTGCCTTGTCGAAGAAAATCCTTAATGGCTTAAGACGTTACTAGTGAAGATTTCTTGTATAAAAGTGCTGCTTGTGAAAGACCGTTTGTATGTGCTTTTGTGCCAATTACTCCTTGTTTTCCTGACCTAAAATATCCGGTTCGAAGTCGACCATATGATGACTCCTGAGGGAAAGGTATACAAAATGTTTTCCATCGATAGCTCTGTATACATTCGTTGTTGTTAGCACAAAAAACACATTTTTCTTGTAAATATATAATTAACTTGAAATTACATTATTTGACATAACAATGCAACTTGTACTTAAAATCCGTAACCATAACAACTATTAGTGTAAGCATCTTGATCAAATACATTTTATAATTATCAAAGAACAGTAAACCAAAACACTAATAGAACATTAATTCTCAACAGTAAATATACAGAGAGCGTCAGTGTTAAATTTATTGACGTGCATCAACATTAATTGTAAAGTGGTACCGTATTGTTTGTCTGAGTCAAATATAACATTAATTGAAACCAAGCAGGAAAATTTAGGGGTGTCTGAACAAGTGGATAGTGTAATGGGAGACAAGGAGGAGACAACGTTTCGGATAAAATATTGAAAGAAGAGGAAAGTTCAAAGTTAATTTACAGAAAGACGCTCCGAGGGGTTGATATTTGCTCGGTAGGCAAAAATTTTTTGTAGTTATATTAAAATCAAGGATAATATGAATAAACTAGTATGTAAGGGATTAAGAAAAGTTTGTAGTTAAAATATAGATAAGTTAGGATAAGATAGTGAAAAGAAAAACAAGGAAAAGATGGGTAGGCTAGATTTTATAAAAAAATTATGAAGAAGGCAAAGGTGATAACCAAGGTAATAATAGAGAAAACAATAAATAAGTGAGCAGAATATTAAAAAATTTTTGGGAAAAATAACTCTTAGACACTGATATGTGTATATAAAAGTTAATTTTATAAAAAGGGGAAAGATACCAACAATTTACTACTATAGATACGAAGTGCGCATCTCGTATTTTACACAAAATAAAACTAATCAATAAAAAATAAACATGTGAGAGCTTTTGTCAAGCGTTTTTAAAATTGCACATAATACCTTTTGTAAAATAAACTAATCAGTAGAAAAGAATAAGCGTGTGGGAACTTTTGTCAAACATTTTTAACAATGGTACACACCTGTAGAGCGATAATTTCGATTCGCAGCAACAAACAATACTCCTACAGTGTCATGTTTCTTATCACGTAACTACACCAAACGCTGATAGGGAATATTCCCTTGATATACACAAAAGAAAACAAGATGTATACCTGTATGTGTCGGGATACTTAGCTTGCAAGCCATCGGGAGTGAATCGGCACCGTATCACCACGGTCGTCGGGATCTATTTACCCTGTTACCATAACAACACTAGCGATCTACAGGCAACGGCAGTTAATTTGTGGCAAAGAACAGTTGGGCCTACATAAAAAGAACCAATTTGGCCTCCAGTTAAAAGTTAAAAAGAGAATCTGATTAGGATGGGTAAGCGCGGAAAAACTCACCGATACATAAAAGATTCCTTCTACTTGTCGAACAAAAAGACCTGCATCGGCAAATGTAGAAAATATTTCAACGCACAAGCTGCAAAATCAAATAAAAAAATAGGTTCAAACAACACGAGTTCAAACTGCAATCCTCGTGTTATCAAGGCGCGATTAGCAAACTGGAAAACACGCTATCAAATAATAGTAGGATCCATTATTTCGACAAGTCCTTAAATGGAAAACACAAGAGAAAGAAATTATACGTAATCGGAATGTTTAACAAATTAAGGGATACCTAAAACAAGGTATTGACTATTTAATTTATCGAATAATTCTCGTTTTAAAAGCAAAATGGATTTGAGTTAAAATTATGTTAAAGCGGGTTTATTCTGAACAGGTATATTAAATAGGGTATTGTTGGAGAATTTAAGAATAGAAATGGAAATTATTCGAGCGGGTAATTACTTGACCAGAGAGAAAAAGGGTATTTAATTTATGTTGAAAAATAAACGTAACAACCTATAACAAAGTAAAAGCACAGTATTATTGATCCGACATGAAGACAAAAATAAATAAAATAATAAACGAATATGAAACCTGTTTAATCAATAAATATGAAAGAAATCCTTATAAAATTGCATTTTCAGGACCACTAATAGCAAAAAGACCGTTTGATGTAATTCCCCTAAACACGTTTAGTTTCGACAACCATAAATTTCTCACCATAATAGACCTGTTTTGAGAATATGCACAAGCGTATTACAATAGTGATGCTTCTGGCATAAGCGTCCTTAATAAACTAAGACATTATTTTTCCCATCACGGTTACCCAAAACGAATAGTATATGACGAGGATAAACAATTCAAAAACTCTATATTTCAAGAATACTGTGCTCTTCAAAATAGATATACATTTCACCACAAATTATAACAGCAACTCAAATTCTCCAATTGAACGAGTACATTCGACATTTCTAGAAAAATTACAAATTCTAAAAACGCAAAATAAGAACGGGGCACCTCAAAATCAAATGATATCAACCGTTTTGACATCTAATCAATCGATTCATTCAACTACTGGATACACTACATTTTCTCTAGTATACGGACCGTGTGATAATTTAAATTCTCACGAGATAAACTTAGACAAAACAGTCTACGGGTACTATAATCAAAGGATTAAACAAAATATTACCGTTTTTCGAAGAAATTTACAATAAACAACTCCAAAAAGGCACGAAAACACTAGAAAAAGAAATAAAAACACACCAGATCAGAAGAAATTATTGAACTCAACGTCTACTTTAAAACCGCAGATCAGAAAAACGGATCCCTGCTATGATAAAATAAATATAACCTCCATAGATCAAAAAAACTAAGAACGGCGTTCTCGCCTTCGTGTCATCTACAAGGTGATATTATTATTTGTATGTTGTACATTCCTATCATTAAACCTACAGATGATATTATTAGGTGTATGTTCTACATTCCTATCAATAAAGCTCCTACCTATAAATACTCGAGGATATACTCAATTCCTAATACTCAATACCAAATCCTTATACGGCCTTCAACGTATCATTTACAAGTGAATTCGGCCTTAGGAGATTCTGCATACCGGATTGGATTTGTGAATCAATTATTTGTAGTAGATAATGATAGTAGCTTATCCGAAACTTTGATAGGGACGACGAATCTCTAATATGACGAGGGATGGTATTCCAATGAATAACACCAGATATCGAGAAAAAAGTACGATACATATAAGTGTGATTGATGAACTGGAATCGCTAGTAAATCATTTCCTCAAGTGTTGTATAGTTTCTGGGATCTAAGTAAAAATAGCCATTTCCAGTAAAAAGTTTAAATAATAATGTTGCCTGGTGAAGCTTTCTGCGGTTGATTAATTTTAACCAGGACAGGTGTCTGTAAAGCGGTGAAATGTGATCGCGACATTTAGAGTTAAATATAAATCGAATACAGCTATTCTGCATTCTTTGTAGACGAACACTGCACTCCGTAGATAGGTCATGATAAACAATATCAGCGAAATCAAAAATTAGCTGTATAAGCGCCTGTCTAGCTTTACTTTTAGTTGAATTGGTAAAAAACGCCCAAATCTTTTAAGACTGTGCATTGAATAGAATATTTTCTTACAGATTGCGTTTGTCTGCGACTCCATGACAATGTAGAATCGATGACCAAACCTAGATTTTTACAAGCGTGTGAGAGCAAAATAACAGTCATCTAATTTAAGTGCCGGGAGGGATTGGTTGTCCACTTTCTTCAATTGTTTTGAAGTTCCAATTAGCATAGCTTGACACTTAAGAGGATTTATTCTAAGCATATTATTATCATTCCATACTCTAATACTCGACAGGTCTAGGTTTACGAGGTCGAAGGCGCTTGTGGCATCTTTAACATAGAAATGATAATAGATATAGATGTCATCAGCGTAACAAGATACTTGCAATTTTGTACGGCGCTAAACACATCTTGAGTATATATGTACAAAACAAAATTGGTCCAAGCACGCTCCCTTGAGGTACACCAGATTGCAACATTAACCATTCAGATGAGGTGTCGTCTTAGTCATTAATAACCCGCTGCTTACGCCCAGTTAAGTATGATTTAAGCCAACCTAAGGCATTTGAGGAGAAGTTGTTCAACTTTTCTAATTTGGAGGGTAGTATATCAAATTTTACTTGATTAAAAGCTGAACTAAAATCCAAAAGAACTATAATAGTGAGTAGACCATTGTTCATTGCCTCTTATGTGCCATTCATCACTTGCAGTAAGGTTGTAGTAGTACTATGGTTACTTCGAAAGCCCGATTGATGTTCGTCGCAAAGATTATTCATGTACAAATGTTCATTCAGTTGGTCTAGTGCAATGTATTCTAATGATTTTGACAGAGCAGACAAGATGCTGATTGGACGATAATCTGACGGTGATTCGAGGGAAGAAATTTTTGGCACAGGACGAACACATGCAAACTTCCATTGTTCAGGAAAATGCAGGTTTTGTAAGGATGTATTAACTATTGATGTTATGGAATTTAGCGCCAAAGATGATATGTGAAGAAATATAGAGGCAGATATTTTGTCAAAACCAACAGCACATGATTTGATCCGTTACACTGTTTTAAGGACAGTGTCACTAGTGACAGCGTTAAGGGAAACCTTGGGATACTCTAAGGATCTGGGAGACAAAATATTATTAGCGGTAGTTTGGACAGCAACAGGATTTGACCTGGTTCCAGAGGCAAAATGAATATTTAAGGAGTTTAAACATATAAGTGGTTGTAAAGGAACAATGCTTTTAACAACACCAAGTGATTTTAGTTCGCGCCATGTGCTAGAGGAGTTTAAGTTTAAAGACAAAGAATAGAAGTAAAGCAGTTTGGAGTTTAGTATCAGTTGCTTGGTTTTGATTCGAAACCGTATAACGGGCGTAATTATCGGTTGCCGGAGCCCGCCTGAACTACAATGCGGTTGCGTCTCTCATACGTCTCATATTTTGGATTTCATCTGTTAACCAGTGTGCTTTTGGTTTAGTAATTCGAATAATTTTAAGCGGTGCATGCTTTTGATGCAGATTATTAATTAAGTAATTAAATCTTTCAAGTTTCATGTCGATATATGGTAACCGATCAATTTCAGCCCAGGGAAAATCACCAGCATCCGTATTAAGCGATTCTATATCCAGATGTTTGATATCTCGATACGACTTTAATTTTGAAAAGTGCTTAAGAGGTGCGATTGAATAATAAACATAAATAAGATCATGCTTCGATAGTTCGAGAGCCGGTATTTGCCAAAAAAACAACGTCTTAGTAATATTTGAATGCACTTCCTGCCTGATGGTTAATGTATGGTGAGTGGGTTGTAGTGGTAATAAATGTAGATTACAGAAATCAATAATGTGATTTAATTGACGCGTGTCACTGTCATCATTAGTTAAATTTACGTTGAAATCTCCTGAAAACTAAAAATTCCCTCGTGAATATCAGATAGCAAATTGGACCTCCATATACCATAAACGCCTACCTTACCTGATATCACAAAATCGAGAATTTCTTGTTAATGAGGAAAGCCCAAGGTAAAGTTGGATGGCAAACGGCTTGAGGAAAAGAAAAACTCATTAGAGACAAACGGCTAGTAGTGTTAGCTCTGGGTAGATCATGACCTTGGGTAATTGGTTGACAAATGACCAAAAATATAGGAAAAGAGCGCCACCGTATTTTTCAATACAACAACATACGAAGATACATGTACTTGTATTAGGGGAATGCGGAAACCTGAAGTCTACACCGCTTATGTAGCCACAAAATCTAAATATCAACCTTGCAAAGCACTTACCAAAATATCACTTACCAGATGTATTACAGATGTCTCTGCATATCCTGTGAACAAACAAATGCACAACAGGGACACCGTTTGTGTCCTTAAAATATTCACCAATAAATAACATATTTGAGTTTAAGTTCCAAAAATATATACATACTCAGGGTACTTGTTATCATTAGACAGAGTTAATCTTTTGCATATTAAGAACCAAGAAATTTCCTTTGAATTTTTAACAATTAAAGAATTAAGCAAAAAAAATTCTATTCAATTAAATTGGTTACAATAAAAATTTACATGGAAAGAAACTAGTATTGTTCTATCTTCAAAAACACAAACTTCTTTAAACTCAATATTTCAACATATTTTTACTTTAAGGTATTTGCTTTCTTAATAATTTAAATCTCAAATTTAATTATAACCTTCAGTAGTACTACAGTCGACTTTACAAGTAAGGAACAAGATTATTTTACGCGTTTCTTAAATGTAGTAATCAAACAAAGAACAAGCTTTAACTTTATATGTTTCAAAAATTTATCATGTCTTAAAATTAAATTGCATGACCTCAAAATAATCAAAGATATTATTAATGTAACATAGAATAGCATGTGGTAATTATATTAATTAACTAGATATTTTTGACATCACATGTCAATAACAATTTTTTTAGTGAAGCTAAAACTGTACGCTTGTGGAACAAATATAATAGGCAACAATGAAGCTATCTTTAAAATTTTGTAAAATTACGAAAATAAAACGGGATCTTCTTACAAAATGAATTTCAAGATAACTAAATCTAAATAGAATATCAACTCTTCATCATACGTAAGACATTTGAATAAATACAAATTAAATTAAGGTTAAACATCACTCACGTGCTTGAAGTACAGTTCTATCAAAAAAACTTGAACGTTCTCACCAGGTACAAACAACATCAGATGTCGACAAATCTAAGCGCATCTGCGATGCACGCAACATGAATAACATACCATTATGCTGAATTTTACGCTGGAATTTTTTAAAGACCTTCAGAACAAAATATTATCCAACCAAATAAAATCTCCGTTACATATGTCCAATAATTTTCATGTTTTCTAAATTTTAAACTAAAGCTTTATATCTGTGGTATTGCACTACGGAAAACGAATTAATAAATTTTATCAAATTATTTATACTAACTGGTTTAAAGATGGATTACACCAATCTACTTCGCATCTGCAGGAATCAACTGACTTCACCGATGGTGGAATACAAAATAAAATTAATCTTCACCAAAAGTTGTCAGGAACCACATCATGACACGAAGGTATTCGTTAATCAACTTTCTTGCGAACTCTGCACCAAGCCATGTGCCTGAATATCATGTTGACTTTTCTATGCTCCGGAGAGCAGCTTACTTCTTCAAGCGCTAATGGAAAAGTGAAGTCGAAATGACAGACAAACGATTAATGTCGTAACTTAGACATAGAAAGCGAAGGAGCGCATAATCCATTATACACTTAATAAACTATTTTTAGTGATCAGACAATTATAAATTATGTTTATATATTATGGAAACATGATATTAGATTTATTAGGAATGTGTAACTAACAAGAAAAAAAATACATTACACTCCTATTATAATAATTTCGGTATACTGAGGTACACAATCAAATAATACATCTTCAATGTCCGACAAATGAGCCAAACTAGGCGGGCGGTAAACTACCCTGTTACGTTCATCTAGGCAACCACGTTGGGCGCCAAATTTATGCTACGTTGGAACGTAGCCGTGCGTAACACAAAGAAAATCAAAGAAATGACCGGGCTCAATCGGAGTGTAGGGGGGGTTGTAGAAAGCAGACTGACATATGATGTATGCGGCGGTAAGGAGTTAGTGACAATACCTGCAAGAAAAATAGTTAATCAAACCTGAAAAAAAAGAATAAGTATAGCAGCAATGAAAAGTCTAAATTATTCAGTACTTTGTAGAATGTAAAAAAAAGAAACTGTTTGGATAATCTATATAATATAACAACGGTAAAAGCAATACAGAAAAATGTTTAGTACAAAGTGAGGTAATATTGGGGAGTAGCAGAAACGTTTCCTCACACACCAATTAAACATAAATCAGACAAAATGTTGACAAAAGATAAATAGATAAGACACAATTGGTATGAGTAATTCAGTAGTATTGATTTTTCTTTCTTTCTTTTTTTTTCTATGTTTTAAAATAGCATGCAAGTCTATTGTAAAAGGTATCAGAACGACAAAGATATGGTAAAGCAACGAATAGATATTTAAAGTAATAACCAGTAGGAAATAGTTCAACTTACAAAAGTCCTTCAGCAACGCCTCCTTGCAACTGAAGTGTGGGATTCAACGATGTCCTGCACTAACGAAGCACTTCACCCTTGACTGTGAGGGTGTGGATGGAACTTATCACACGTTACACTAATCACACCTACGTATTTCACTGGGGTTAGCAGCAGACAATATCACGCGTCGGAACTATGTAGCCTTGATAAATTTCTTGGTAATTCTATTTCCTAAGACAATAATTTCGAAATATTCTGTAGCACTAGTTTAATTTTAACTGGGACCAAATGTATATTGTTTTCATAAACATCCCAAAAAGCAGTGAGAAACTTCAACCAATACCTTTGTAAGCCGGTAATCTGTTATATTTCGCAAATAACGAAATTTGCGCAAGTAATGATCTATTTTAGATTCTTTGTTGTTAGAAAATTCAGAAACTACAGTATCACTGTATTTAAATAATTCAAAGTATGCGCTACTCTGAGAAGGAAAGGACCGCGAAACTAGATCGCACACACAGTTTAAATATCAAAAGACAAAACAACTAAAAAGAACCATAACGGGTAAAGCACGTGTATCACTAAAGCAAGTCCGTCAAATGTTCCTTAAAACATTTATCTCACAAGAAAAACAACTAAAAACAATTAGTAAAGCAACGCGTATCACTAAAACCGTCCGACTCTTTTCAAAGCAAACAGCACACCGTATTTTTAACGTAATTAATCTGTAGGAACAAAGAGCAAACTCAAACTGTTTATATAAACTAGTTGTTACCATAAATTCTTGTCGACTAATATCTCCTTCGCTAATAACATAAGGAACAACCAAAACGTGAATGCCGCAATCATATCTAAATAATTAATTACAGCGGTTTATCATTTCCGATAAGTTGGAAAGTAATTTACGAATAATCCCATTTAAAATTCGTTCCTCGCAATTTATTGATTAAAATCAATCTTCAATTAATCTATTTTTAAATTAATACACACGAGTTAAATTGCATACAAATCTGAACTATTCGAAAGTATTTCCTTTATACAAACAGCGATCCCAAAAAAACGATGTATTTTTAAGTACGTTAACAGAAAGGGAGCGTAAAAACGTTAAGCTATAAAAATGCCCGTTACAACCCCAACTAGAATTTTGATACTTTTAAACGAAATCTCTACAATTAAATATTCAGGTCGAGGTGTGTTGCAAGTAAGTGAACCTTGCAATTTTGCGAGAATTAGCAACGATTATAGACTATATACGCAACTTTGAACAACAAAATCCTACTTTCTTATAGGCTAAACTTGGACATCACGAAAGAATGCAACAGGGACATAAGTCGTGTTAAATTAAGGATAGTGTATTACTCAGAAAACAACTGCAGAATAATTATTGAGGACAATATATTTGAAACAAACTTTGTTAATTTGACTTTTAACAGTCCTGTAGAAATAAGAAATTATAAGATTAACCATGTTGTAGACTTAGATAATGTTAAACAACTTAAACAAGAGGCCATCAGGTTAAAAGAAGGCAAGGACCTAAATTCAGCGACACATTTTTCAATCACCATTATATTATCAATTCTATGTATCATTATTATAATCATTTACAGGTTTAAAAAACTAATTTGAGAATATTGGAAACTCAAAGAAAAGACAGACCTGGAATTGTACTCAATTACTTCCCAAAACGAGGACGTTTTATCCTAAGGGAAGAGGAATTACATCCGTATACCATATTAACATCAAAACTATAATAACTTTGATACAACTTTGATACAACAAATATCACTTCCATGGAAAAACATTCACTTTTCCTTTCATTATCGATCAGATATGAAAGGTTAATTTGATATCATGTTTATTTAAGGAAGTGTAACAATAGAAAAATAACTTAGTAATCATTTAAGCTTTATAGCTTGTGAAAACTAGTTCAATTGTACCAATAATTGCAAAATAAACATTTTAAAAACTATTAAGTTTTAGAAGCATAATTATATACAATAAATTTTTATACATGTTCCAAGTATTTTCATAACGTCAGTTATATCACCAGGATATCCTCACCGCAAGTTTACTATGTAAATTATTTTTTATTTCAAGACGAGGATCGGAAGATCGAGAATGCAAACGTTTAAATGTGAAAATTGTTGTTCTTCCCTAAAACATTAAAACAGCAGTAAAAAACTTACTAACATAAATTCCACGCTTTTTAATATTTGCACGAACTTCCACAAAAATATCTAAGTTATTGTAGTTTCAGAGAATATGAGAAAGTGTACTGCTGTTACAATATCTTCGGAATACATAACACTTTAAACACTGCAACGTAGGTGTATGCAAACCATACATACTTACATGGATTAGGCTAGAGAGCTGCGGTACGAATAAACCTTAAATGAGCACGCTAGTGCACTTGCTCAACTCATCTACTTACCTTTTGTATTTCGCGACATGAAATAGACTACAGTATACTACAATAGCAGATAACGAAGCAACAGAGCTTCCTCAACCCACAAATTAGTTATTCATAAAACCACCAAGATAGAGCAAAATAGCAATACAGCTTCAACTGTATAATACATGCACGAGTAAATCGGTTTTCCTTGATTCTCAAGAAGTCGAGACAGAGATCGTAAAATGCATATTAGTAGAGGATTCTGTTGTTAATATTTCTAGATCTACTTGCAGCTTGTACTGCAATTGGATGTACACAATAAGCTTTCGTACGCTCGATTCGTGATTTGTAGTTTAGTGTTACGAGTAGCTCTGAATTCCAGAATCAGAAATCGATACTTACCTAGTTTTGTCTATATTATAATTCCGAAAATATGAAATCGAGCATTCCATGAATAAAGTATGAAGAAAAATTGTAACTTGGGTTTAAATTATAAACGAAAACTACCTTTTATCCTGAACTCAATAATGTTTAAGTATTTATGTCAAAGGTTTATGGTGAATTACACAAATATACACAAACTATAAATGACATTAATAGAAATAGAACAATAGAATCGCTACTTGTAACGTTTCTTTAATACAATAGGTGGAATATATTTGGCTAATGCTTTCAAATTTTCAATAATTTAAATAAGATTAACAATTTATCCATTGTTTAAGAAAGAGAGAGTTCTGTGGTTCCTAATTCTGATTGTTTGTACGGGAAATTTAATAAATCCTTTTATAAAATAACGTGATATATGACTAATCGTATAGTTATGTTGCGAACTGCTTATTACTATTTAAATTCTGTAATAGCAGTTTGTATATTATAGGACTTATATGAACCTATTTTCGTCTCCAATAATATTTTCTAGCCGAATAGGCATATGGAAAACTTCTCTGGCTTGATAAAGACCAGGGCATGAAAATGGCATGCGCTCGATTATAATAAATTCATTACAGTATTCGCATCGCTTTGGTCTATCACCACCCGATATATGTGAGTATGAAATATTTATGTTACCTATGCGAAATCAATATAACACTGTCTCTTCTTCTGCGTGCTTACTGTTTGCCCTTGGTTGAATGTTAGATACAAGTATTTACATGAGCGTGTCTGTGTTCATTCCATCGAATTTACCATACGATTTTGATTCCTCTTTCTTGATTGATGTGAATCTTCCAATCGAATGTACTCGATGTTCGAGGCATATTTCAAATATGCACTTTCCTCAGTTCTTATTAAGCCAATATGGCTCAAGATCTACATGTTTCTTATGCACTACTGTCAATACTTGATATAAAAAAGTTAAAATATTCATAGCTGGCAGAAGAGTACTAAATATCTTACTTTTTTTTTATATACCTGCCAATGAGTCCGTACAAATGATAACATTATTTCCTAGGAATGTTAAATTATATAAAAAAGCTTTCCAAATAGCATAAAGTTCTGTCGTTAAGACAGAGCTGCCGAAGCGTAAATCCCATAAACTGCAATTACAAATACACTTTCCCAACCTTGATTTGGGACTCAACCATCGCTATGAATAATAGTAGTTTCACCTAAATTCCTTATTAGCTCTTCAATTTGTTAAAGTACGTTTGGTTTGTCGTTTCTTTTTAAATTAAACAAATCTTTTATAATCTTGGCGCGTTGGTTGGAGTACCAAGAGTGGAAGTCTTGACCATTACCGACCTAATAGGACTCATTCAAAAGGCACCTGCTATTAATCTACATATTATTAACATTACTTTAAGTAACGTTGGTATGGTAGACATTGCCAGAATTGATATCAACAAACAGTAAGTTTAATAAATAAATCGCGGCAATCATCTTAGGTGATCTTTGGAGTTATCAAATCTAATCTCGTTCATCTTGACGATGTGCAATTAATTCACCTAAATTCGATGCAACCGACAACATTGTTATAAGAGGGACTGTACAGGTTAACCGTGTCTCAAACATAAATTTTATGTCGTATAATACAGTTATGCATTAAAACTCCTTATGAAAATCTATATGTTTCTATGAGATTGCAGAAAATCGTAAAAAGTTTAACCTTGTAGGAGAAACAGGAGAATGTAAAGGCGCCAAACACCGACTTAAAGTTAAGCATGCGAAAATATTGTAATCTCGGATAAATAAGAATGTGACATTCCCTTAAATAATGATATTTCATTTTAATAGTTTCTGTATTGGTAAATCCCACCAATACAGTTAGGTTATTTCTTATAAGGAATATAATTTTTAGGTTACATGCATTCTCGATCTAAGAAAGAATAATTTTTGTATCTTATATTGTTCATACTCAAACGTTGTCAAATTCATTATAGCGATTTTTAAGGTTAAGAATGATAGCATGCTAACTTTATATTCTAAAGTGATACAGTTTTATGAGTAATTTGTTTGGATTAATAATGTATTTCGCTCGTGCGTAGGACCTCATCGTCAAGGCACGATAAATTTTAATACAAAAAGTGGAATATCTCTTCCTCTGGGTCTAGTTAAAGGTTTCAAGTAAAATAATATTATATATGTTAGATAAACAAAAACGATAAGCAATGTCAATTTACAGTCTTACATCATTTCTCCAAATTCCGCATCATATTATGGAGGCAAAGCTTGTCCGTTAAGCACTTCGTCTTTACCATCCAAACGGTTAACATGCAACTTGAATAGATTATTTAACGAACTGTTTATGACAGTTAGTCATTGAAGTGCGGATAATACCCTAACGGTTGGTTGCTTTTAATTTTAGGGACACCTCAGTTCATATTCAATTGACAACTTCATGTTGTACAAAAGCATGTTGATGCAGAACAGTCAGTTTCTATCGAAGTCTCAGAAGGATCTAGTGAAATTAAGTTCAGGAGATAATAGCTTTCAGTGGTGTCCAAGTTATTTATACTCAAAAATCACTCATCAGGTATTTATGATTAAATTTTTGAAACTATAACCTGTAGTAACTGTAAATAAATAAACATATTTTATTCAGCATGAAGTTGTAGATTGAATGAGAACCAAGGTGTCCCTAAAATTAAAAGCAACCAACCGGTAAGGTGTTATCCGAATTTCAATGACTAACTGTCTTAATTAGTTCGATACATTTTCTTCAAGGTTAACTAACCTACTCAAGCTACATGTTAACTGTTTCGATAGTAAAAACGAAGTGTTTAACCAAAATGCGTCCTTTCCATAAAATAATTCGAGATATCTTTGACAGAATTCGGAGGAAATAACTAAAACTGCAAATTGAAATTACTGGAGTCGTTTTCCTTTATCATATGTAACATGTAATATTATCTTACTTAAAACCTTTAACCATATCCAGAGAAAGGGACTTTCCTGTATCAGTATTTTGAAGTAACAGTTCTTTGTAGCAAGACGTTGAGCAAATAGGCGCGACCGTGATACATTATTAATCAAAACAAATGAATTATAGAACTGTACTGGGCACAGGTGTTGCTTCAAAGTGTTTCGGAAGTAGCGTATCGTTGTCAGTAATGGATCTGGCCTCCAGATACATCCATGCGCCCAGCAGCATGATGGTAACAGCTCAAGAAGTATAAACACTTATGCAACTTACAGCAGTTTGCAGTTAGATACGATGCACTATTGTTTTTGCCCAGGTCGGGCACAGAAGCATGATGCTAGTTTGGTGTACCAAAGCAGTGTATCGTCGTCAATAGTGTCATTGACTCCAGACACACTCCCAGTAAACTGATGCTGCATTGAGTACATCCAAACTTCACGGCGTGTATTTTTTTTTTTTGTTAAATACTCTGGATTATTTATTTCTGCCCTAGCCGGGCACAAAAATTTGATGCTGCTTCATAGTAAACTAGGTTCCTAGGTAATCTATATCTTTTTAATGCAATTTTACCCGAGCCTGTCTATAAAATCCTAAAGCTATCTGAGCTAAATAAAATTGTTTTTCGCAACCCTATTTCAAATCCGAGAACCTTTTCGATTTTGAAATCTCTTTATAGCACTTTAATTGACTCGCAATATCGAACGCAGAATACCAATCCACAATTATGGTATCCTGGAAAGACAGCGAACACTTACTAATAGTGCAATAAGCAGCCATCAGAGACGCTTAGAAATTTAAGTACTACTGTATTAATAAAATAGAAGCACCAGCTTGTTACAAAGCAATTGATTACACCAATTATCAGAAAAACCTAGTTAACCCAAGCCGGTACCTTAAATAATTGATTTAAACCTAATTCAAACAGTGTTTAAACTAGTAATAACCTACCATTAGTACGAGGTTTCAATAAATAAAAAACAACATGGCGTCTTAGAGCAACAATTTTAGGTTTATTACTTGAATTCGTCGTGGGTCTCCTGTTAGACACTGAAATCACCGAAAAGCTTGTTTCCTAAAATTGACAGTGGAGCAAATAAAGAAAAATAATTTTAGGACCTACTGCGACGTTTTTACACCACTCTTAACTACACCCGTTCACGTTAAAGCCACATTAAAGATATTCCGTGAACACCAAATCGCGATCATGATTTTCGTTCGACCAAACTTCCCATTGCAATAAGCCATGTGCTAACTGGAATCGTGCAAATTGTTGCATTCTAAGCAGAATAACCACAAACGTGTCAATTTGGCAGGTAACGACTTGCGTTCAATTTCAATCGATAAGCAGCAAACTATGCTTAAACTAGCACTCAAAAAGTATTGTTGCTCCGAACTCCATTTATAACGTAGTCTCGAGAATGGTTGGCACTTGGCTGTTTGAAATTCTTCGTTTTTTCAGCCAATGAAACGACTGATTTAAATAAAACATGGAGTAAAATTCATAAACATTTTACTTCTCACAATCCTCTTGAATTAATGGAAACACCATGTTTAAATACCTACATGATAATTTTTTGTGAAATAACTGCACAATCTTTCAAACAGTGTCATCCATTTTCCGATCTCCCGCAAAGAGGCAGTCACCAGACACGGTGGAATATTATAATGTTTCTCTGCTAACTCGTTTTGATCGGGTCATCGGTTAAGGAGACCGCCCTTAAAGCCAATAAATGGCAGTTAATGTAATTTTGGGCGCCAGAAGACATCCAGGAAACCCAAACTAAAAATACTAAAAGTGACGTATTCAATCACTATCATCGAAGAAGTGCTTAGTGCCTTATTAAAATTCTGCAATAATTATTGAAGTTCAAAATAACTTAATTATCCTCCCAATAATACAAACAGTTACTCAAAGCATAATAGTTATTTATCTAAAACTGCTTCATAAGAGCCGCATTACACCATTTATTTGGCAATGTTTCAGTTAAATAATGAGGAACATTACACCAGTAGTGGAATAATGTGACATATTACCTCACTAGTGTAATATTAAAGAATATTTTATTTTTTTATGCAAAAACCGTACGTCCAACGAAAAAATCAAGAGACCACATGTTCAGAAAAAAATAAGGATTTCAAAAAACAATCTTTTAATTTAAGAAAAAGCAGTAGCGTATCACTTTTCTCTTTAAAATGATTCAGTGCAAATCCCCAACGAACGCCACTGGCAAGAATAAAAAATTATGTTGTACAGCAGAAAATGCAATTTTGATGCATATAAGATGCGTTCTATGTTTCATAAAAATATCTAGAGTCATACCAAAGTTTTTTCTTAAAACTTTACCGCCCCGTATCTTAATATTTAAGACGTTTAGGACATACGTTCATATGAGAATTTATTCTCAAAATGAAAGCAAGAATAACCTCCTTAATTATTAGCATGTTATTAACAAACACCAAAAGTCATGGTCCAAATTGAAGGGTTTGATAGCTGAGATTAATACCTATTCAAATAACTATATATGTTGTTATCCAATTGTTGATGGTTTCAAAGTTATAACAACTTTTGCGTTTTGTGTCAAAATCGTGCAGAACTTCGAATATTAATTTGCAATAAAAGAAATACTGACCTTTTGAAGGTAGTGCGTTTTCTGTTGTATGTGTGAATGTTGCGTGTTTAATAAATGAGGACTTCCTCAAACATTTACTTACTATCGCAAGAGAAAATCATAATTTTTCTATAATTTTGGTTCTATGAAAAATTGGGCGTGCTTTTCAAACTGAAATTACTCCAAAAAAGTATTATCATTGAAAAGTGCACACCTACCTAAAACACTTCACTAATCTATGCACCTTGTTTAAAGGTATAACTAACTGGTAGGTCTAAGATTAAATGCATAGAAAATTTTTGGGTAATTTGTAGGTACAATCCCAAGAACAGTACTTTTATTAAAGACATCGTAAGTAATAGTCAACTTATAATTTTTGGAAAATATGAACTCAAAATAATCAAATGTATTTAAAGAAGGTCCTGTCACTAGTTCTTATACATAAACGACGCCGTCTTAAAAAATTTCGTTTTAAAAACCTGAAGGCACGACAGTCTTCTCTCAGCCTTCCAACGGCTTCGCGTATTTTTGTACGAAGGTTCTGCTTGTTTGTGGTATGTGTTTTATACACATTTCTTTCATACAACCCCACAAGAAGTAATCCAGGGGGTTGAGGTCGGGCGAACGCGGTGGCCAATAGATAGTACCTCTTCGCCCTACCCAACGATTGTAATATGCATGATTTAAGTGTTCCCTAACATTACGAGCATTATGTGCTGGAGCGCCATCGTGTTGAAACCTTACATTTGATTTTCCAATGCTCCACCCAAAGGCACTACATTGGCCAGAAAGCGAGTTTCTCTTACCTGAAAAATTCTTGAATTTTGCCGAACTCTTGCTGTTCCAAGCAAGGTAGGGATCTCTAGCGTGCATGACAACACTCACATATGGAACCTCCATTTTACCTCTCATCCGAACGAGAGTGTATTTTTGTGAAAAACGCTCGCCTAACATTTTTCAAGCGGACCGTATCGGGATTTGAACCCGAGACCTTGGGCATAGTAGTCACACACATACCAACTACGCCACGGAGCTGCCGCATCGTGTTGAAACCACACTATACGCCTAGTTTCTAGAGTGATATATTCTAGAAGATCGCTTAATTGGTGTCGAAGGAGCGAAGGTACCGTTGTGCATTGAGCCTGACGGGTAATTCAAATGGTCCAACTTGCGACTATCCCAGCCCACAAATTAATGCTAAAACGTTGTTGAAATCGGTTATGTCCTACAGTTCTCGGGTTTTCCATTGCCCAAAAGTGGAGATTGTGAATATTAAATATTCTAACCCTATGGAAAGACGATTCATCACTCCATAAAATTTTTTCAAAGAATTGTTGATCGTGGCGGTGTCTGCGGAGCATTTCGCGGCAAAACGCTACTCTTTGTGGATAGTCCATTGGTAATAGAGCTTGCATGCGTTACACGTGGTATGGATGGAGATTGTTTCTGCTTAACATTCTATGTACCGTAGTTCGTGGAACTCCAGATTGCCTGGCAATGTCCCTAACACTCATTGTAGGATTATCTAATGCCATGGCAACAACTTTGTCTTCACCTTCAATTCTAGGTCTTTCTTCTCGTTGTCGTGAAGCACCAAGACTTTCACCTTGAACATAAACGTGATGCACTCTTGGCTCGATTAGGAAAACGAATTCTGTATTCTCTAGCAGCTTGTCATGCATTGCCATTACATGCTCCATCAACAAAATGAATTTCAGCATTCTCACGAGCAGTATAGTACATTTTCTAAATGTTGAATTTTGAAACTAAACAACAAAAGCAACAATAATCACAAAAATTATAAGCGGCTATTACTTACGAATTCTTTAATAAAACTGCTGTTCTTGGGATTGTACCTACAAATTACCCAAAAATTTTCTATGCATTTAATCTTAGACCTACCAGTTATACCTTTAAACAAAGTGCATAGATTAGTGAAGTTTTCTAGATAGGTGTGCACTTTTCGATGATAATACTTTTTTGGAGTAATTTCAGTTTGAAAAGCACGCCCAATTTTTCATAGAATCAAAATTATGAAAAAATTATGATTTTCTCTTGCGATAATAAGTAAATGTTTGAGGAAGTCCTCATTTATTAAACATGCAATATTCACGCATACAACAGAAAACTAATTACCTTCAAAAGGTCAGTATTTCTGTTATTGCAAATTAATATTCGAAGTTCTGCACGATTTTGACACAAAACGCAAAAGTTGTTATAACTTTGAAACCATCAACAATTGGATAACAACATATATAGTTATTTGAATAGGTATTAATCTCAGCTAATAAACCCTTCAATTTGGACCATTACTTTTGGGACACCCTGTGAAACCATTAAAATTCGTTAACTAAGGTTTTTGAATCGAGTCCCAGCGTTGGGCCGTCAAGATAATGCTGTGAAACCTACAAAATCTCACCAGAGTAAAAAAAAAATATTCGAGCTTCTCGAATTGGTCACCAAGATTTGCTGTGATTCTCGCCCTGTTGAATCTCTTCTGATAGTCGCCTTTTTACTCTTTCCGCCTCAGCTGCTCACCTAGTTAAAACTTTCATCCTCATTCATAAAAAAAACCACATTCCTACCACAAACATCAACGTTAACTCTATTTACATCAATATTCATAATACATTAAAATTTCAGAATTAAATTTCAGCATAAATTTCAGTATCATAAAATTTCAATTTTAAATTTGTCATCATTTTTAATTTGCATCCAAACTTAAAGTTCTGGTGGGATGCATACTAATTAAGTTACAATATGTGCAGACCTAAGTCTGAATAAAAGGGAGCATCTCCCACCCCTTGACGTTAATTAAACAGGTTAGTCTAATTGAGCTCAAAGACACCCAAATTTTCATCATAATCAAAACATAAACCGCTAAATACTCCTTTCTACTTAAACAAGAAAATTTTACCTTAAAATTAAAAATTTGTTGTTTATACAAATTCACTACTGGTCATTTTTTTTTATCAAACAAATTATAAAGAAATTCAACACACACCAAAACATCAAAGCTCGTACAAAATTGAATAATTTACCTGAAGGTTACTGCACTCGTGGCTTCAAAGTACATCGTCCTTGCTAATTTCACCATTCCAACTGGGTTATGTTTACGTCCTCAGATTCGGACCGCTTTTAAAATTTTTCTACACCACCATTCATCTAAAATAGTTTCAGGGTTTTTCAGGAACTCATCTATGTATATCTTAATCTTGTTTTGTGGATCCAATCACGTTTACGAATAACATTTGATTATTAACACCCCCGAAAATTAGCAAAGCAATTCATAATTCGTTCACGCTATACAAAGCTGCATACCTAAATGTATTTATTTATCGCTACTTATCTATCTTTTCTAAGTGCACCAATGCATACTAACTTGTATCGTAGCACGTATTCTGCTTGCAGTATCGTATAACATCAAAAAATAAAGAGCAAACTGTTTTAAAGTATTGAATAAAAATTGAAAATCTAAGAGAGCTAAACTCCTATAAACACGGGTTTATATAATAGCGAGCTTGCACGTCTGATTTGTCCCGCAACGGACACTTTCTAGAATTTCGCATTCTATGTTCCCTTTTCGACAGTCCGACACAGCGATTCTATTAAATTTGCACACGCGCCTGTTGAAAATCTAAGAAATTTTCACACGATACGCAACGCGTCTGCGAACAACTAATTAATTTTATCTAGCAATTGTTGTTTCCACCTCTCATATCTGCATCGTATTTCAACCAATCGTAAAGCTAGTGACGCTTCTCAAATCCGGCCTTTTATTATTCGTGTCTCTGCCTTGCGCGTTTTTCCATCCCTTTCTACCTTGGTCTGAGTGGTACAAATCGATATTCTTTACTATCGGCTGTCTAAACTACACGTGGACTCGCGATGTGACTTTTAAATAAACGCTGTTTTGTATTTCGTGCTAAAGCATCCGACCGTTTCCAATATACGTAGAAGCTGCATGTTTATCTATTCAAATTTATTAGAACTTTGATATTTAAAAATACGCAGGTGTTCAATCGTAATACTTCTACGATTTGGATATTCTACGTATTTTAACTTTCTTGATAGATTTGTATGCTAGCAACGCGTCTCATATTTGGTATTATTGGGTTTTTAAAAGCTTTTATGTATATTATACCTCAATAATCGTTCAATTAACTCCAATTAAAATAATAATGAATGGCATTGACTTCTACCCTTTAATTTTTAGCGAATACTAATTAAATATTAATTATTATTTGTACACTTTGTTTAATACCCGTTACTTAAAAATTGAATTAATTAATATAAAGTTCGCACGTAATTTCTATTTGTTTCTTGGAACAATTAAATTAAATACACGTTGAGCATTTTAATTCTGCTTCTTTTTATAGAAAGCGTCTAGTGAATAATTTAAATCCCTTATTTTTAATGAAACGAATAAATTTTTATGCTCCACAGTTTTAATAACGCGTATTATCTAATAAAATTCTATACAAACCCTACATTCTAATTGAATGATTTAAATCTTTACACTAGGCAATTTAATTACGCGAACTTTTTCCCAAAGCTTCCTTATACACGGTGATTAAAATTATTTGATGTAATTAATTAATTTTCTACCCTGGTCTACATTTGAGTAATATATATATATATATATATATATATATATTGCTGTGACAACGATTCGCTTTGAAGCGCTGGTAAAAGAGTGCTGTGATACAAACACAACAAATTGTAAAAGTTGAAATTTTTTACTAACCTTCCTTTCTAACTTTACTTTGCCTGGCTAGCTCAATAGAATTGACAGAGTTTACAAAACGAAATCAAACACAGCAATATGAAAAAATATCTATAGAATATAAAATATTGTTTTTCATACAAAAGCATATAGAACATTTATAACATCCTTCTTAATCTTCTTTGGGAATTAAACCAGTCACAGTTGTTAAAAATCATCTTTATTTACGTTTCGGTCCATGACCTAAGACCCTTGTCAAAATAATAAAAAATTCAAGTTTGACATTTATGACATAAATTGAAGGTGACTTTGATGTATCGATGGGTGAGATATTTGATTTGAGTACATTAGTTTAAAGTTTAGAAGAATAAGTGCCTTTAATTTGTGTTGCGTCCTGGGAGCGACTTAAGAAAGCCAATACGCTTAACGTGAAATCAGCTGATTAATTTTTATTGTTAAATTTCATATAAGTTCAATAACTTGAGGGAAAATAATATTTTTTAACATGTTTCTATTTATGCAATTGAGACGATGATTGTTAAAGAAGTGTGCGATTACGTTACCGTAAGGCTTAAGCAGTTGTTTTTTTATATTTATCTTGAGGGTGGAAAATTTGTTATGATTTAGACTACCTCTTTGGTAGATTTTAACATGATTCTAAGGTGACCCTATGGCGGGTTTACACTTGTCAGATACCAATACTGTTCAACGAAGATTATATATAGTTCTGAGATGACCATATGGCGGGTTTACACTTATCAAATACCAATGATGTTCTTCCTCATTGCTATATAAAGGATTTCTGTGATTTCTTAACAAATTATTAGTACATGCTTCGCCTTTACCCAGTCATTTTTTTTTCTATACCAACAATTGTTTGTGTTCAAACTTCCGAAATCTTTCACTAATCTATCCTTTCTTGGTTGTACTACATTTTCAATATATTCTATTTCCAAGTTATTTATACACTATATTTTCCAGTTTACCTTTAGAGTTCTGTTATTGCACTCGTTCGTCCATTAAGTTTAATATATTTTCTTTTATTCAAAGTTTACTACCAACTAGCTTGGTTCTACCAAGGCTCATTTCTGCTACTGTTATACATTCCTATTCTATATTTTCCATATTACTTCGCTATTAACGCAATTTGCAATATGGTTTTGAAAATCTACCTCAGTTCCTTGATATATAAGTAAGAAATTTTGAGATTTAATTTCACATGGAGTACACAGATCTATTTGTATAATTGTAGTTAGTCTGTAAAATTTGGGAACAATTTAAGAGCGTGCAGCGAACACGTCTGGACAGTGCAAGTGCACCGAACATAAAGTGATGAATTTGGAAAGTTTCTTAGGTCATTGACCCGATGAAAAGCACAAGAACAGACTTGCACTAACACCCTTCTTGTAGTTTATTTAAATGTTTCTTCTTAAAATTAGATCTTCTTGTTAAGTTTTTATATTAAACAAGCCTTCTGGAATGTTGTGCTTCAGATGTATGAGGATAGTAGCATGGACAGACAAAGTTAATAGCAAACTGGAGGTAGAAATAGTAGAAGAATAAAGATATCTGTAGAAAACGAAAAAATAAAAGAAATAGAAGGACAGGATACGTTCTAAGGCATTTCTGGGAAATAGTACAGCATATATTACAAGCAGAGATAAGAAAAGATAGGTAGGGGTAGATCGAGATCAGACTTTCGCACACGGATAGGGATAGATGCAGACTGAGCAAATTTCAGCGAAATGTGTAGGTTGGTTCAGACTAGGAAACAATGAGGCTACGCGTCCAACCAGTTCTAGGACTGACGATCTAATGATGATGATAATTAGACAATTGAAAACAAAAATAGTACCATCTACCTATGCTTCTGGATATTTTATTTTTCAATGCTGTACTAGAAGGTACTACATTGGCCAAGAAGCGAGTTTTCATACCTGGAAATGTTGAATTTTGCCGAATCCTTACAGTTCCAAGCAAGGTGGGGATCTTTAACATACGTGACAACACTTACACACGGGACCTACATTTTATCTCTCATCCGAACGAGGGCGTATTTTTGTGAAAAATGATCGCCTAACATTTTTAAAGCGGACCGTGCCGGGATTCCAACCCGGGACCTTAAAGCTTAGTAGTAACACGCATACCAACTAAGTCATGGAGCCGCCGAATGTGCTTTAAAGCCTATTATTTCTAAACCTCTTCTTTACTATAATATAGTGAATCAGTTTCCTTCATGTATATAATCTTCTATTGATTTCTATAAAGAATATTTGTAATTACCAGTGTATACTTTGAGCAAAGCTCCACGCACCCTTTTCCTCTATCATTTCGTTATATTAGTCCGTGTTCCCATACAAATTGGACACTTTTTCTTCATCGACCTTAGCGTTCCAATCTTCAATTATTATTAAACTTTCGTCTCTTTTAACATAGTTTATAATGCGTCTCTTTCACATAAAAAGCACTCTACTTTTGTATTATAATGGCCGGTTGTTGGAATGTAAACACAAACTATTGCAGTTTCTGTGCATTTGGTATTACTTTTAATTAAATATCGTCGTCTTGTTTATAAAATCTACCTGTTATACAATGTTTCTGTTCATTAAAAATCGTTGTTCTTTACTTGATGTGGATATCATGCTATAGTCCCCTGGACAAAACTCATTTTCTTCTTGCGATCAAACATGACTCGAGCCACAATATCTACGCTACTTATCTCTCGTTTAAAATCTTCTATTCTACAACTTTTATTTAGACTCCAACATCCCACATTCCGACTGGTAGAGTGTTAGAAGTATTACTCATATTTCTTCTATTGACCCCCTTCTTAGTAATTCCCACCCCAAATGAAAACAGGAGGCTAGTTTACCTCCGAAATAATTCATTAATGAGGATGCCATCAAATATTTGTGAAGTTGTATGTCGCCGGGATACCATCAGGATCTTTAATGCAGTTGTTTCTGGTATTTTTCTGGATATTCGTGCCGTTGGCCATTGGTCGTTGGTCGATGGCTTTTGATATAAGTGGAATCCACGCACGTGATTTCTTTGGTTGACTGACTGCAATACCATAACATTGGATAACGGGATCGCTTATTCGCTACGTACTACAGATTGGGTTAAATATATGTGAAGGATTTTAAGTGTTAAGATAAGAAACCCTCTGTTAGTTGGAAGAAGAGAAAGAATCAAGGCCGAAGTGGGTAGGTCAAATCCATGAAGTAGGTTATCTTAGCGAGAATCGCGGAGTGCACCCACTGGCTACCACCAGAATTATTGAAGTCAAAACTTGTTAAAAAGTTTTACTCCGAATCCCCGAGTGCTTGCTTTGTGAACTATTAATCACGGACTAGAAATTATTCATCAAATAATTGAAGTTACAGCTCACCAAATGTATTACTAGTTTCATCAGCATTATCCATTACAGAATGCGCTGCCAAAGCTTTCTTTTATAATGTAGTGGTTCAGTATAATACACAAAATGCAAAATTCTAACAAAAAAGTATAAGTTCATTGTAGAACGTTGTTCGTCGCCCAAATCTAGAGTGTAATAAATGAATGGAACTCAATAATCAAAAGTATATTTTATATGTACTACCTATTTTCATTGTAATAAAACAACGATCAGAGCAAGTCCACACAAAAGGTGGTACAAAATACCAATGCAGCAATAGTTTTCAATTCAGAACTCGCGTATAACAAAGCCTTCATAAAACGATATTACAAAATGGATGTAGAACCTACCATATTATGCATATTGGCAGTGGAGCTGCTGAATGCTTAATCATTAAATCTACGGGTTTTTGTGAAGCTAAGCTGTTTTATAAGCATGACGGTCGCTTTGGGGCTAATATTAAACGAACATAGTTAATGAAATTCCAACACAAAGGAAGATGAAATGCATTTGGAGCGAGGTAATTGTTTTAAGATTGCATATCTAAGAATGTAATTGAATTTCTTCCATACACGTTTTCTTTTGTAAGACTCCAATTATTATACAGTTTCATTTTCAAAAGACATGAATTGGTAAAAGCTTTTCGTTAATTTCACAAAAGCAGGTTCATGCTTCTGTGTTAAGCATAGGTTATATTTCGAACACGACGAAATAACTTTAGTCCCTTTTCTAATAAGCGAGGTTAATAATTCTCTAACGACACCATTAACAGTCAATCTCTTAAACTTTTAGTGTTGACATGTATATGACATTTTTGTCAATTTGTGCTTATGGGTGTCACATGTTATGGCATAAGCAAGAAAAATCCTCGTGTACAAAACTGTTAAACATCAATAACGTTTCGGATTTAGTATGTGGATTGCTATACAGGGTTATTACAAATGAAATAGACAGTTTGGATAGCCTTTAAAAAATCAGACTGGTGTATTTGAATATAGTAAGCGAGATAGGTTTATAGGGAATTTCTTAAAGTTTATGTTGGTACAACTGTTAGGTTGGTACTGCTGTTAAAACAACGACCAGTCTAGCAAAATGGCCGCTACTAAAGTGGAGAAAGCTTATTGTGTTCTTGAATTAGCCAAAACAAAGTCTGTTACTGTTGTGCAGCGTCATTTCAGAACAAAATACGGTAAAACACCACCAACAAGGCAATCAATCTATGACTGGTATAAACGTTTCGAAAATAGTGGATGTCTGTGTAAAAGAAAGAGTACTGGAAGACCTCCTGTTACAAAAGAACAAATCGATAGTGTTCGTGATGTTTATTTACGAAGTCCAAGACAATCGACTACATCAGCAAGTTTAGAATTGCAAATTCCTCAACCTACTGTGTGGAAAATTCTGCGGAAACGTTTGAAAATGAAACCGTATAAATTGCAGTTAGTACAAAGTTTAAATGCCGGTGATAAAGTCGTACGTAACAATTTTTGTCTGGAGATGCAACAATGTCTCAAAAATGATGACACATTCTTTAATCGCCTAATTTTCAGTGACGAATGTACCTTTCACATTAGTGGAAAAGTTAATAGACATAATGTAAGGTTATGGGGCACAGAAACCCAAGAGCGACTTTACAACATATACGCGATTCCCCTAAAGTTAACGTGTTTTGCGCTTTATCTCGTGAAAAGGTTTACGGGCCGTTCTTCTTTCACGAAGTGTCAATAACCGGAGTAATTTATCTGGACATGTTACACGAATGGTTAATGCCTCAACTACAGGAAGATAGTGATAACTTCGTTTTTGTACAAGATGGAGCTCCGCTTCACTGGCACTTACAGGTCAGAAAATATCTGGATGAACATCTTCCTAGACGATGGATCGGCCGTGCAAGTGAGGAAAACCTTGTGCTTGAGCCGTGGCCACCTCGTAGTCCAGATTTAACGCCCTGCGACTATTTCTTATGGGGTTATGTAAAAGACAAAGTTTTCATACCACCGCTTCCTGTTGATATCGACGAACTTAAACAACGTATCACAAATGCTCTTGCTACAGTTGACCGTTACATGCTTAATAGCGTGTGGCAAGAATTCGACTACCGTGTTGATATCTGTCGTGTTACCAAAGGTGCACACATTGAACATTTGTAAAAATTTTAAATAAAAACTTAATCATTTCTTCTTTATAATCATATAAGTAATAATCTTAACTTTTCAAAAATAAACTTTCTATAACCTATCCAAACTGTCTATTTCATTTGTAATAACCCTGTATTCTGTACAGGAACCGTAGACCCATTCATTTACAACAAATCCTTAAATTTCAATGCTTTTAAAACAGCTTTAAATAATTTGTCTATAGAAGAAGTTGAAGACTGTTGGTTCATGCAGGATTGTGAACTTGTAACGCGAATGCGTTACTTTATGAAATTATTAGGTAATTCAAATGAATTTAAGAAATTTACTTAGTTGAATGAGCTTTTACCAAGGAAGCGTCCTGAAAAATTTACAGAAGCTTTGGTACTTTACATTAATAATGTGGATGTTTCAACATAATAGTAAATTAGGATACAGAAATAAACAAGAAAATACATAGAATATTAAATAAAAACATTAATCAATATCGGGACTTTACAACTCCTTGGTATTAAATTCAAAAAAATTACGGATAGACACCGCGGAAATTACCGTTCATAATAATGTTTGTAAACATTCACACAAACCATTGAATTTTAGAAAAGGAAAAAGTCTGTTGCTGAAACTGCAAAAATGGTTGGGTATAAATTACCGCATGATCCCAACAAATTCAAGAGTTAAACATTAAAGTTAAAAAAAGAAAGGCTGCCCGCTAGGAGTCCGAGGACGAATTGAATAAAAAGGCGAATCGTTAGCGTTGCTGGATGGGTTTAACTAATCTGGAATGCCCAGGATTCGCCTTTTTATTGTTTATCCATATGTAGCCCACCTCATTCCATTTATTTAAATGCCAACCTTGATTGAAAAGCGAAATCCGACCATCACCCTTTTACTGACTAACGTTATTGTCCGATGTTCGACCGCCGCGAATATAAATTCCGCAATATCCACGTGCCTGACCTTTCCAACCTATTTATCCAGCAAAGATCAAAACAATTCGTCATCGACCACCTTCGTCGAGGGGTCGACCCACGGTTCACAGCCTACATATCTGCTGTTACTTAACCATCTTTTTTTCTTAACTTCAACTATTAAGTCCTCAATTATTTAGGATCATGCGGTAATTTAAACTCAACCATTTTTGCAGTTTGAGTAATGGACCTTTCTCTTTCTCCATGATTCAAAGGTTTGTTTTGAACTCGTGCGAATGTGAACAAATATTATTAGAAACGGTTATTTTAATACAAAGAAGTTGTAAAATCTCGATATTTATTAATGTTTGTATTTTATATATGCTTTTGTGTACTAATTTAATATTACATTGAAACAGTCATATTATGATTTCTTAAAATAGCGCATTCGCGTTGCAAACCAGTACATAATTCCAAAGGCGTTCTACAATATTTACCAAGTCACGCTTACAGAATAGTGTAAAAGAATGTATTAAAATGTACCATTGTCGGTGCGATCTCTAGATATAACACCGACGTACTTTTCCTGTCGAGGGATATATAAAAAGTTACGCTTATAGACATAAAATTGGAAACAACGAGTAGTTATAAAAACTTGTTTTTAAAACGTTTATAAGTATCAGTTCGCAAATTCTAAGAAATGATTTAGAACCACAATTAGAAGAAATTATTTATGTTTAGAGAATAAGGAAAATTTGTTAGTTTTGTTGGTTTGTTAATCTTAAGATTTTTGTCAGTTAAAATTGTTGTAGTTAAGGCACGAAATGTTTGCAGTTAACTTGTTTTATCGTTATGTCATTAAATTGTTGATATAAGTTTTAATTTGATCATTAATAGCTGCGTATGAAGATTAACGTTAACGTTACGCAAGCACATCTAGAAATGTTGAACGTTCTGGGAAAGTTATTATAATTAGATATTAAAAATAATTTTTGGAATGTGTTAAATTTCTGATCCCGGCCGAAAAACTTTGAAAATATTTTAAACAACGTATGCTTCTGGAAAAAAGTTACTGTGCAGATGTTTTTGGTTTTGCTTCAGAGTTGATAATAAAGCCAGAAAACATTAATCAAAATAAACAAAAATTACGTTTTTAAAATAAATCGAAAACCAAAAATAATAATGATTATTTCTAAGCGGCATAATGATATCCTTCCAATTTGACAACCTTTCCGTATTTAACTGAATTTTGATTACTTACTACCGTTCCCGGGACCCCCATAGCGATCTTCCTTACGTTGCCCATGGTGTATAACACGTAATTTCAGAATAAATTCTAACAAACAAAAAAAATTCGGATTAAAGATTGCGGTAAACTACAGCTTTAGTTCTTCAATTCATTAATTATCAGGCGAGATCTTTATTATTAACCATATTGATAAGGCCTACAACCGATGGTAAAACGTTTAAGCTTCGACTTACACTAATCTTGTAACCGTATCAGAACGCAAATTTTCTTTACAAATTTTAAAGGACAATTTAATATTATTTCAAACAGGGTTCAAACATAATTACAGACAAAACGCACCCCGACTCACAAAAGGAATATATTTCAAAGCATGGTGTTTATAACGCTTTATGAATAACTATGTATTCAATAGAACTTACATAATAATGGTACTAAGTAAACACTTATTTTGATATAATGTGATATAGGATTTTATTCAAACGAATTCGTAACATAAACTGAAGAATGATATAATTGAGAGTGACATTTGGAATAGCTAACAGGTCGCCGGGCGTTGTATTTGGATGAATTGAAAGGGAGTGCGAAGTGAGACCTTTAAGTAGGGCGGTGATTATAATCTGTAAATAATTTATAAATAGAAATTGTTAAATGAAACGTGCTCCTTTTATCAAATTTAAACCAATCTAACAGTGCAAAGGAGACATTCTGTGTAGCCTTTAAATTAAAAATGAAACGGATGAAGCAGCTATTGTAAGTCCAATGTAGTTGTAACTCTTAAGATGTGTATATCGTAAAGAGTTAACTAGAAAAAGCTAATAATTTCATATAGTTAAGTTAAAAAGCAAGATCCATTCAAGTTTATTAGCAGGACGAAGAGATACAAATATCTTGTCACATAAATTTGAAGTCTGCTATCTCCAGATTGATGTTGAGCAAGGTAGAACACCAAGAATTGAAGCTGATGAAAACAACAATTGATTAATACAACACGCTACGTGTTTGGACCCCTACATTTGATTTTCCATTGTTCCACTTGAAGGCCAGGAAGCTAGTTCTTTTTAGCTAAAAATTTTGAATTTTGTCGAAGCCTTGCTATTAAGCAAAGTAGAAATTTAACGTACGTGACAACATTCACGCACGGGAGCTACATTTTAACTCTCATTCGAACGAGAAAGGCTCGCCTAACACTTTTCGAGCGGTCCGTGTCGGGAATCGAAACCGGGACATTGAGATCAGCAGTCATACGAGAACCTGTCTGATCCACGGAGCCATCTACGTGTTTGGACCCCTGCATTTGATTTTCAAATGCTCTGCCACGAGGTACTACATTGATCAGATAGCTGGGTTTTTTTACCTGGAAATTTTAAATTTTGTCGAACCCTTGCTGTTCAATGCAGTGCGCAACAACGCTCACACACGAGATCCACATTTTACCCCTCATCTGAACTAGGGCGTATTTTTGTGTCAAGTGCTCGCCTAACATTTTCAAGCGGTCCGTATCGGGAGTCGATCCCGGAACCTTAGGATCAGCAGTCGCACGGGAACCTGACTGATCCGCGGAGCAGCCGTACCTTTCAGAAAGCGTCATATTCAATTCTAATCAAGTCGACATTCCTTACGATTGGTATCAAAAAAGCCATCGGATTCACAACTAACTTCATCGTTGAGCCATACTTTTTCGAGGTAATGCAGAATTAAAGACCGTATAAGCAACTGTCGAGAGCCAACATTGCTGGAAATGTTAAGAGATTATGGAATTCTGGAGTACAAAACGAGCGCGGTTGCGCAAAACATAAGCTAGTTCAAACGGGTTCGGGTGACATAGTTGTTCTTAAAGCATTGTGTATGAAATTCAGTTTACTGAAGCTTTATTCGTTCAACCTACAAAAATGCTGTCTACTACTAGCGCTGTAAGTTTCACACCTTTTACTGGAATTCAACCCTGAAAGATAACCTTAAACTGTAAGGCAGATTAATCGATTGTGCAATTTCCGAAAAGTGTTCAGTTGTGCTTTGGGAGCGTCTTCGTCAATATTTAATTTAATATGTTCACTATCTTACTAATTTACTGTTTGTTTATAGTGCGTAGTTAAGCTTTCTGAAGTTTACAATATGATTTTACTGGTCATAAGAAAGTCTGACAATAATGTACACAATGTATCCGTCACTTCTCTATAAACTCCTTTTACAAAATGTGTCAAATTTTAAGTTGCAATGCATCTTTCGTAATTCATGTAAATGTTTTGATGGCACCTGACATAGATGATGAAGTCCAAATTCGCTTACATAAGGAATTTCTCAGCAAAACTTTTTGCGCTGTAAAATACATTTGTTATTTTCGTATCATTGCATAAACCTTTAATAACTGTAACGGTATCATCTATTAAAAATAAAATATCGAGAATATTAAGATTGTAAAACTATATTTTGCAGTTACTGTGTCACACAAGTATAGGAGGAAAGTTTTAAATGTTAGGAGTATTTTGGTTTCTTAATTTTGCTTAAGTGAAGTGATTGTTTATTGAATGATTTCAAACATGTTCGTTTTTAGAGTGTTGTATTTATAAATATTTTTTTAAAGCCCAAGGAAAGTTAACAAAATACTGTAATTTAAGTTTCATTTTCGCTATTTGTTATTCATTATTTCCTTTATATCCACAGCTTCTATCGTGCAGAAGCAAATAGTGGTAGACATTAGTTTTATAACTGATTTAGGACATGCTATCTGTCAAGTTAATTTCGTGTAGCAAATATTCAGAGGCATCATTGTTTTGCCAGTCTAATACTTCTATAATAGGTTTAACCATTTTCAATCCTTGAAAAATTATATATCTTAAAAGCTCATCACAGTAGCGGCCATCTTGAAATTTCTAAAGATCCAAATTTCTTTCCTATTAGGCACCCAAATTAAAAACGGTTTTAATAAAAGTTACTTATAAAATAATTGTCTATGTGGGAAAGTCATTTAAGTTTTTTTAACTGGAAAAAAATTTTTTTTTGCTGATAATAGAGCGTTTAAACAAAACCAGTAACTTTCCCAAATGTGTGAATAATTTTTATGAATTTTCATCAAAATTGCACACTACAATTCAGTTTATTTATCGAATAAATCAAATATTAGTATTTTTTAGAAAAATGCACCTGCAATGTGCTGCTGTGGAAAAATTCAGGAGTTCCATGTCACACACTATTGTAAAACAGAAATGGTGTGAATACATGCTATATAAAACACAATACAACAAACATCTATTGAGATCAAACTATCCTTATGAGAGTTTTCGACTATAGTCGTAATTGCTCGCAAATCTATTTATAACTTTCATTATGGATATTATTTAGCGTCTCAGCAATTATAGAAATGAGTTGTTCTTCATAAACCTTAGATTTATATAAATTTTTGTTGGGTTTTCTATTTAGTGATGTAGGTAATTGGTATTCCCCCAGTTTGAGTAGTTTAAGACTTGTAAAAAAGAATAAACACAGAAATGTTTAATTTTATGCCCGTTCAATTAATGTTTTGGGATAAATTTAAAAAGCCACCAGTAATATTTCGCTTATATTTAGGCTTGTATAGTAATAAGAAATAATGTGATAAAAATTCTTACGGTTAATTAGAATTTACAAACCATGTTTAGTTAAGTTTTTACCCTCAAAATTCTCTAATACACGTAAAATGTACTTTTATTCATTGTGGTATAAATTCACCATTTACAAACTCCCATACGCAATTGTGATGAAACAACATTTGACAAGCTGCAATGAAAACGTAAATAAATAAAAGCAAAACAAACTTTGGACTACTAAAAATGCAAGACATGCATTTTTATTCTACTAGAAGAATGTTTACTGTGTCCGATTCAGTACAATTTTAAATATTTAATAGTAAATGTATACATATTGAAATAAAACATACTTGGAGGTTGTGGCCACTTTGTTTATTATTTCGTCGTTAGAAAATGAGAAAGGAAACGAACGTGTGATAAGTTAGTAGCTTTTCACAAACTGTAAGCAAAACCTACTTGACACTTTATCTACTCATTTTTTATTAGAGATACGTTTAAACCATTATTCTGTTTTTACATTTATTGGCCAACTAATTACTGTAACAGCTTTGTCAATTTCATATTAGAAATTGTAAAATAACTGTGCGATGCAAATGTAGGAATGTTAAATTTTATAATTTCTTGTTCCCTAATAATTTTTTTTACATTAGATATCGGAATTTCGAAGGTTTTCACTGATTATAAATGTTAGAAAGTATGTCTAATTAAAATATCTGTGTGGTTTATAACTGCACTAATAAATTCCACAGCACTGCCGCCTATATGTGCTCCCTGGTACTTCATAAACCAAGCAGGTGGAGTACTATAGTTAATATCCTTTTCTAACGAATATCTGCATCTCGACATTTCGTTCCGCCCTACGCTACCTCACCCAGGTCCGCGCTTTTACAACAGATGGTAGGTAAATTGCCGTGATGAGCTCTTAAGCATTCAATACATATCTCGTTATTGTACGGGTACACGCTTACTCCACTTTCAAACTTACATATTAATAGTTGCTTTTCACGCTCAAATATTATTACTAAAACTAGTCCGTCTCTGGATGTTATTTCCAGATTACCAAGAGAAAGTTTGTTTAACAAATGTAATGTGTATTCATTGAACAGTTTCTTTGATCAGCTCTATTTAAGCCGTTCAATTTAGAAGTTCCATACAGTTCCATTATAGCAGTTCGAAAGCAGAGAATTCTTCAAAAGCATCGTTGGGCCCGGGTTTTAGTGACGCATAGATTTGTTCTTTAGTGAATATTTGACTGACGGTAATCGGAATCTGGTCTGTAGAAACCCAACGTGTACTATTGTTATGCGTATGGAAATAGTATAATTTTGGTTATCAGCGTATTGCTGTATTTTTGTTACGCGAGCCTCTTGCTGAGTCTATTCTGTCAGTATGTTAATTTTATACATGATACTTTTCATAAACATGAAACTATAAATGAAATTAAAACTTGTAACATTCCTTTTTTCGTTGGGCGTCAGTGAGGCGTTCTCAATGTAGAAGTAACAGTGAAAGATATAATACTAGATGGTAAGAAATGTCCAGCCCTAAGGTTTAATAATAGATAGTACGATCGAACCTGTTGGCGGACACCCTCTCCGAAAGACTGAACAATTGATGAGGTTTTTATTCGAAAAAAGGGATCTTCGAAGACTTCCGGTCCAACTCCGAACTCTAACTTCGGCGGTGTTGATAAAACTAATGGAGTGAGTAATGTACGGTTAATGTCAGGCGCCACTACACTGAAATGAAACAAACATAAATTAAATTACTTGAAACTGCTGTTTGCGACTCACAACACAAAAATAATAAGCATAATTTCATACACCATGTCTAAGTTGAAATATTGGCATGTACTATATTCTGTAACACACTGTATAGTGTTTTCTCTAATGTTATAATTCGTTAGAACCAAAGAAAACAAAGTATCTATTTTATCACTTGCTTCACGCAGTTTCCTTCTAACTGTTTGTAAACCCGACTCAAAACGTAAAGTAACAATAGAAACCTTCGATAGCTAAATTAGCAGAAAACCATTCGAATCGAGATAACATACAAGAATTTGTAAATATGTAATAAGTAAACCATGGGCAGAAATACGTAAATAAACACATGTAACGTAAACAATAAATAACTTACCGTAAATGTCTGTATTGGAATGAATTTAATTATTATCACTTGCAAAATTGTTGGATAAGGAATGAAAAGAATTATGGAACACAACACAACGGTTTAGCTTTGTTAAGCGATAAAAAACAGCACCATGTCGGAGACCGAGCGTCTTGTTTGTTTTATCATACAAAAGTGAATGTCTTTTACTAATTAAATTGATACCTAGAGTTCGAAATTAGATGATGCTAGTACACCTTCCCACCTCTAGCGATTTTGTTTATGATTAAAATACCGAAATACATGCAAACTGTAAGAAATAAATTAATAAACCCTTTTTAGACGTAATTAAAATGAATGCTGATTATAAAACAATCTCAGGGCGTAAACATGCCGGCCGCCAAAACACACAGTGTTTTCCCTAACTATAAATTAAATGTAAAAAAATTAAGTAACCTCACTAGAAAAGAAAGAAAACATAATTACATATTTGGCAAGGACACAGTGTAATAACTGGTATCCAAAAGTTCCAGAGAAAGTCTTGACAGACACCACCCGAATTTGACCATCGGCACCTGAATGCAACTCAATCACACGAACCAAAGGCCAACGAAATAGAGAAGTACTATCACTTTTCGGTAACATCAAAGAATTGAGTTGAATTTTAGGCACAGACTTATTCCATTTTCTTCTCATCTGTAACGTATTTAAGTACTTCAGGGAATACCTCTTCCAGAAAGAATGTCAAAGCCTTTGAATGAGCTGCCATCACGAAAAGCGGTTAATATTGACTTCAGTGTAAAGAGGCTCTGGAATAGCCTTTTTATACGGATAATATCCAAAATTGTTGCTTTAACAAATACCGCAGAGTTTTAAACCCTGGATGTAGATATTTGAAATGGGTAGATGCGATAATCACCGTAGTAATCTGGTATGTGAGTTGGATAACAGTGGGGTGCGTGCATTGTTTCATATGACAGTTCGGAATTGCTAAGACTACCTCCTACTCTTAATAACCCGTTGGGGTCAAGAAAAAGGGAGAGCGGTCTAAACTGTTTAGGTAAGAATTATATATGCTGAATTTTCGTAATATTATGTGGAAACGATATCAATTGAACATATTTAACAAGACAAGATAATGCACGATGTGTCACATCTAAAGTAATATTTCCGAGTACTTTTACTGAAATTTTTTGAAAATTATTAGGTACGCGAAAACAGTAAACTAAATTCTCAAAATCTTGTTTAAGGATGAAAATTTGTCAATTAATGACGCTAAAACATGACATTCAGCAGTTACTATGAAAACGTTGAGTTTTTCTTCCAATACCCTTTCTGCAATTAGAGTTGTAATTTTCTTAGAAAAGTCAACCCAAGCGGTTTTGGGTTTGGACAAAAATGTAGGACCATCCCACCATAATGTATGAGACAAAATTTTCTGAGGAAACATACCCCGCGATGCCGCATGCGCAGCGTTTAACTCTGAACGAATGTAATGCCAAGATGATGCCGTAATAATATCTTGAACGTGGCTAACCCTATTGGCCACAAAGGTTTTCCAATGGTTACGAGATCCGTTTAACCAGACGAGCACTATTTGTGCATCTGTCCACGTGTAAACCTCATTAATGTAAATTAGCACAGAAAATGTATTTTTAAAAATGGAAATTAAATCTGCTAGCAAAGTGGCTCCTAATAATTCTAACCGTGGTAGGTTCAACGATTTAAGTGGTGCAACCTTGCTCTTAGCACACTGTAAAATGATTACTAAAACCTTCAACGCGAGTATAGATCGCTGCTGCATAGCCTATACTAGACGCGTAGCAAAAACAGTGTAGTTCAGCCTAATAGTTGTCCGGAAAATTGATGTGACGTGAAATTCTGAATTCGGAAATGTAATAAAATTCACGCTTCAACCTAGTCCAAGTTTTGACAATATCTGGAGGAAGCGTTTGATCCCAGTCAATTTTTGACTTCTAAAGATATTGCATTAAATATTTTGCAGAAATAGGAATAGGACACAAGAGACCTAGTGGATCCAATATTCTGCCGATCTCAGAAAGAATGGTACGTTTTGTACAAGGATGCGCAATGACTTCCCCTGTATAAGAAAATGTATCACTAGAAGAATGCCACTGAAATCTTCGTACTGGGTAGTTCGTCCTTATCAAACGAAACAGAAGTTGCCGAATCTGAATCGACAGCTGCAGATAACAATTCAAAAGCGTTAATTGCCCTCTTCCGTAGTTCAAACCCTCCGAATCTTAATAACTCTATTAATTCTTGTTGAAGAGAGAGTGCAGCTGAATTACATGTACTAGTTTCAATCACGTTTGATAAGGAGTCTTTCTTATCAGTGTCTTTAATTAAAAACATATGTCTTTAATTAAAGACATATAATTGCTTTCTAGACAGTCTCGCATAAAATCCGTATAAGCGGTATACAATTCAGGTATCTTAATCGATCTTTTTTCACGTGAAAGTAATCGGCGATATGTAGATGTGTAAGTATCACCTAAATTTGGTTCACCATCCCGAAAAGGAAGGTCTACTTGAAAACGGCCAGCTGCGTTTTGCTTAATGGATTTTTGAAATATTTGTTCGCTTTTAACTTCGTTAACTGAAAGAATTGTTGTAGTAGGAATTTGTTCAATTTGTCAATATTTACAAATATTTGCTTTGAAGGAAACATCAGCATCCGTAAAGAAAGAATGAACATTTAAACGTTCGGTATGATTTGTAATTTTTCCCAGAACCACCCAACCAAAGATCGTATTTAATGCGGCAGGTTGGCCTGAGTCACCTAATATTTTACCTTCTCTAAGAAGTTGCGGACAAATTTCTGCACCTAACAATAAATCTATTGGTCCCGATTTAAAATATGATGGATCTGCAAGCTACAGCTCTTCTAAATGGATCCAGTTACTATTTTCTAAAGAAAATCGTGGTATATCACAGCAGAGTTTAGAAACGACTATAGCGTCGAAAGAAAATACGGATTCATCTGTATAAAAAAAAATTATTATTATTTTAAAAGTTACCATTTCATTCTTGAATTTTTCGCTATGACCGTATCCTACACTAACGCAGAAATGACCGATGCGATACTAGTTTAGGGTCGACAGTCAGTAACAGTATATCAAGAAAGATTTACAAATAAACGCTTACCAAACTACCAAACATTTGCCATTGTTGAAATGCGTCTTGGAACAACCGATAATTTTGCTCCTGAACTGTTGATATGGGCAGAATCGTACGATTAGAACACTGGAGGTTGAGGAAGAAATTCTAAAACGAGTTGAAGAAGATCCTAGTCTAAGCACCAGACAGCTAGGTTTAGAAGTTGGAGTTTTGTAAAGATACGATTAATAGGGCTTTAGGAGAATAGTTGTTGCATCCATTTCACCTCCAAAGAGTACAAGAGCTTGTGTCTATCGACCTCTAAGTAAGACTAGACTTCTGTCGTTTTATTAATGAACAGAGAGAAAATGATCCAAATTTTCCTAAAAAAATTTATGAGTGTTGTTTCATAAGAAAGGGTGTTACTAATTTACATATTGAACACATTTATACTGATGAAAATTCGCATGCAGTGAAAGTTGTGCATTATTAACGCGAATTTAAAATTAACGCGTGGGCAGGAATTATTGACAGTTTTATTATTGATCCTGTCATCTTACCACTTCATTTAAATGGTGTATATTACCTAGAACATTTAGTAAATTTGCCAACTTTATTTGATGACCTTCCACTGGTTATTAGAGAAATTATGTGGTACATGCGCGACGGTGCACCACCAATCACGTTAAACGCCAGGAATCACTTAAATGGGAAATTTCAGAATCGATGGATTGGCAGAAAAAATAATGCACCACCAAATTGGCCATACCGCTCAACGGATTTGACGCCAACAGACTACATTTATGGGGAACATTTAAAGAGATGGCATATTCTAGACCTGTAAACACCGAAGAAGAATTGTGGGCAGGAATACAAAATTTTGTAGTTATTTTACGGTTAGATACACAGATTCTTTGTGTACATGAAAACGGGGGCCATTTTGAACATTTACTTAAAGTTTTATTGAACAATTTATAATTTAATACATGTTTGCTGTTTGGTTTATCATTGGCGTTGTGTGTTATTTCTCTTGTTCTTTGCCAGTTCATTCTTACTTTTTTATCATTATTAGCTCACTGTTGTGTAAAATTTTGTTGTTGTTGGCCTGTTGGCGCTTATGCACGCTACAAGCTTCTTGGATCAGTCCTAAGCCTGGATAAAGTGTGAAGGGCGGTTACGATAAGCGTTAGTATGCAATAAAACATTTAAATTCGATTATCTCAGAAACGGCTGCTCGAAACGACATCTACATGGTGTACATTTTTTGTAGAAAAATGTCAGGGAATATGAATTTTAAATCAGAAATACGAGGCACAAAAAAGTTATGGGGTTTTAAATGTAGGCAAATAGTTGTGGGTGGCGCCCTCTGCGAGGTACATCAACACTGTTCTTAAATCTGAATTTTTCATCTTAAAAATCCCTTAGATACCAAATTTCAAGCAAATCCTGCTATTATTAAGATACCTTTCAATGTAGTACCTTCGGGTGGAGCATTGGGGACGTGGCCGAAAGTATATCGGTCCTTATTCAAATTATAATGTTATTAAGACACCTATTTGAAAATAGCTTAAAAAATAATAACTTTGACACCCTGTATCTTGAAAACTATCAACTTTTGGACTAAGTAGATTGGGCTAGATCCTCATATTTTAGTCTGAGGAATTTGTGATAACATTTCATACATACCTTTTAGAGACACCCAGCATATACGAGGTCGTTTTAATTTAAGCGGTAAATGAATACGCTTCAAACTCTATTTTTTTAAAGACCAAGAACTCGAGCTTTTGCTTTGCTTGAAATTCCCCGCTCCAGCGTCATGTTATCCAATGAAAAGATAATTGCTTCAAAAAAAACCCACACAGCTTTTAGTGACTGTAGCGTGTTTTCGATAGATTTCAAAGGCACGGTATAATTACAGCTCTAAAACTCCAATTTTCTCATGTTAAACTGCTGTCTAAAACTATAAACATTGTATGTCGGATCTGTAATAATATCTTAAAAGCTGTAGAAGCTTTTATAAAAATGCTTTTCCAGTTTTATCCACCGCTTCGTAGTTTCGACAAGGTTCAAAGTTTTGAACATATTGTATCATAACAGACAATCTATCAATATGAGATGCATCGACAGCCGTAATCGCAGATACTGAAAAAATGAGGTTCTTTTATTATTTTAGAAATTTGGTCAAGAAAATCCTAGTGGACTCGTATTATTAATACCAAAAATAATGTCTTGTCTAATATTAGCTTCAGTGGGGTAAAGATTTGTAATACATAGCATTAATACAAGTACTGTTGAAACAATATTATTTTTTAAGGCGTTGTCAAGCCACATTATGCAGCGACAGTGAAACATTTAAGTTTTTACTATGTTAGACTTAGGGCATACCTAGGCGAACATATTTCTAACAAAAGTCATACAGAAGATGTAGATTTATCCGTACTAACACAAACTGACTTTTGTAGACTTCCTGACTAATTCTGAACTCTATCTTCAGCAGTTTTTAGAGACTATCAGGGGGGTCGTTAAATAAATACGGATGGGTCAGGTGCCACTGTACTTATGCAATATATAAGAACAAGGAATATCGCCAAGAAAAATACAGGAACCTCAACGAATATATTCTGTTATTGGAATACAAGATTTTGTATTCATATATGGTACAAACGTTTATCCTGAAATAAAATAAAGCACATAAAAATACATTGGAGACAGCAGTTTGCGTCTCAAAATAATAAAATCGATAAATCAGACAAGTTCTATGCACTTATAGAATTTGCTTGTGACCATTAGTGCATGGACACTCTACTTATTAAATTTATACACTCTTGGTTCATACAAAATTTATAGAATCCAAAAATACGTATGAAGTTGAATAAATTCTCCTTCTTAAATATTTCTTAAAGTGTGATTAACCATTTCTAAATTTATACAAAGATTAGACTTCTTAGATACAAATACATATTGCTGTGAAACCTATAAAAAGCCTCACCAGAGTAAAAAAAATATTCGAGCCTCTCGAATTGGGCACCAAAATATTCTGTGAAACCCTCAAAATTAACTGGTTCGTTGACTTTCTTCTGATAATCGCCTCTTTACTCTCTCCGCCTCGGCTGCTCACCTAGTTAAAACTTTCATCCTCGTTCATAAAAAAAAAAAAACACATTCCTACCACAAACATCAACATTAACTCTATTTACATCAATATTCATAATACATTAATGTTTCAAAATTAAATTGTAGCATACATTTCAGCATCATACAATTTCAAGTTAAAATTTGTCATCATTTTAATTTGCATCCAGAATTAGAGTCCTCGTAGGATGCATACTAATTAAGTTAACAATGTGAGCAGACCTAAGTCTGAATAAAAGGGAGAATCTCCCACCCCTTTACGTTAATTTAATAGGTTAGTCTAATTGAGCTCAAAGACAGACCCAAATTTTCATCATAATCCAAAACATAAACCTGATAAATACTCCTTTCTACTTATACAAGAAAATTTTACCTTAAAATTAAAAATTTGTTGTTTATACAAATTTACTACTGTCCATTTTTATCAAACAAATTATAAAGATATTCAACACACACCAAAACATCTAAGATCGAACAAAATGCATAATTTACCTGAAGGTTACTGCACTCATGGCTTCAATGTACATCGTCCTTGTTAATTCCACCATTCCCGCTGGTTTATTTTACGGCTTCAGATTCTGACCGCTTTTAAAATTTTCGTACACCATCATTCGTCTAAATTGTTTCAGGGCTTCTCAGGAACTCATCTATGTATATCTAAATCTTGTTTTGTGGATCCAATCACGTTTACGAATAACACTTGATTACTCACTCCCGAAAAATAGCAAAGAACTTCATAATTCTTTCATGCTATAGCCAAAACTGCCTACTTTTATTTATTTATTTATCGTTACTAATTTGGATAATTGGTACAGTAATACTGGCAAATATAACTAGACTTTATTACCTTGTATCTTCTCTAAGTGTACTAATAACTTTTATTGTAGCACGTAATCACCACGTATTCTACTTAAAGTATTAAATAATAAAAAAAATAACGAGCAAAACTGTTTAAAGTATTGAATAAAATCAAAATCTAAGAGAGCGAAACACCTAATAGCACGGGTTTATATAATGGCCCGCTTGCAAGTCGATTTTGTTCCGCAACGGACAATTTTTAGAATTTCGCATTCTCTGTTCCCTTTCCACGGTCCGGCACAGCGATTCTACTGAATTTGCACACGTCCCAGTTGAAAATCTAAGAATTTTCCACACGGCTCAACGCGTTCGCGAACAACTAATTAATTTACACACCAACTGCTATGCTTTCCCCTCTCATGTTTGCATCTTATTTCAACCAATCGTGGCCCTAGTGAAGCTTCACAAATCACACCTTTATTATCAGTGTCTCTGCTTTACGCGTTTATCCATCCCTTTCTACCTTGGTCTGAGTGGTACAAATCGATATTCTTTACTATCTGTTATTTAAATCCACGTGGATTCCTATTTGAGTAAAATAACCTCTCATCTAGCATTTCCTGCTACAACATCCGACCGTTTCCAATATACGTAGAATCTGCATGTTTAACAGCTCGAATTTATTAGAATTTGACATTTAAAAGTTTGCAGGTGTGCGCTCCTAATGAATGTTTTAAATATAATTCTCCCAGCTTTGTTTTCATGGTATTTTAACCTTGGGTTTTCACAGGCTTTTATGCTTATTATATATTACTAATGGTTCAATTAACTCCAATTAAAATAATAATGAATGGCATTGACTTCTACTCTTTAATTTTTAGCGAATACCAATTAAATATTAATTATTATTTGTACACTTTGTTTAATACCTGTTACTTAAAAATTGAATTAATTAATATAAATTTTGCACGTAATTTCTATTTGTTTCTTTATACAGGGTGATTAAAATTATTTGATGTCGTTAATTAATTTTCTACCCTGGTCTAAATTTGAGTAATATATTAACCAAAATAATTCTATTTCAAACTCACAGGTATTTACAATGAATTTAGTAGGTTTTTAATGAACCATTTCTATTTCTGTTAATAAAGTTAATTATATCTGAGCCTTTAACATAAATAGGCATTATTTATTTCATTAAAAAAATTATTAGCTTTTGTCATTTTGCCAGTACTGACCAAAAGACGTACATTTTGATTAAATTACTTTTGTAATATGATCGTTTAATTAGTAAATTTAAAGCTTGTTAAAAAAATATCATGTAAAAGAAAGTATTCAACTGTACGATAATTAATCAGCATGAACAAATAAATCCTAGTAACAATGTGTACTAAGTATGATTCATAATCAAAGTTCTTAAACAGATCGTTTAGGTAAACAATTCTTTAAAACAAGAATTTAATTTAGTGTAAAATTCAAAGATTTAAATTTTTAAATATAATTATTCAGGTATTAGTTTTCAATAATTTAAACTACAAAGATTACGGCTTAACTTTGGGTATTTTCTAATTAAATAAAAATAACCACGAAACGTTGTGAGTCAAACAGATGATTTTCATAACAAAGGAAAATCGACTTACCGACATCCAACATAGAGTTCAAATTTCTACAAACCATTTAGTAGATAAACTCGAACCATATATGCGCCTCCAATACTGGATAAAGACAGCAAAAACTTATTGTCTATTCAGAGAATTTATAAGACGAAGCTTTTAATCTATGCTAAACCAAAGCAAACTGTCATGTAATAGATTCCAAGTATTTAACGTCGTACTAAACACTTAAGGAGATTTTATAGGACGTTTAAATAAGTACTCATTCCGAACTTGTTAAATGAGACTTCGTATGATTTGAAATGACACAAAAAGAGTAAAGTCGTTTATGTTAGAAATTTAAGGAGGTGTCTCTTAATAAGAAGTAAACGAAGTTGTTAGATATTAATATCTATATACGGCATGCAGAAATCAATCAATTTCTGAAGTTTAACGTAACAATCTCATTGGAAAATAAAACATCCAACTCCAGAAATGTTTTGTTACATCAATTAAATGAATATTTACATATAATAGGTAGAAGAATTCAGATTTGCAAGTGTTTACTAGATTTAAAATTTGGTTACATAAAACAAGTATGTGCTATGTGGCAACTGCGTTCGCTGCACATCTAAAACTAAAGATAATGCAAGCATAAAATTTTAAGATTCTCAAATGAATAAACGAAATGGTAAGCACTTAAAATCAAAGTTTTGGCAATAAAATGTTCTTGCGAATGATTGTAGTAACTAACCATATATAACAACATTGGCACTGGACTGGGACAGGTTAATTGCACCACGAAACGTTTGTTAGAACATGAAGGAGGAAAAGTTTCTGTAATAGAAAAGTACAAGTCATTGTAAATATACATTAAAAAAAGAACTAAGAAAGGCTTTACCTCATTATACACAACGGGGATAATTATATTTTAAGTAAGCTCCAAAATACCTCCATTGTGTAGTCACAACCACAGAAGAAATGTTACGTATTTGTGAAAGTTTCGCAGTTAAACTACCTAATTGTGTATTTTACACAACTACACAAGTAGCGATAACTGTATGTTATATTGTAAACATGAAATCAAATAACTTAAAACTATTAATCATTTAAAAAAAATTTACAATACAGAAAAGGAATTACTACCTCAGTGTGGTTAAATACACACTAACAACACTAGACTGCAATAATTTAGTGGATGTGATACATCATAAAAGAAGTTCAAATGCATTAAATGGAAGCCAATATGCTAGCAAAAAGGCCTCAATCCAAACAGGGCATCTATTTGCTTCCTAATTGTGTAAAATAGATATGCACATTAACTAAAAATCGCATATAATAAGCACAGCATTGATTAAAATTTCTATAAGCGATAGCTTTACATTCGCGAAGTATTAAGTAATAAGGTCTATTTCCCAATTAGCCGTTTATATAGCTTTTTACATCATTACGGTTCCACAACTTTACACGTCTCACTAGATTGTTGTATTACGAGCTAGATAATAATGGCAATATAAGACACGGTCATAATCACTGTAATAAACACGATCGTACGTACTTCAGAAATGAGCTTTGTTTACCGGAAAAGACAATTAGATGCAATCATGAAAGTAATTTCAAAATAGCATAATAGTAGCCATATACAATACATTTTTTAACTAACACATACACCGTTTTCTAATCTAAACTTGCAGACATAAAAATAGATTACAATACTTAACTCCCAAATGGGTTATCTGAACTTATTTCTATTTATTTTGTTAATTACAACTCAAATGGCGGGTGCCCTTATTAATAGTAAAACAATACGATGTGATCCACAGCTTTAACCTTGTTGATACTAAGCCACTTTCGAAAATTTCATCATCTTCTTCTTTTTGGTTTCCGTGCGATGATGCAGAATAAATCGTGAAAAAATTATTCTATGTAATATACAGAGTGGTCGACAGAAAATACTGCTTAGGACAAATGGATTTCTGAAGACAAAATATTACACTTCAGGAAACATGTTATTTTAAAGGTTAATTATACAGAACTCTAGTAATAAAAATGCCTACGCCTTACAATAACAATAGGGTACTTTTGGAGTGCCAAAAAATTATTCCACCTATAATTTATAATAGCAGTAGAATTCTCCGTAAGACCTTTAAGACGCTTGGATTTTTCGACAAATAAATACAGAAAGGTTTTAAGTAAAGAATATCATATTCTTAGTTTTTGGACTAAAATATACACAAAAAGTCTACTCTTATAGTGAAGTTACCACTGTTCGTAAAATAATCATCTTAATCGAATGAAATGTTCTCTTGCTTTAAGAAACTTTCTCGAAACAAGTTCATTCAAATGCTCTATTAAAAACTACGATGAGTTTAAATTTTATACTTGAATTAAGTTACTTGTGATCAATTTAAGGAAATTACTTAAATTGAAGAAATTCTGATCACTTAGTTTAATTACAACGCAGAAATTGATTTTAGAATATAATGATCTTAATTGAAATGACTGTTTTTAGGTGTTCTTGAAGTAAGTGTACCATCGTTCATATTCTTAAGTTAAGTACAAAAGTGTATTTGTTTGGTAGAAATATACCCTCTTCTTTTCAAATGCGTCGTAAAATTGTGTTCATTCCTGATTGTATATATACGTGCTACATCGCTGTAAATGTTTTATGCGGTGTTCAGTTCTATATGAAATATGGAGAGTGTTGAGAGTGTTGACGTTAAAACAATTTTAGGTACCTGGGGTTGTACCGAAGAGGTGATAAAAACATTTGTGGGTAAGTTAAATTTTAGATTAACATGTATATTTAACTTGTGCTCGATTATATGAAAGGCAAATCGCAGTTAACATTAAACAATCCACATCTTATATTTTTAAATTCAAAAGTACCCATCTCTGTTCCTTGCTGCCGAAAACACAATTGCTATATGAAGGAAATTATACTGGAATCAATATTTAATGTTAAAGCTTCCTTATTAACTACACAAAACCAATTTCCACCGGAATGCGGAATCCACAGCAACTCGTTATGTTGGGTTACCAATTTTAGAACTGCTATTTGACGTATTTTTAAAGTTTAGTTTCCCATAACTTATATGATATTTTTATTTTGTATTTAAATATTAGTTTTTTGCCAATATTTTAGAGAACAGTTAATTTTATAATTAAAAACTACTCACTGTTCATATGCAGAAACATACTGTATGCAATATAAAACTTTATGTTCCATTTGTTTTTAGTTTTAGTTATTGTTTTAAGTGCGCTAAGTATATGTGGAGGTGCTAAACAAAAATGATACAAGTCACACAGCTCCAGATTTGTGTAATCTGCCGAAAAATGTTATACTTTGATTTTAATATTGTAAAGAAATGCTCTAATGTTTATATACATTGTCAATACAAAACAAACCGATGTATGGGTCATGGACATACTTTTTTTTTGCTTTGTTTTGGAATTATTTTGATTTTAAATATGGGCGTGTATCTTCTTGTTCCAATGTAAACTGTTTAATTAGTCAATGGTATAATATTCAATATTCGTTTTAAGCCGAACTCAAGTATTCTTTAGTTCTTATTTTCATAAAAATAATATTAAGTTCAATAAAATTGTTCAAAAATATTTTACTAAGACTTTACTAAGCTTATCCTTATTTTCTAAAAAAAAAATTGAAGTTTAAAAACATTTTTCCTTATTCTTGCTACCTTTCAAACATTTTATACATGAAGACCACAGTGCTCGTCCAAACAATAATGCAGGAGGTTTTATTTTCTTCAGGCCTTTAACAACTTCTGCCGTATTTTATAGAATGCTCTTGTAAAATGAAAGCTGCTCATCTTCTGCCCAGTCTTCTCCGGGCAGTTAAGTGCCAATGTCTTTCTTTTTAGCCACCGATCAGGAGTGTCCTACAAGAAGCTACTGTAGGGGCTCGATAAAAATCCGAGAGTGAGCCCAACCACGTTTATTCAATTCCACACCACCTGTATTGTATCCCGCAAATGTAGCAACAAACTTCAGGAGGTGAAAGTATACCTCTAAATATAAAAAAAAGTTTCTATAAACATACCTTTAAAATGCGTCTTTTTAGATACAGAATGTTGACGAAATTATTTTTCATGTTTTTGCCAATATCTCTTTACGATATACTGAAATGTGGTTTTTTGAAGAAGGGGTGGGGTATAAAATTCGTGAGTTAATATTTGAATAGTGCAAATTAGTGTTCTTCGAGTGTAGCAGTACCGATTGATTCTGCTCGTGGAAACGGATACTTTACTCTTGCGCCGAGTAGGTTTCGCGGTTGATTTTTCAAAGAAGGGGTGAGGTACAAAATCCGTGAGTGAACATTTGAAAAGCACAAATTAGTGTGCTTCGAATATAGTAGTACCGATTGATTCTGCTCTTGGAAACAGGTACTTTACTCTTGAACCTAATCGTGGTAAATGTAATTCGCCGTTGTTTCAAGCGAAATGAATCTATTTAGCTGCTTGTTTTGGACGGCACAAAGTAGCACAAATTCTGGCCGTTGTATTTATTACTTTTTCTGTTTTTCCTTTTTTTGCATGTGGTCCTGCTAGCTTAATATTAAGCTAGCAGCGTCAAGATTATTTTTAAAACGGTACGTAGCACAAAATTTTTATTAATGGCACAAATTAACACATAATAAGCACTAAATACTGCAATAGGTCTGAATCGATTCTGCCGAATCCATCCTTATTAATAAGCAAACATATTTCAGTATTCCAGCAATATCATACTTTACAGAACCGGACTTTGTTTGTAATAAACTTCTAAGGGCAAATAGCATCCTTGTTTTGAGTTATGTGGAAAAAGTTATTTTTAAAAAGTGCTTTGTTTTGACGCGTTCTATATACAGTTGTAAATAAAGTATTAACTTGAAATTATAAGGGTCTTTTAACTTAATGAAATTATTACTTTTTAAGTTGAAGCCTGTATCAGCTATAGCAAGATTGAATTTAGAAATTGATTTTGTAATTTTTAAGACAGATTAACAAATGGTAATGATATGTATTTTGTATTTTGTTTATTGTTGTTGGGTTGTCTATTATTGTAGTATTTATGTATTTTGTTTTTGTAAATTCTGTTTATTAAATTTTGTAGATAGTTATAATTTTTTAGTTTAAGATTGTTAGGCTGTGTTTATGGCTTCATCTCTAAATTAGGAGTTTTTGTGTTGCCTATACCTGGAATCGTGCTGTTTGTTAAAGTAACTGCGGGTAGTTAAGGCTTGCCTCAATCTTCCTAAATTTAATTAACCACTTGCAAATAACTAACATCTAAAGTTGTTAATAATTTCTATTATGCCAAAACCTAGCTTTCCGTTTATAAAGCAAGTTTTAGAACTAATTACTCCAATATTAATTACACCTCATTTGTTTTCTTTAATAGTACAAATGCGCACTTGCAAAAGTACAAAAATGCCATTATACCCTTAACTCAAGATTCATTTTCATACAACTTATTAGTAATTCAAACGGCTTTGGCAAAGTTTGTATCTATTTCCAAAGTTTTGATAAATCAATATAACAAACAGTTTCGAAGCACAGAAACAGCACACAATCCTGATGTAAAACAAACGAATTGAGAGCTTTCTAAATCCAGTTGTAATTTGATACTTAGTTATTTATTCAGAAATTGCAAATCAAGTTCAGAGATTTTTTGGAACTCACCATCTCATAGTAATCGAACATAAGTGATATTACGATAAATTTCATCAAACATTGCTTTTATTGTAAATCCATTCAACAAGAATTTTGGATTATAACTTCACATATCGTCGATTTTGTAATGCTGTTAAATTAGGTGGCCAGTATTTCCTGGCGTTCTACGCTTAACATGAGAGTTACTAACTAGTATGATGTTGAGCAGTAAAGCTGAAACCAAGCGTGCACACTGATATGGTATGTTATACAAGCTTAATCAGAAATTTATACACGTATTTACTGGTACCGGAAATTTCACATATTTAATATGAATATCAGCTGCAGTTAAATAGCGTGCATCTCTTTCCTACAATGGGCAATTAGTGTAGACAAATAATTGATTATAATCATCCAAATAAATGTAATAACATAGTGTATATTCTTAACTTAATTAATTATACACATTGGAATTATGCGGTCAGCAGAACGTTTTTACAAACTATTCAAAATTAAATGTTCATTATTTACTTTATCTATATACATTTCAATTTACCTCTAGACATACATACACTTATATTGTATATAAATAATTATTTGTATACAATACTCCAGAAGTAACAACAACCTTCAACTCGAAATACACCAATTGTACACAAACAGGAACCTTTAAAATAATTCATCCATCAGCTATCTTGTAAGAAGTTGCAGCACTTCCATCAAAAATAAACCTACTATCGGAGTAAAAAGTTCTGTCTACTGGCTTTGAAAGCTTATTTCTCTAAAATCATAACGCCAAAGTTGATGAAATTTCCACACTATGACAACAAACTATTTGCTATTTGGTGGCGAAAATTTAAAGATTATCAATAAAGACCTTCCGAATATATCTTTGTTACGTTCCAGTTTTGCTTTTAAAATTTACTTGACTGAGATAAGTCATTAATTATTATCTCGTCTATATTCCGAATAAAATCATTGCCTTAGTCCATATCCTGTTCTGGCATGCCTAGTATTTGAACATTAATTTTCAATCTCCTAATTGTAGTTAGGTGCATTTAAAGTATTTATTCTAAGCGGTCCCTATTCATACTGGATTATACTATCAATTTGATACGAATTTCACGAGTACTTTCGTTGAACATATGTTGCACAGATAGGCTATCAACACTCGTTGCATTGGATTTTGTTTATGAATTATTGATTCTTTTTTATAATACCAACGATTTTCGTTGGAGTACTGATTCTGTCCTTTGTACAATTAGTGTAGGGATTGTACAAGAAATTATACGAGCTGGTACATGCATCCCTCCGTTCAAATTACTTTCTCTTGTGTGTATCGGGAAGGTATTCGTTAACGGTTGGAGGTAGCATTAATTTAAAATCTGCTTTTATCTCGTTTTAAGATAAATGGTAGGTTTTCCGCCTACATTCTCGCTCCTCGAGGCTACGTGAGACGACTCACTTCTCGTACACTGAGTTTGCAACCAAGATTGTTGACTAAGAAACAAGTTTGGTGACGCCGACTTCTCCGGTTCCGCTTAGCTATAATTTCTGGATGCTGTGTATTGCTACAGGCTATTTAATCCTCGTGAAGGAAACCGTGAGTTTTTGAAAATTTCACACTTTACTAATCCCGTGACTTCCTAAACTTTCTACGGCAGTCACGTTGTATATTGTTACTAACCAACATTACTACTACTGATTAGTGTTAAGAACACCCCAGCGGTGTTGATACGTTTTATCATCTATCCTTCAGCCTGATATAATTTAACTACGCAGGATTTAAATAACTAAAATGTATGTGGTCCGATACCGACCCGAGATCGTGTGTTTCTTGTCACGCGACTTATAATACCTAAAAGTGTAGGATATTTAATTATTAGTACTGATTTACAATCATTCTTCTAGGTTCTCATTTACTATTAAGTGATATGTTTGATGTATGTGTTGAGTATACGGTTACGTGGTTGTGTGCTGCATACGAACACTATGCTCTGACTTTGTTTGTACTAATCAACTAATTTTTATTTCAGAGAGACGACTCGATTTTTTTCTTGGGTTTTGTTTTCGATTACTTTCCCCCGTCCAATTTTTTGATTGACGTTAGCCCGGCATCTCTTCCTTTGGCTACGTAATTTCGTGCGAGTCTTTACTTTAACTGGGTTTTTTTTGGCTCTTCCTGACCCGCATGGTTTACCGTAACACCTTAAATTATTGCAATACTCCAAACTTGGGATGTTTTTGTTATTATTTAACTTCAAATCAACATACTTCTATGATTTTTCAATCGAATTACATGAAACTTAAAAAGATTGGTTATATTACATTTTATTTGTTTTACCGATATGCCTTTGAGAATATTAAATCTAGAACCAAAGCATTTTGCGGAATACAGAATATAACTGAAAAATTTCGTCGTGATACAATGAAGCTACATGAATTACCAATAATTGAAGTATTTCTTAATAAAAATAATACATCGTTGGTTTTAAATCGAAAATTTAAAAATTATCATTATAAAAGAGAGTCACAAGACACAGTATGTAGAGCGATTTACATGAGCAGAAAACTACGCTAAACCGATCTTGTAGTAGCTTGAGTAAAAATCCCTTACATGTGGTTTTCCAATGCTCCGCGCTCGAAGGTACTACATTGGCCAGGAAGCGAGTTTTTATTTTACCTCGAAATTTTGAATTTTGTCGAACCCATGCTGTTCCAAGTAAGGTAGGGATCTTTAAGGTGCGTGACAGCACTCACACACGGGACCTCCATTTTACTTCTCATCCGAACGAAGGTGTATTTTTAGGAAAAATGCTCGCTAACATTTTTTCAAGCGGACCGTGTCGGGATTCGAACCCGGTACCTTGGTCGTAGTAGTCACAATACCAACTACGCCACGGCCATCTTTTATACCGCAATTTCGTTGCAGTGTGAATGGTGGCAACAGGCATATAACTTTGTTCCAAGTACAATACATAATGGTAACTCTTTCGATAATTGTTATTCTGTCAAATTGTTTAAATAAAAAGAAAGGCATTCCAGATTCCAATAGTGTACCGCTTCATGGTTAAGGCGCACATCGAAGAGCGAAACCTGGTGGCTTTGTCATCCCTTCGAACATGCGAGTGGTTATCTATCCTCCACTCGTTTTTAGTTCATAAGGCTCTTCAAAATTATTGATTTCTATTAACGATATCACATATCACTATACTTATTATTATTTCTTGAGGCAGCAAAGAATATTTTACATATCTGTTCAAATAAGCGCGTTGTAGTAGGTCAAGAGTTTGTTTAATCACGTCTGAACCATTCAATAAAGAATAATCAAACCTCAACTAGTTTATAATATATTGTACTATTTCCTATATTCCTAAGTATATATTTTTTTTCGTTAATACTTTCTTTGTAATTAATTTTGCATTCATGGAACATTACAATTTGACATAAAACTTAACCTTCGATTACCTTTGACATTCTTGTCAATCGTATGTCACACTGTCAAGTTTTCTACTTATGTCAGATATAGAAAAGAAGCAGCGCTCAAATTTACGGCTATAAGTCAACCATTAATTACAAATATTAGTAATTGCACAAGACAAATTGATTTTCAGTGCTATAATTAGTTAATAAGATGAAATAATAACTTCAACTTTTATGCAAAGTCTAAATGATCATTTTAAATCAAGCTAGAATTGAAGATAGAAAATATAAAGTCCCGGAGACGATTTGAACTTGTATCTTCTGCTTTCGCGGCCGATGTACTAACCAATTGCGTTGCTCGGACGGGTGATTACAATTCCAAAGATATGCAAATCTATATCATATACGTAGCCATACATCAACCTAACTTTCAATTAGGTTTGGCGTTTTAGTCAAACATATCCGACAGTGTCAAGTTTTTGACTTGTGTCAGAATAGACCGAAAGAACGCTTAAATTTACAGCTATGCGCTATCTATTAATTTCGGTTTACAAATCAGTGCCATTACCTGATATTTACTGCAAAGTTATTGAATATTCTCCTGGTTATTTGGCTAGTTACATTTTATAGTAGTTTTAGAAAATGTTAGGATTTCGATGAAGCGCTTGTGTATAAATACAGATGTATTTTAATTGGCAAAACATAGAAGAAAAAACTGTCATATTTTGATATATTTTAAAATATTATGGCTTGTATAACGAGATAAGTAATTTCACTATCTAATTTTACACCGTATACGGAACGCGTTTTCAATTCAAAAAGAGCACATGTTTAAATTCAACTTTATACTACAACGATTTAGTGATTAGGAGTAACACAAAGTGATAAGTCTGACATTTTTGCTGGATAGTATCGGTTGGCAAATCAACACGCTTGATTGAAAAATGCAACTAAAAGATTTGCGTGGCGACTTAACATCCATTCATACAAAAATACAGAAGAATCATGCCATTCTCTAGAAGGGGTAAGCAAATCTTGCAAAAACATATATATTTTTTTAAGTATTAATCTTTATGTTGCACAACCTTTAGAATATGTTAGCAATCTCTTTCCTGTCCATAAACAAATATATGTCTCGCTTCGCTAATATCCATGCAATGTTCCATACAAGCCCTTTTAATCTTGCAGCTTTTCTGTTTCTTTTCTTTCACACTTTCACATGTTTGTCATTTCTGATCTGACTTTTCGTCTCGAAACACTCATCCATCCTTTGAACACTTTCTTCGCCAAACATCAGCTCGTTATACTTTCTACATGACCGAAACCATCATAATACGTTTTATTCATACTGATCAATCGGTTTAGATTTCTAACTATAAGCACTCATTACTCATTCAATGCACCATACAGTCTTGCTTTCTAAAAAATCTCATACTGCATATATTTGGTTATTAGACCTGTTTTGATTCACCAAAGTTTCACACCCATACAACAACATCGGGATTAGTACCCTCCTGCACACTGCCATTTCTGCTCCATCTGATATCACTTCATTCTTCGCAGCAAACCACATACTTCTGACAATTTTACGTGAAACATTTGTCCTTTCAATACGTATGTCAATTTCCACCCTCACTGTAGATTTGAATTACAGAAAGACTCAACTTGTATTCTAGAATATATGCTTATGATAAGATAGAAAGTAGTTTAATAAGTTTAATTTTAAGTCTTCTATTTTTGAATATATATTCTCTATTTTTGAGATATCATGTCTTTTCTTGGTTATTGTTGAATTGTATGTTGATATTCGATTAAGCTTTTGGATCAATATTTTGTTTAAATTCTGATCTTGATTGTGATTTTAAGCTTAAGGTTTAACCGAAACCGTGAATTTTAAAATAAGAAGTAGTACAGAAGCTTCAAGCTTTGTTACGAATAAAATTAATTTTGAATTACCCAGAAGGGGCGAGAGACCTGTAATAATTTTAAAGGTGCGCCGGCTAAACTTCAGTGGTGAGGGAGTGGGTTCCCATGAAAAAATAATAAAAATCTAAAAAAGATACAATGGCTGAAATATATAACTACTTTACAAATACTACATACATTGAAGGTTTTACTAACTGTTAAATTTAAAGGGTGTCAAATCGTCATATTTTAACAATAACAGCGAGCGATGTATTTGCTACACGCAAGACGTTTATTCCGGATAGCTCTCGCTCACAGTGTGCCAAACTCTCATCACCTCCACCGCCACCTTTTCTAATCACTCCTTGATAACACTTTTTTAACATTTTATGAAACTAAAACAGGATCCAACTTCAATATTGGATTGACTAAATGTCCTCAACAATACTCACCTTTGTCTATATTATTGTTAAGTGCAAATAAAATTCCATCTAAATTTAAAAGCTATTAACAGCAAACCTAATCTACATCCTACTGGCAAGATTGTTATTAACAGAACTCCAAACGAAAATAATAATTTGAAAGAAATACTACCACAATTCCATTTAACAATTTTTTATTGATTGATCTATATGACATTGTAAAATGCCATTTATCTAGAAATGTCCTTAACAACAATACACAGAAAAAACTTGACGCAATCCCAACTTTCACGTAACCATTTCATTGTTCATTTAAAATACTGAGACTACATTCTTTAACTAACAATAACTTCACGCATAAGCGTGCGTGTACATAGTTCTTGCTCCGCTAACAATATTATGTTTAAAACAAAACACTGCGTTCCTATTTTATAGTTCGCAATATTAACTTCCCACTACATAGATGAAGCCATTTTCATATGAAATCCACACACAAGCGCACGCAAGAACGCACGTTCGGACGCACGCGCGCACGCACCCAGGCACACGCCCATACATACCAACACACGAGCACACGCACGCACACGCACGCACGCGCACACTCACGCACACACGCGCGCACATACTCACACATACACACACACGTATATATATATATATATATTGCTGCGTTGAAGCAGCAGTTGTAGGGTTAATAAAATAATAATGTGACAACGCCCCCCGTTGGACGTCGCTAAAAGAGTGCTGTAACATGATACAATATTGGGAAAATTTGAATCTATTTAAAATTACTAACTTACTTTCCTGTCTAACTTTTCTTTGTCTAGCTAGCTGAACGGAAGTTATGGAATTTACAAAATGAAATAAAACACAGCAATCTCAAGAAAACATCCATACATTATAAAACATTTTTATTTCATACAGAACAGTTTATAAAACAAATCAGTCCAGTTTATACAGAAAATAATGAAAATTTTTACCTAATATTTACTCACAGATGCACAAGTAGGCGGATAATTTACCCATCCTTTATTCCCACGCTTGTAAGGGTGTTTGACCAAAAATCCTTGACAGATAGTCTATTTAGTAAAAGTTAAAATATCTCGAACTTCGACCTCAAAACTTTCGGGTAAATATCCACTTTACAAAATAAAATTATTATAGGATTAATAACTTATTCTACCTTAAATTTAAATTGCGAAATACTCCAATATCGGTTACAAACAAAGAAATATAAAATTAATACCTGCGAAGTCCAACAGCGCTTATCCAACTCGTAAACGGTATTAAATACCTTGCATTTCCATTTTTAAAATTGACGTTAAAACCAAAGTTTACCAGTGTGTCCATATAATTTTAAATCTCCATTGAGAATCCTAATTTTCAAAGTGCATCTTCTATTTTTCAATTAATTAACTCAGAGTATTCTTCTGTCTGCATTAGGACTATCTATGTCGAAGATTGTTCGATTCTCGTAGTGTTTAAAAAAAATAATTATGTTCTGTATTCATGCAGAGTTACGTTTTAAGAATTATCCTCTATTCAAAGTTACATCTTAAATATTAAATACTGTATGCATACCACATACTTAATAGATTGTTTTTCTCAAGGTAACATGTTCGACGCCTTAAATTGAATCGCGATTTTATAAATGACTCGTTCTAATCAAGTTCCGACTTTTGTATTAAAATTATTGCTATTCCAGAATTTTCCTGTTTTGTTTGAAACATAATACACCCTAATGATGTTATATTTAAGAGAATGACACGCTTTATCACCTAATTAGAGTCAGGCTACGTGATTTACGAACATTGCAAAGCGTGTCGTACGGGGTTGATGCTCGAGTAGTATTTTATTCTATAGTAATGCGGAAAGCTATAGAATCGATTTTATGGGTTTTTTTAATTGTTGCGCGAGTTCCTTGAATAAACGTTTATTTATTTCTTAGGATTTGACGTATTCGTTTCTGAATCGCAAAGTTTCCAAAAAATTATTTATTTAAAAATTAATTTATGTTATACACACACGGGAGTCAACTTAGTTAATTAAAAACTCCGCTTTCTGTAAGGTTTTGCAAAGCGCAAAAAGATTTGTAAACTAATACGTTTGATATTTGAAAATGATTTTTATTTATATCTTAAAATTAATTTGCATTCTAATAATTGTAACAAAAGATAGGTTTTTACGGTAACTAAAACGTGTTTTTATACTCAAAATTATTTATTTTATGCAGGTAAGATGCATTTTTATAATAAATGAATGACTTTGTACATGCAATTAGATTCCTTTTTACGACGATTGAATAGTTTTCTAATGCATCTTTATGCACAGAAAATTAATTACATTTATATCTTAAAAATAAAAACTCGTTTTCAGCAATATAAGAATAAAGAAAACAATTTTAGAAATATGGAAACAAAGTGAAATAAAAAACAACAAATGTACTCCCAGAAACAATGAATTTAAAAAAAAAACTAAGCAAAGAAAACCCTTAATTTTTCATTTACGTTGGGAGGAGTTATGGATCCCCCAATCTATATATGTATTACAAAATAGAATTTAATAGAAATTATTAGAAACTGTTAAAGAAACTTAAGTATATGCAACAATGTAAATTCAAAAATAAACCAGAGAGATTATTAAAAGTTCACAAGCAATTTGTGAGAACGGATGCAATACGTTGTATTCTAGACAGTAAGTGATACTTCAGGTGCAGCTCACAGACGGTTAAGAAACCGCGATTACGTAGAAATTAAGATTGTTACATTGTATAATGAATAGAATTAAGAAATAAGCAGACATGAGCTCTGCAAGTACCGACAGACATGTGAGGGACAGGGACAACATAAATACTCCGGAAGCCCCAGACCATCAGTCAGTCTTGAGTATTTCACCTTTAACATTGCCGTTTGCTTGGGCTACTCACCCTTACTAAATTCCAATTATTATTTAATTTTCGACTTAGAGTATTTTAAATCAGTTTGTCAAAATTCAATTGTAATTTCTGTTTAACCAAATAAATTGTTACAAAAAGTTTTGAAAGAAGTTTTTAAAAAGACCGCTGCCAAGGCCCGAAACGTAACTCGCGTCCGCTGTTATCGATGCATAATTTTGTACTTGTCTTCTTTTCTGTATTAATTTTATTCGAACTTTATAATCTCCCACCCTTTATTAAAATAATTCAAATGTCTTCTATACAATTTGGTCTCAAATCAAATATTTTAGCATATCAATATTAACACCAATGTTTAGGTAGGCAATTTTCATGTGGAACAAACTTTTGAGCATCAGTAAATTCCATTTCTAGGAATTTTTATTTATTTCAGCTGTATTGTACTCCCACCCTGAAATATACAGCACAGATTTTTGCACTACCACAAAATACCAACTTTATCAATAAAAAGTAAAGGTCAAGACGCCAACTACTGCCAAACGATATTAAGTATGTACATGGAAGATTAGCACTCAATTTCGAACCCTTTCAATAGCGGTATAGAATAACGACTTAATATATCATCCACTTTCCAAAGGTGCTAAATTACGTGGGCAATATTTCCTTACGTTCTATATAGTATGCTGGAGTTTATGATTATGACCTGTGGGGCTGATACTAAGCATGTACATCAATATGTTACGTTGTATAATCCTATGCTAGGAATTTATGTGCGTGTTTACTACTACTGGTTTCAGTATATCTACATATTCGGTATGTAAACTAGTTGAAACTAATGGGAATACAAATAGCGTTTTACTACAAAAGACAAAAGGTGTTTACTGTATATAAATTAGCATGAAATGTATCAAATATTGGAAATTTCTATTCCGATAAATTTAACTATAATATGCTATAAATTGGTAAATTGTTAGAATTATCAAATCTTTTGCCATGAATACTAGAAATCGAGGTTTTCGATAAACAAGGTGTGCCAAAAGTACCGCATCGGCTTATTTATGAACCAGTTACTAAAAATTTTTTGGTGAAATTTTGTTTGTATACAAAGTATTTTTCACTTTCTATCACTTCCAGTTGTTGAATTTCTACTGAAAAGTAAATGGGCGTTGTAAATACAGCTTAGTTTACATTTCGAGCGGCTGTCGAAATATTTACGAACATTTTTAATATGCAATTTGATACTATCTATCGTTTGAAAAACGAAAAAAATTACTTTTGCAACTTTACAGAAATTACTCAAACAGTAAATCAAACCATATTGTTAGTACACAGTTCATGAACACCAAGGGTACCGTTAGTGTATGTAATCTTGTTAAATTTGTACACGATGTATAACTTGTGCATCAACAAGGGGCGTCTCCTTATGAAAAATAATCTGAGTATGCGCCATCTGTAATTATTATGTATAATAGACTATTTGGAAATTAGAACTACTTTCAGCTACAAGTAAATATAAATTAAAACAACTAAAAAGTCTAACTTATAAATTCATCTTATTGACTAATATTATAGTATTAAAAATCAATATACGTTGTGCAACTCCTATATGTATATATATATATATATATATATATATATATATTGTTATGTATGGTGGTATTTAATGAAATGATGCTTTAATATACGAGTAAAAAATAATAGGTGCAACCTGTAATATGGTGTTGGCCTTTTAGTGATTTAAATAAATACCTTTTCAAATTCAATTATGCCACGGCTTTTTGAAACTCTCTCAGGGAAACTGAATCTAGTATTTAAACTCTGCAAGGAGACGTGGGTTCTTTGTCCCCTTACAGGTATTGAAACACAGGCGCCAAAAGCGTATGAGATCAAAATCATTTAACCTCTTTGTTGTGCTTACGTATACCGATTAGCCAAAGATTGATAAATCTATTCAGCAATTATTTACTCTAGTTAACGTTTGAAATTTAAATTATTCTAAATTACTTAAATATGAAGAGTAGATAAAATTAACTTAGATACCTGCAACTCAGTTGAATGTGTCTGGGTGTACAGGGGTTGGAAACAGGATACCACAAAGTTGCCTCGAACGCTTTCAGTGAGTACCTAATAAATATATGTTTTAGTTTAAATACAATAAGGATTTTCCTATAGTTTTAGGTTCTACAATTGAATACTACTTCAACCACTATTTGCTTTAATTGCTCTACAACTACGAACACTTCAATACTTCACCAAATAAACTGATCTGCAAAATAATTCACTATTCCAGCTGCACTCTTTAACCACAACAAAGGATGCCCCGATGTTGGTATATTTGAAATTTTCTTTTTGTAATTAATTTTCGTCGTATAAACCTTTCACTTTCTTTTTATTATATTGAAATAAAATGCATGCACTTTAACATGTATATTAATTTTTAGAGAATTTTTAAGTACAAGCTCTTAAGCCAAAAACAATTATTCAGTGTACAAAAATTTTATATCGTCCAACTCTTTCAAAATTTTCTTATTAATTAATTTTTAAACAATTATCACCTAGGACAACTAAACAAAAAAACTTATCTCTAGCCTACTAACTAATATTACATAAGGGATGCATTCAACATATTAAACTTAATTCTACTTAGTTACTATTTTAGAACAGCTTTGGTAATTTTACATTTTATTTTGACATTTCATAATTTTATTTTGCTTTATAATTAAAATGTATTAAACATCTTTCATTTTAGGTAAATCAAACTTATAAATGGTCTAAAGTATCCTGCACAAATTACAAATGATAATTTTAAAGACAAAACCTATACACATTCAATCGAAGATACATTAGATACCCTTCGTATATGCAAACTATGGAAAAATGCTTTTTTAAACCTCACACGCTGTATCACTAGTACATAATATTCTATATCTGCCTTCAACAAGTAATTATTCATCAATCTTTGTTAACCGTAGTGTTTTTAACTTTTAGAATAGTTCGATAAAAGTGGTAAATTAATGTTTTTATCAGTAGTACTAACGACTACCTTTGTAGACCCTTTGATAATGTCAAATGATAATATTATATATATATATATATATAACAGGAAATTATTCTTGACCATAAAAATAAATATTACTGAAGTTTATTCTTGGAAGTTGGTCAGGTCAGTTAAATAAGTCGAGAAATAATGAATCGTAGTAGTAAAAAATCAATATATTTTACTATGACGCGTTTCGGTCAACAAGACCATTATCAAATAGATTATCTATAAAAAGTTATAATTAAAATAAAGTTTTTAAAACTATAAAATATACAGACCAGAAATTTTAACTTGTTAATTTACAATATCGCTTTAACAACAGGTAGTATTTTGTATGTATACATTTATACGGCATACATTTACATTAGGTAAAACCGACAAACCCATACAACTAAGCGTCTGTGTTCCATCTTTTAGAACACCTGCGTTAATAAATAATTTGCTATCCAATTTAAAATAACCCATCTGCAGGATTCTTATCTCTTATTCATGACTTCCAAATTTTATCTTTATATCTTTACAAGGAATATTATAAAACGAAATCCGAAGCTGATAACCTTACACAAAATCCAATATTTAAGACAATTGTTTTCAACTTAGAATTTTTATTTAAGAGTAAATTTTTTATCTTGATTGTTGTATAACAGAAATTTTAGAATAGTGGCTTTTTGATGAAGTCCTTTATCTCTCTACGAATGCATAGTTTATGAGTCATTCACTGTAAAGCAATATTTAGTTTTTTCCAGCTGACTTAAATCCATAACTCAAGAATATTAATTCTAATGGGGAATTGTTCAAAAACGATATATATATATATATATATATATATATATTGCTGTGGACTCTAAAGAAATTCTCGCCCAACAGATTGGACGCCATAAAATTGCTTACGAAGTCGAGAACACTCGAGCTCTCCCAAAATATTAATCAAGCCCCATGCTTGGGCCAACATAAAATTGCTGTGAATTTCAAAAAAATTTAGGATCGCCTCTGTTGGGCCCGTCATAAAATTTTCTGAAAATAAAATAAAATAAAATTCTTACAATACCTTTTGAACGCCTCCATATTTCTGCACACCCTGGCTAGCTCAGAAATCTTCTTCTTCTTGAATACCTACCATCCTAAGTACATTCCTTTCTCACAAACACAGTCAAATGAAATTACCACTCAAATAATGCAACAAAACATACAACCTTTTATTTATATATATTAACAAGTTTCCATTAGTAAGAAAATATTTACACATTGGTACATACAGTTTGATAAAAACTGTTACCATCTCAATCTTTAAATCTCTCAAAACTTATGACTTTAATATATTTCAACAATTTTATCTTAGACAAGTAGATGGGCCCGTCGGGCAACCCTAAATTGATTTCTATTCTGGTCTATTTTGAGTTCAGTATAACCCAGTTACTCTAAATGCTTTTAAACCTCGCATTTTTGTTTAAAATAAAGCTAAAGACCCGTTTACTCTTTACAACAACATTTTTATATCATCAATAAACAATTTTAAATAATCAATATTAATTGTCCTGTACATATACCCCTTTAAATGAGTTTTTATGGTAATAAAATACACCCCAATAAGTCAGCACACTCAAGCACAAAATATCAGCCCAAATGTTCAAGTAAAAGCAAGAAATTAATTTTCTTTACCTGGAGTAAGCTTCGTCCATCGTTACCTCTGAAGATGTGTACTAACAACCCTCGTCATTGTGTCCATACACTTCGTGATTATGCCTTGCTTCAACTGATCCCCACTCACTAGCCAAATCTCTGCCACCATCTTTAGTATTTCTACACGGTTAATGGTTTTGACCAAGCTTAACCTTCCAAACTCACTACACTCACGCATACTTGTTTCTAACTTTTCAATTCGCCTACCCAAGTACCACCCTATAATTAGATTGTATCGTGCAGTAACGGCACCTTTTGTAACGCTAGCACCCACTTGTGCAAATCACTTTTAATACATTTCCGTTACTAAACAGCTTTACACACTTTAAAATAGGATGTTGTATGCTACTTCAACAAATAAGCACGTAGTAGCAATTACGTTAGAGATCTAAACGATATAAGATCTAAGAGCAAGAGCAAGAGAGCTTTCATAATTCTCCCCGTGTATTTATACGCTTTCGTAGACCCCTCACGGAACCTCCTTCATCGAAAAGCTTATTTACTAAAACAAATTCTTAAAATTTAGATCGTAACGAACTTCAAATTCTGAAAAATTCCAGGTTAATCGCGCTGTTACTATGAAATTCGTTTAATAACATCAACGGACGCGAGCTTCTCAAAACTGCTAGCCTTCGACCAAGGATATTGCTTTCCCCCGTTTTTAACGTTCAACCCCTAGCTACGTTTCTCCGTTTCACCCATATTTATTGTCTCTTTCCGAACCCCACTCAAGCTACAGAAAATCGATATTGTGTTGGCCTTCAAATTTACCGTGTATACTAAACGTGTATTGTAACCAACGTTTTAATATACGTGTTCTCGGTCCGTTTTACATTCTAGATATTTTATTTCACTTCGTCTTCAAAGCATTTGTTATTTTAACAGCTTGTCACACTGACCGTTACAAACAATTCTATAGAATTTTGTGCCAACGTTCGTTTCTTTGAAGCAACTTGTCCGATTAAAATAATAATTCCCAAATCTAGCACTTCCAAGGATTTGTATACCGAACGTTTAGTTTATTTAAATGGAAATATGCGTTTAAATTATTGATTTTCTCTACTCAAAAGCTCCGTTACATATCCCATGCGCTTGATTTAAACTATTACAACTAATTATGCGTATCCTTGAGTTTTCATTTACCCTAAAGCTTCTATCCGTTATGCAATTTTAACCTTCTGATTTAGAAATACAAAATATGTTAATAACTGTCCGTCTTCACTATCTAAACTGTTCCTATTTCCTATATACACAGGTGTTAAAATTTTATTATCTAGACCTGTTTAACCAATAATTCCACGACAATATATATATATATATATATATATATATATATATATATGCATTTGTTTATCTCTTCACACTTGGCTCTGAAATTAAAACATTTTTTTTTAAATTTCCCCGCCTATTCTTGGGAATTTTTTTATAACTGTTTTAGTCTCCAAATTAAGTATAACAACATTCTTTAAAAATTAATATTTGTGTGCTCCTTAATTCTAAACATGCTACGAAATTAATAAAATCAAGAATGTGCGAAAAAAGAATTTGAATCTATAGTGGATTAAATAATGTCGAAATAAAAACTTGAGCGTATACATGCAATCTATAACAAATCATTATTTAAACTAAAGTTGTCTGCCAAATTACCGGTGTCGCTCGCGCAAATCATCTCTTCTTTATTTTTTTGATACTGTGTATAAAAACAAAATTAAACAACTTCTATTTATAAGCAAACAATAGCCTAAGAAAATTATTTTTAAATTAGCTTCAGTAAACACATCCCAGAAAGTTTCCATCCAAAAATATTTCAAGCAGCACAATATTTTTCTCTAAACAAAAGATAAAAATTCCCATTTTGTTTTGTACTTTAATAACCAATTTAATCAAGAAATAACAACGTTTTTGATCCCCTTACGCAATAAATTTCCAGGTCATATTATTTATATAATATACAGCAAAAGGTCGCCAGCAAAGCCAGCTTTTGCGTATAAAATGCTACATTACAGTTAAAATGGTGAGATTTTAATTACAAATTAATAATATCACAGTGCCGCTCTCATATTCACCCTTTCTTTGGGTATAACGGGCACAGTCCATCATAATTTTAAACGTGGTCATTGTTCCTCAAAACGTATTTTCATCACGGCACATTAAATATTCAAAGGATTGTTAGAGACGGCTTAAATTTTACATACAAACTTAATATTATGTGAAGCCAGTTTCAATTACGGACCTGACATTTTAATGGCTGAATACAATGAAAGTAGTGAAAACGAAAAAAATTTAACCTCCCACGTAAATTAAATTGGAAGCGATTTTCCTGCTTAAATTCAGTAACGTGTAAAACTTGTTATCAAAACTGAAAATATTACACTCAATCAACTTTCAAAGTAGATTAACACAATAATTTGCTAAATAGACCAGAAATTTCAGCGTTTAATAGCCAAATCATTTACATTGTAGCAATCATCTGGGAAGAAGTCACTTTGACTTCTTTAGGTAGCGGCAGCCCAAAAGATTCTCTTTTCAAAATGGTTCGAACAAATAAGAAAAATCTACTATTAAGATCTATTTACTTAAACGGTGTACTCATGAATAAGCGTTTAGCTTTGTATGAGCTTCATTACTTTGCTCATAGCGCATCGATACTATAACTTTTTCTAGTATTTAGATATCTAGAAACCGGCATTTTTCATCAAAATAGTACGTGCATATTCTTTAAAAATAAAGTAAAGTTTAAAAAGTCAATGACAGCACACGTGTCAAAAATATTAACTAGAATTGTACACGAATGGAAAAACAAGCTGAAGAAATACTAGGAGAAAATCAATTTGGGTTTAGACGAAACAGGGGAACACGGGAGGCTATTTTAGCTCTGAGAGTGATAATGGAGAAAACAACAGAAACAAAGGAAAGCATGTATATAGGATTGGTAGATCTGAAAAAAGAATTCGACAATGTAAAATGGAAAAAAAATTGTTCGAAATACTCCAAAAGGTTGGAATGAGTTTGAGGGATAGACGGATAGTACACAGCTTATACAAAGAGCAAACAGCAGTAATAGAATTAGAGCAGGAATGTAGAGAAATAAATATTAGAAAAGAGATGAGACGGGGTGTGCCTTATCCCCAATAATTTTTAACCTGTACATAGAAGAGGCAATGATTACTGTCAAATGCAGGAAGACATTTGGAATTACTATGCAGGGACAAAACATTGATATGCTTAGATTTGCAGATGATATAGCGGTATTAGCATCTAGCAAGGAAGAGTTAGAAGCTGCTCTTAATGAAATGGAAACCGTTTTAACAGAGAGATACGGAATGAAAATTAACAAAACTAAAACTAAAGTACTAAAGGATGGGAAAATAAATCAAAAACAAGAATACAAATAGGTAACGAAAATTTACAAGAGGTTAAGGATTTCTGCTACCTAGGAGGCCAATAACGCAAGATGGGAAAAGCACAAACGATATAAAACATAGATTAGCACAAGGTCGTGCTACATTTAACAAGAAAAAGCAACTACTGTGTTCAAAGATAACAAACATAGACACAAGGAAAATATTGCTTAAAATATATATATATATATATATATATATATATATATATATATATATGTGGAGCACAGCACTGTACGGCTGCGAAGTAAGAGAAGCGGACCAAAAAAAAGGTAGAAGCCTTTGAAATGTGGTGCTACAGACGTATAATGATAATATCATGGACAGACAAAGTTAAGAACAAAGAAGTACTAGAAATGGCAAGGGAATAAAGAAATATTTGGAAAACAGTAAAAAATAGGAGATAGGATGATAGGTTACATACTAAGACATGAAGGAATAGTACGAAATATATTAGAAACAGAGAGAGGAAAAAAGAGAAGCAGTGGTAGACCTAGGTTAGACTATTGCGCGCAGATAGTTAAAGATGTAGGCTGTAGGAATTTCAGGGAAATGTGTGGGCTCACTCAGAATAGAAATCAATGGAGGTTCGCGTCCAACCAGTCCCAACATAGAAAAACTAATGACGAAGAAAATAACTGCACTTAAACATGATGATTATTAAAAGCGACTACCGATTTTTGTTGTGCAATATTCTCGAATAATGCTAATTGTGTAAAAGCATTTACTAAAAACTTATTAATTCGGCAAATGTCTAAGTGTTGGGGAATCCTTGGCAGCCACAGGCTAACTACAATTAGGGGACCGAAAATTAATGTTCAAACACTAGGCTCGCCAGAACAGGATATGAACTAAGGCAATGATTTTCTTTGGAATATAGCCGAGATAATAATTAATGGCTTATCTTAGTCAAGTAAAGTTTAAAAGCAAAAGTGACGCGTAACAACTTGGAGCAGCATTAATGATTACACAGGTCAACGCATTTTGTTTCCTGATGTCTGATGGACCTTTTATGTATCGATGATTGCTGAAATTCAATCTGTACTCGGAATTTTCGTATACTCTCAGGCATTAAGATATTCGATGAAGACAGGTTACATTGTAAAACATATTGAAACGAGCGTAATCTGGCGGGTGACATCATTAGAATGTAAACGGCATCATGTTTTGCGTAGGATCTAGGAATTTGCTGGAAAGGCCGGCTTAAGATATATAAGCGTCGCGGACAGAATGAACAGCAGTTGAGGTACTAAACATGTTTATAAATGGATATAAAATATAAATAAAGAAATAATATTTAACTGTACGGTACATGTTGCTGACAGACTTTATAGAATGTTTCGAAGGTGTGTAAATCGAACAAATACACCCTGTTGCGTATGTGGCAAGTTTACGATTAAATCTTACAAAAAGACAATAAATACATTAATCAAAAAAGATTGTGAGCTTTATTTTGGATACAAACTATGAGAACATGATAAACCTTTGGCGTCATATATCATTAGTGCAACGTGTGCTGTATATTTAAGAGGATAGCACAATCGTACCCGTAAATTAACACCCTTTTGTAGTGCCTCTAGTGTGGAGAGAACCTAACGATCATGCCTTGCTTGACAAAACTATCTGGAATATCACTAAAGTCGAAGCATACTGTACAGTACTCAAACCTGCAATCAGCTCTAAGACCTGTTCTTTACAGCCAGAATGATGATATGAATGATGCTGAAGGTAATATTGTTGGACCTATGGACGAAAACGCGAATCCTGATTTCCATCCATTTGATGGAGGTACCCCACATATACTTTCATAAAAAGAACTTAACGACTTAGTACGGGATTTAATTGAACTGCTGGGATTCAGATAACAAGCTTGAAATCTATTTAAGAGATGTACGTACGCATATTTTCATATATCGGAAACTCTAGCAAGATTTTCTTAAGTTTTTTACATCGTGTGATAAGTTAGTGTCCAGTGTAGGTGTTCCTGGTAGCATGCATTATGATGTAAATACAAAACTAATAAGTGGAGACTATTTATTGCTTCATCTACTCTAAGCTTGAACATAAGTTACCACCACATAAACTGGGAATGATGAAAACTATATCAAAGTTTTAAATAAAGATGGCGGAGGATTGCAATCTCTGAGAGAGAAGTTTCCCAGACAAAAGTGAGGCAAAAATAAAAAATTAATTTTAATTGGATCACAAATTCTTCATAACATAAAGGACGGTTTATATAATTCAAAACTGGCCGAGATTCAGGCAGCTGCATAAGTATCAAGAGGTGTTTCCAATTTCAGGCGAAATACAAAGGCAAAATAATTACAAACAAATTGCAAATTTTACAGCAACATGGGTTGCAACATGTCGTTAAAAATTCATTTTCTCCACTTGCATTTGAACTTTTCTCTCGCAAATCTAGGATCTGTGAGTGACGAACACGATGAAAGGTTTCACTAAGACGTCATGTATTGTAAAAACCGATACCAAGGGAAGTAGAACCTCACAATGCTTGTAAATTATTGTCGGAACCTAATCAGAAATACTCCAGAGGTAATAATGGCACTTAATTATAATAGTTGTAATTCCTTGATAAAATTTTGACTATAAATGTTCGTAATGTTTTTATATGAGGATGTACATTTGTAAAATATTGTATTAGCATTTGAAAATTTTAGAATGTAGTAAATGCCGCGCTGTGTATGTGTCATCGAGGGGCGGAAAAAGTCCCGTTAGTGCAGTGAATAATAGTGGGGAGTAACAATTTTTCAGACAGACGGGTAGTAGACAGACGGGTAGACGTGTGCGGATGAAAATTGGAAGTGACTCCACTAACCCCACATAAAGTTGAATGCACCGCATGCAATTTAATTATGATGCACGGTAAAGTACAGCTAGCTATCTTGATCAAAATATAACTTTGATGTAAATACTATCACAGTGGAAAAGATCGAAAGTGCACCAATCGTCACGGTTGTTACATGAAGTCACCAGCTACAGGTTGGTGAGCTCATTGATAATATATAAAACTTTTTAAATTGCGCTAATTAAAAAAACTCATGATCTATTGTAAGATTGAACCCTATCGTGGTACATTAATTTTAGGTTAAATTTTTGGTATATTGAATATTTGCTTTTGTTGCATTATTAATTTTTTATTTCAGTATATTATAATTAAAATTGATTTTTGAGTTTTCTTGTAAATACGTGTGTAGGTGTACCAATTCGATCTATAAAGGATTAAGGTTTCAAACAAGGTGATACCCACAGTTGACCCTGAGACAGAGAGAAAGTTTCATTTTTAATATAGTCGTGGGATATCATTCTATCTTTAATTAAATTATTATTATTAATAAAAATAAAAGAAAGAATTTAAATTAAAAAGTTACGGGGTTATTGAAGAGAAGGGGAGAGAAATATAACGTAGTTTTGAGATTCGGTAGCGACTTGGTATACATAAGTTGTGTTATAATAAATGTAAACATTACATAATAAAACTATACGCTATAAAAATATGAATAACTTTTGTCTAGAGAGTGACAGAAAATTCTGTTAACAGATTCGTAATCAGCGGGAAACACCCATCGCACATTAGGAAAAAAAATACAATTTATTGTTCAGTGCCATTATATAAATATTTAATTAAATAGAACGGTAGAGGTTTTGAAATTTACATCTTTGTAAAATACTTAAGGTACCTTTAATTATAATCCGAAATACCTGATCACAAACTGCTTCTTGTTGCTATCTATTAATAAAATCATGTGTCCACTATTTGGAAAGAAGTATATCGTTGGGTCATTTAGATACATATTTGTATGGGATTTACTTCAAATTAGAGATGTAAAAATATTATATAATTAATTTAAGACTCGTTCTTAATTGTAGGGTAGAAGTTACATTAATCTGTCATTTTCTGAGTAAAATGTTCACTATAATTGAATATGATGAGATACTTTATACATACATTTAAATGACAATCCATATTAAAATTTTAGACGGGTGCTTTTGATTTAGCATCAAAGTAACCCTTGTTATTTATTAAAATATTATACAGAAAACGAATACGATAGAAATGTTTTGGGCTGATTCCAATTCATTTGTCAGTTGGCGCTATTCAGCATATTTTCCATTTTCTAAACAACACAAATTCTGTAAGTGAAATATGTCCAAATATTGTATTGATGATACGCATAGTATAGGTTATTTCGTCAAAATTAATTAGGTTATATAAGCTATACCGTTTTGTGCAACTAGTTTTAATAGATTTACGACGCGAAAATGCATTTTAATATTTCAAATACAGAGCACAATGATTTCTAGTTAACGAATGTCTAAATTAAAACATTTGTTAAAAGCGTTTAAAATTCATCACAAAGCAATGGTTGGTAGAGATGTAAAACACTTTTAGTTCCAGTCTTCTCTAGAACCGCCAATGTGTGTTTACTAACCAACTTTAATTATATTACCACTGTAAAGTTAGAGTTTTTCGTTTTGTCTCCAACTCTAAATGTAATTACTAACTGGAAGAAATTATTCCTAATTATTCTATCCAGCTTGACTAGGTACATTGAGCAAGCAAGCACGTAAGTCTTCGCTAGTTCAAGGCATTGGAATAAGGTTCCTAGGGATTAAAGAAAGAAAAATGTTAAATTTATTGAAATGAAACCCTTATCTGGTTCAAGATAATTAGATTCAAGGAGTTTCTACTTAATTTACTTACATTTTGCATCCAATTCACTGAAATGTAAGATAAAAAAAAACTTTCTCGAGCAGTGGTTTTAACCAAATTGTTTAAGGGCTGATGTATGGCACGAGGGAACTCTTACTTGATACTATATTCTATTCGCAAGAGAAGTTTTCAGAAAGTAATGTCCTTAACTTTACTTCAGAAAGCAACTTTTTGCTTTATGCAAACTTTAATTTACAAATACAATACAGTGACGTATACACGGACTTATTCTTCTCAGATCTAATTTCGATCTACACCAAGTCATATACCAAAAACTTTCCAGAAGCTTGACAAATGCTTTGCATTAAGCATCGGCGGTAGAGGCCAAAAACTTTGAACTCGAAAATGTGCTATTAAGTTAAACGCACGTCGCATCCCTATTAACTACTTATTTATTCTCAAATGATTAATGCTCAGCAAAAGAGTTCACTTTTTTAGGATGACTTAAATTCCTTTTGCGATTGTCAAAAAGCTTTGAAAAAATTAACTTTTAAAACTTTAGATGCGTTGATATACGTAGAATTAAAATACTTCAACCAATGATCACGATATTTCGTCAATGTTCAAATTGACGACCGTAAACGTCCAATAAGCATACAACATACAATATAGAAAATCATTTGGTACTTTATTTAAAATTAATGACATTATCGAAGAACACTTTGAAGAACACTCATAAATAGCTCTGGATATTAAGTGAGGATGTAATCAACTTTGTAGTTGAGGTAGTCCGTGAATACCACCATGAACATGTACTATAAAAGATCACTCCACACTAAGAGAGGAAGGTCATAAGTGCACTTACAGGTTACGAGCACCGCCTAAGGTGAGCCCGGCGAAAGTCGCAGTATTTTTCTATTTAGCCTAATTATTTAAAATTCCTGAAATATTACCTACCGATTCACTTAAAACAAAAATAGTTACCAAAAATTGGTTTAAAAAGCCACACATCTTTGATAAATCCTTATCACTTAACGCTAAGGATTATATCCTTCCGTAATGTCCTGAAACCGCTATCCCCGGCCCTTTCAAAGAGAAATACAAGAGATCCCGGGGAAACCCTGCCAAAGAACGAATAACATCACGAACATTCTTTCCCTTTTTACCTCCACATTCCTCCAACCTATTTCCTGACTCGTAGTTGCTTTTTTCTCCCTGTTCTATAAATAGTTTAATGATTCCAGGACTACGAGCTATAAATGATGCGGGGCGGCTCCATGGCGTAGTAGTATGTGTGTGACAACTGCGCCCAAAGTTCCGGGTTCGAAACCCGACACGGTCCGCTTAAAAAATGTTAGGCGAACATTTTTCACAAAAATACACTCTCGTTCGGATGAGAGGTAAAATGGAGATCCCGTGTGTGAGTGTTGTCACGCACGTTAAATATCCCTACCTTGCTTGGCACAGCAAGGGTTTGGCAAAATTTCAAATTTTCTAGGTAAAAAAAAACTCGCTTCCTGGCCAATGTAGTACCTTCGGGTGGAGCATTGGAAAATCACATGTAAATGATGCGGTACATAGTTTATTTAGATGAATTGTGTATTTGTTTTCTTGTTTGTCATTATGCGTGTTCATGTTCATTACGTTATGTGTTATGATAAATGCCGTTATCTTATGTACATAGGTTTATTTTGAGGACGGACGCTTCGAATTATGCGATTGGGACAGAGTTAGTTCAGTTACAGTTCGAACATAACACACCCGGGATTCCGAGAATTCCACGGTTTTAATGATCTAATTAGTGTCAAGCTACCGCGGTCAACATGCTTCATGAGTATCTAAAAGCGTCGCTTATTCTCTTCTAATGCACAGATTTAATGTTCGGTATCTCTTTCTCTCTTATTGTACTATACAACCTATTAAAAATATTTCTTATCTATTTTATTGCACATTAATAATCGCAGGTTTCTTTGTATTATAGCATTCAGCTATTTAAAGGAAATAGTTAGCTTTTAATGACTTTTTAAAACATTTCTTAGCAACTGACGTACTTCTTTATTAACAAAGAAAATTCTGGAATGTATGCTTTGCAAATGCAATAAAATTTTCATAGATTTGTATTCTAACAGAGTACGGTTGCATACTTTATATATGATAGCTTACATCTAAATTATTTCTAGTATTTTTAATGAGTGCTTCGTTTATAAATGTAATTGATATTGTGTTTTTACGAAAAATAAAACGAATATTTTATACACGAAAGATGTGTTTTGCTTTAACGAATATAAAATGAATGGCCTTGCATTTATGATAGAATGAAAACTCGTTTTCAGTAATCACTTTTACACGGAAAAATTAATCGCAATTGCTTTCTTAATGATTAATTTGTATTCTAATAAAGTACAGATTTCAATATTCTTAAACGTTTTTTTAAGGTATCTTTCAACGCTTAATCTGCAGAAGGTATCTCACTTGGCTAAAAAGAATTGATTTAAAAATGGGGCTTTTAAATTTTTTTTCGTTTAACAATCTCTGTAATGAATGAAATACAAGGGATTTTTAATTATATGTTTAATAATGGCTTCTTTTTATGGTTTGTAATGACGCGAGTGAAATGAATAGCTTTGCATTTCAATAACAATGAAATACGTCTACATTTATACAGGGTTGTGACACTAAATATTGAGACACTTCAATTTTTCCCGTTTATTTCACTTTGGATGGTAGTTTTTCTTAAAATTTGTCGTTAAATGACCTCTCGTGATAGATACAGGTTCAAGTCTTGTCCAAGACCTTATATTTTCCTTCTTTCAATTACTAGCTCGATTTGAAATGATCATTTGGGCTTTGCATAAAAAGTCTAAGTTATTATTTCATCTTATTAATTGCAATATATATATATATATATATATATATACTGGTGCGATTAGATGTCATGGAGAGATCATATTGCATCATCTCATAAACCCAACGACGTAACCTAGGAATTACAAAATATGTATATATTTATTTGTATAGAAAACGTATTTGTGAAACACTCGGTACAAAATGTATCAATCCATGGAAACCGTGATTAAAAAGAGATTTCACACTTATAAGGTAATTTATTAAGAAAAGAATCAGTTTTAGATAAGAATGGTAGTATTTTTTGTTCTACACGTAAACAAGCATTCTTCAAAAAAGTTTCATCCATATTTTATAATACAAACATTATATTTAGAAAAAAACTCAATCTTATGTGAAGTCACAAATTCTAAAAAGATTTTCATAAGTGATTGGTCCGGTTCAAATGAGTAAATATTCTTTAAGAAATTTGCAGGCTTATATAATACCGAATGTTTGAACATTTTAATTTTCATGCATTTAGTTATTTGAAAAACGCATTGATTAGTTTAAGAACCCATGTTCTACAGAACATAAATAAAGCACATGAATAGCCGGAAGCGACAATAAACTGTAGAGGATCAAGAAACCTAAAATTCATGACAGCTATAAGATGTCGTTTATCTATCATAAACGACATCGTCCAATTATAATGTATCCCGAGACAGTTGAATGATAATAAATCTTCAAATTTTATTAATAAACGTATGGCACACCTTCGAAAACAAACCAATTCGAACATGGAAACAACCAAATTGACAACGAAAGTTCTCGAAATTGATACGTCAGAATAGGCTCGCCTTTAAAAGCCAACGAATGTTGTATAGAAGGACCGTTTATATTCAAACGTCACCATGCAAGCGACCTAATCAGATAATACGCTACGTAGTTACGTTCTATCTAACATGTACAGAATTTAATAGTGAAATTTATTTAAATATGGTTTTAAGAGGTGTCTTATTAAAATAGCCGACGGTAACATGTTTCCGGATACTCAAAAGAGAGTAGATTATTTGAAGTACTTACAATGGCTTCAAAATGGAGAATAATTAAAATAATTAAACTACTGTAAGGTAAAGTCTTCTTAATTGGAATAAGGCATATAAGATTGAAATGTTTTGTGATGTGCAGCAATTGGTATGAAAATGTTTACTTTCTGAAATAATTGGAAAATGGATTGATAATTACGTTTTGGAAAAAGGTAACAACAAACAGATTTATTATGGTAAAGCCTAAAGCAATTAATTTAGATATTTAATTAATTTCTAAAAAGACACATATTTATAGAGTAGTTAGTTAAGGTGCATGATGAGATTTTTGTGTGCAAGTCTTTGTGTGAAAATTGTATATTAAAGTCAATAATTTAATTAAAAAGCTACGTAGTTACGTTCTATCTAACATGTACAGAATTTAATAGTGAAATTTATTTAAATATGGTTTTAAGAGGTGTCTTATTAAAATAGCCGACGGTAACATGTTTCCGGATACTCAAAAGAGAGTAGATTATTTGAAGTACTTACAATGGCTTCAAAATGGAGAATAATTAAAATAATTAAACTACTGTAAGGTAAAGTCTTCTTAATTGGAATAAGGCATATAAGATTGAAATGTTTGTGATGTGCAGCAATTGGTATGAAAATGTTTACTTTCTGAAATAATTAGAAAATGGATTGATAATTACGTTTTGGAAAAAGGTAACAACAAACAGATTTATTATGGTAAAGCCTAAAGCAATTAATTTAGATATTTAATTAATTTCTAAAAAGACACATATTTATAGAGTAGTTAGTTAAGGTGCATGATGAGATTTTTGTGTGCAAGTCTTTGTGTGAAAATTGTATATTAAAGTCAATAATTTAATTAAAAAGCTCGGTACGCCTACGCTAAAGTAGAGATTCTGAAGGTTCTGATTTAAACAGTTTCGAAAATAGTTATCTGTTTTAACCATGCTTACTTACAATGGGCTGTCCTTTAAGAAATAAAGGGGCAGGGTTACGTAATGTAAGGCAAAAGCATGCGCGGCTTTTGCTGCATATTTGTGAAAAGGGCGTGGTTAATTGAAGAGGCGGACAATTGGCTGCTACTTCCAGCCGCTAGCTACACAGACTTTCAAAATTTGCTGTAATAAAATTGTTCAATATTCTTCCACTCTGTAACCTTTGCTAAACAATACAAATGTCAAAATTTATCAATTTTTATGTCACGCGAAATTCTAGCGGTGCCCTCGCATAAACACAAGTTTCTTGCCCAGAACCACACAAAACTAATGGTTGGAATATGTATTCGTCTCAGAATATTATACAAATGTCTCAAATTGTAATAATTAGTACACACGCTGTTCCGGGTCTTGCGTTCATTCGCTGTTTAATAAAACTGCGTGTTTAATCCGCTGAAAACGCGTTCCAGACCATTTGAAGCACATATCGTAATTTGGCCTCAACGTAAATGCCAGTGACACTAGAAAAATTAATACAAGAATAGGAAGCGACTTGCAATCTAGTTAAATTTGCACTCTCAATATTTACCAAAAAGAGCAACTGTTCCATGCTCTGGACAGAAAGTTATTCCACAGTCTACGAAATTTGTGTCTACAATTCAAAGTACGCTGATTACATCTACGGAAATTCAATCTTGCTTTATTGTAGGGCATGTCCAAGCAGTTGCAACGAATAGATTTTGCATCACTACACAAACAAATAATACAAGAAAACAGTTTATACAAAAATTACTAATCAGTAAAGTTAAAATTGGATTTCTAACGTGTCCAGGCTTAACAGCGAGTGTGCAAACACGTATAACTTGATTGTTATCATGATGGAGCGCACGAGTGATGGATCGTTAAAAGCAGAATAGAAACACGCAATTATCTATCTTTTACACATTCCCAATCCATTATTAGACAACTACATATCTCTTTAGTTAGTAAGGTTGTTAATGGATTGAATCGATATAAAAAAACGTGCGTCACAAGATTAATTATAATATTTAAATCACCACACAAGATTAAATATATGGAGAAAATCAAAGTATAGCAAAGGTTTAGAAATTAAATAAAAGATCGTAAATCGTATCAATGAGCAGACGTCGCTATGACGCAAAGCTATATAAGTTTTAAAAAGGGAATTTTAAAGAAACTGCAAGAAGAGGACGTAAGGCATTTTCGAGAACCATATGACATATGACCTTGGATCTAATTAAGGTAATGGGAAAATATGTATATGAGAAGTGGGTAGCTATTAAACAAAAACCTTTTACTTCGACAGAAATCATTCGTGGCAGAACCAAACACGTTGGTAAAAACCTTGGATAAAAGAACACAATAAAGTTGATTGATGAATGCAGGTAAACGAGAATTCTAAATATGAGCTACGGGGTATAATGTATAGGGAACTTTGAAACAGACATGGACAATGTAGAGCGGCTATGAAAAAATAGATAATTGAAACAAGTAAAAGAATATTTTAGTGATAATTAATTACGTAACAATGGAAAACTTTTATGTTGCAGTGAAGGCAAAAACAATAGGGGGACAGAATACATTGAGGAGTTATATAAATCAAATGGATCAGAAATCGAGCTAATAGACACAGAAGAATTCGAATTCAAAAGAGCATTCAACGATTTGTGTATTGGTAAAGTAGTTAGCAAGAACCAATGATATACTTGTGGAATTATTAAAAATTTCAGGGGCACTAGCACAAGCCAACAACTTCCAACTTACTTGTAAGCTATATGAAACTGAATATATACAATTAAATTTCAGGAAAAAGTGCTATGGTAATGAAATCGATGAAAGCTAAGACAGACAAATGCTAAGATTGTAGCACAATTAGTTTAACATCGCATGCGTCAAAGATTTTAACTTGCATTTTGCTAAGAATGGAAGGAGAAATAAAAGTGGAATTATGTGAAGACAATGCGGTTTTAGAAAAAGTAAGGCACTACTGAAGCAGTTGTATATCTAAAAATATCGAGAAAAAGTAGAATAAATAAGAACAAACAAAAATTTTGACCTTGCAAACTTAGAAAGAGCATTTGATAACGTCGACTGTTTGAGATATTGCAGATAGGTTTGAAATATAAAAACAAAAGATACTATTTACCAATAGCATAACTTTTCTAAAAAGCATGTTAATTAGAATGGACAAAGCTTTAAATGTAGACCACAGCATAGTTTCAATTTTTGGCAATACTCAAAAAGGGTACTTCGGCCGTGAGGCGTATTTTATCTGGAAATTGAGAATACATATAGCCAAATGTTTACAACACCAAACGAGCTAGAGATCTTTAGAGCACGTGACATGGAACCTGCATTTAACCTCTCCAAACGAGGATCTATTTTTGTGGAAAATGAACGCCTAACAGTTTTCAAATGGTTCGTGCCAAAAATAAATCCTGATTCCTGAGTTAGTAGGCACAAGTAACTGTCCCACAGAGTCGCTCAGGTAAAGGTTACAATAGAAATTAAATAAAAATATAACAAAAGCAACGGATTGCATTAAAGACAATAAAATTGCCCATTTGAATGTATCAATACTACAAAAGACATGTGTTTTAAAGTCGACATATTTTGCTATTTAGGAAGAAACATTTCACAAAATGGAAGACGTAGGAGTTATATAATGTGCAGCATTGCGCTAGCAAAGAAAACATTATTTACAAATACAGCTTGCTCACATCAAACATTAGTTTAAAGATGAGGATACTCCGCTGGCAATTAAACAATTATTTGCACTATTACTTACTCATAATCTAGTACGTATTTGGCAATTTCTTGACAAATAGCTTGAAGATCATTTTTACCTTTCTGACAGTGGTAAAGATGGAGTTTTTGATGGCTTTCCTGCCAGTATTTAGTAAATAATTTATAATAATTATTCAGATTGACAAAGTAATCGTACAAAGTATATTTAACACCTTACAGAATGAAATTTATTTCCAAGGGAAGATTATATAATTTAAATTTAATTTTGTTGTTACTAAACATAATAAAGGAATAAAAAATCAAGAAACACTCTAATACAAATACTAATACAAAATACATAAAAGATGGCAGTTAAAAAAATTGAAAAACATTTGTGTGAAAAATATGTAGCTTAGATGTTTTTGGCGCCACTTAAATGAACTATTTTGAATAGCAAGAAAGATTAAGAAGCGGGGGATTCTTATTGGATATTTTTATGCAAAGAACCTCCAAATGGCAAGGAAGATAAAACGAATGAAAGAGGATCTTGGACACTGATGTTGATAACTCCTTTGATTTATATGTACTCATGATGGTAAAAATCCAACCTTAGTTCGAATAAACGGTACGCCTAACATATGACCCTACTATTGTTAGCTATGGTGTGAACTTAAGAAAATCCCCTAAGAGTAGTACTAGAGAAGGAATCGTACAGAAAGTATCTGAAACTGAGCTTTGAGAGCTGAGGAAAAGAAAGTAACTAGATGATTGGAAACATAGATCCCGAAAACAGTAAAGTGTCATAAGGAAAGTATTGAGGGTGAGGTCGCTGTCGATAAATCCACGCAGTGTAAAGTAAGAATTAACAAAGTATACCGGGAAACTACACCAAACAATACACAAGGTCATATCAAATATCTTATTGGTGGACCTATAAATTGAAAACTCCCCCCCAAAAAAGTAGTAAGCAACCAAGGGTCTGACAAGGAAGTGTCTTAAAAGGAAACTTGAAGGTACATCACAGAAATGCTAAAAAGCTGATATATAAAAACATTTTTAAATATAAACGAAGAAAATAGAAAAACTCTGTGATAATCTAAACTTAGATATAATTTGCGATGTCTATAGAAATATCTGTGTGCAGTTAAAATTACCAATACAGCAATTTTCCATGACAACTGAAGAAAAAGATATAGTATTACAAACGCTATTTGTAAAAAAACAAAATCAAGTTACAAAAAAAAACTGGGCAGACTATTCAGCTATTAATAATAGATGATGCATGAAAAAAATAATAAAAACCTTAGGCGTCCAAAATCGATGGGGTCGCTGTGGAAATAATTAAAGTCCTAGTGGAAAGAAACAGACAGTACTTTCGCGAGTTATTTAACGAGTACCTGGTGGCAAGTAAATTCTCCTAAGAGTGGAAGGTGACTGAACTCGTATTCATCCAGAAGCACGCGAAGGGGACAAAGAAAGGAAGTGTTTTAGGTCGATATGCCGATTAACGTTATAATTAAACTTTATAAGCACCTAAAAGGCTCCAGACTACGGGAAGAAATTGAACTAAAAAGTAATCTAAATCCAAATCGCTTTGAATTTGTAAGAGGCCGCACAAATGTACATGCTATTGAAAAAATACTGAAATTTGAAGAAAGTCAAGGAAGAGGAAGGAGAAGATGCTGCTCTTTATTCTAATAGATGTGAGTAATGCGTCGTATTCTGCAACGTGAGAGCTAAATATTAAAATCTAAAAAACAGATGATTTTGCCGTATCTAATAAATATTATTGGTTCGTATCTAAGCTTTAGGCATGAAATAATACAAGAAAAATGCAAAAAAACTCGGAGAAGGAATTTCATAGAATTCGGTGGCCAGAGTTATCCTGTGGAATGTTTTATATAACAACGTCATAACAATTAAAGTTCTCGAGGATATGAAGTTTGTATGCTACACAGATAACGTGGCTATTTTAATGAAAACCAACGAACCGTGGGATTTAAGAATAATGTGTGATGCACTACGGGACGCATCTAAATTACCTAAAAATTGCACCTGACAGCACAAGTGCCGTAATACTTAATGGAAGTAAGGAAAACGAAATGTTCATTTTAAAATGATTGGATACTGGGTATCTTCAATACTACATATAAAGTAGGTACGTCGGCGTTACAATAGATCATCACTTGACATAAGCCAGGTACATTAGCAGTCACAAAAGAAAAGCAAAAAGTTATGAATACGTTAACCGTATCGCTGTTTAATGTTGGGGGATTTAGAAATGCTGCAGACTGTAAATAAGTTAGTTCTCTATACGCTACCCCAATATATGGCAAGGCATTGACCATAAAATAGGAGATTAGACAAAACACCAGAGAATCATTGTCCAAACAATGGCAAGCAAGGTGAAACAAATCTGAGAAAGATAGCTGGGCATATTACCTCATACGAAGTGTAAATAATTGAGTCGAGTGACCATTTAGATAATACTACTCAAATCGTTACCGATCACGAATGTTTTTTTAGTTACTTAAAAAGGACTTGCAAGAAAAACACATATGCTGCCAGTACTGTAATAGCGAGGACGATTGACAACACATTTGGAGGTGCAAGATGAGATTAGAAACGGATTCAAGCTGATCTAAGAGTAGGAAAACCACTAACATCAGAACTTGAATCTTGAATCTCTTCCATTACCCCACATCTCGCATTACCTGCGCACTTCTACAGAAATATGAACAAATCATAGCTCGGTCCAGATTTTCGTTGATCATCATAAGCATAGCTCTTTGTTCATCTAACTGCTTGTCGTTCTTCAGTATTACCGACGTCATCAATATTGTAGGTTGTCAACCAGTTAACGTGCACCATTATTGTTCTTCCTTTTGGCAGCTTACGAATCTGATATACCAGGTCGTTGATCATTTCTGTAACTTCGTACGGTCCCTCCCAATATTTTTGTAACTTTGGTGACAGACCACGCCTTCGTCTGGAATTGTATAGCCAGACGCGGTTGCCCTCTTGCCAATCATAATCATGCGCCTTGATGTCCTGTTTGGCCTTCATCCAATCGCTCGGGATCCGGATATTTTTCTTAACGTCACCACGCATCTTACGTATGAGCTTATCGACGTAGCTCTCGCACACGATGTCATATCCGGGCTTAGACCCAAACTCAAAGTCACGTGGTTACTGTATCTCGCGTTCCAGCATAACTTATGAGGTATTCGTCCAGTGCTCTCGTAAACCAAAAACCGTTAGGCCAATAAAAATAGATGTAAATATTCATCCTAGACTCTCTAATATTTGGAGACCACTATGCAAAGGCACTTGCTCAAGGTGCGGTTCATGCGCTCTACAATACTGTACGATTGTGGTTACAATGATGTTATTCAAGTCTTTCGCATTCTCAACATTCGACAAACTTCTCGGAATAACGCTGACTCAAAATTTCTACCCTGATGGGCATGCAATTCCATAGAAATTCCAAAACTGCAAAACAGTTGCTTTATCAACACGTTAACAACAGTTGCAGCTGCTTGGTTTGATATAGTATACGCTTCTGTCCACTTCATAAAGTAGTCTATGGCTAATAATCTATAGGAACACTGTGGCACGATTTAAATAAATTAATAAAACTTAACCACAAAATATTTAAATTACTAAATACGTATTTCGACCATATGTGGCCATCATCAGTAGAAAATCTGTAATTTAAAAAAACTGTTGTTCTGGAACACTTCAGAGGATATTCTCCTCACCACTTGCTGAAGTGAACCTTTCCAACCTATAATTTAAAGCAACAATATAGTAAATTATAGGTTGGAAAGGTTCACTTCAGCCTAAGTGGTGAGGAGAATATCCTCTGAAGTGTTCCAGAACAACAGTTTTTTTTGTTTTGTTTTTTTTTTTTTTAATTACAGATTTTCTACTGATGATGGCCACATAGTGGTCGAAATACGTATTTAGTAATTTAAATATTTTTTGTGGTTAAGGGTTTTTATTTAATTTTATTTAGTCTATGGCTACCAAGATGTACTTATTACCATAGTCTGCCTCAGGGAATGGACCGGCAATATCGATTGCCGCTCTCTCAAAGGGGTTTACAACGTTGTGTTGGCTCATTAGAGGCTTACGATTTCTCAACGCTGCACACAACTGACACTTGCGACCACTCTTTGACATCGTACCTGCAGCCTACCCAATAAAATCTTGCTCGAGCTTTCTTCTTAACGTCAAAATGTCCTCCCGCGGTAAGGATCGCAACAAGATCCCATTTTTTACCTTCAAGGAATCCCATTGTGCCAAGTTTCAGTATACTACTCAACGAATTAATATCCTGCTAAGATGGGCGTTCTCATCTGTCTTTCCAACCTAGAATAGCATCTAGGTCTTTGGCATCTTGCACTCAGCTTCAGGTTGGAATCTCAGAGCCTTCAAAATAGTTCTTCTAAATTTCCCAAGTGTTTCTCAAACGATTTTCCAATCACGATCAGGTCATTCAATAATACGAGGCACGTTTTCCACGATAGCCCACGCAAGATGTTATCCATTAAACGCTCGATGGTAGCAAGAACGTGAGCTACTTGCAAGTAGCCATACTTTAAATCCAAGGTTAAGAAGCATCTCGATCCTGAAAGTGTATGTAGAGTGTCGTTGATCCTTGGTGGTGGGTAGCTGTACTATTTGGTCGTGTCGTTCAGTCGTCTATTGCTCATGCAAAATCTTGTTGGTACAATAGGCGATGCCCAAGGGCTATCAAAGTGCTGCTTGCCCCTTTATATCTACAATCGTTTCCTTTGCCTTCTCACGTTTAAACAATGTGAGTCTTCTCGGCTGCTGTATTATTGGACAAGCATCTTCTGTATCGATTCTATGATTGAATATTGCGGCCTTTACTAATCGATCACCGTCGACCGCGAACACGTTCGAGTACCTACATTTGATTTTTCCAATACTCAAACCAAAGGTGATACATTAGGATGCGAGTTTCTTACCTGAAAATGTTGAATTTCGCAAAACCCCTGTTAGTATAAGTAAGGGTGTTTTTAACATACATGCCAACACTCACACACGGGACCTACATTTTACCTCTCATTTGAACGAGAGCGTAATTTTGTAAAAAACTCGCCTAACATTCTTCAAGCGATCCGTGTCGGGAATCTAACCCGGGAAATTGAGGTTAGCAGTAATACGCAAACCTGTCTGATCTACGTAGCCACCTACGTCCGGGTACGGTTTGATTAAGTTTTTAAGTTCTACTACTTGTTGTTCAAGATGCTGGCATAGTTTCGTCAACTGGTCCAATAAATTTGTAGAGCACATTTTCGTGGATAATCTTTTCTTAACACTCGCGAACTCGGCACACATGAATGGCTGAAAAACACCACCCAGCCGTTGCATTAATTTTCAACGCAATATCATAGGTATTGGCGTATTAGATCCTAAAAGATACACCATGTACCGCTTTGGTCAGAGCCTTCCCCACAAGCTCCTTCTGAAGGATTCGTCACTAATCGATTCAATAGCGTGCACAAAGCCATCCCGGAGAGCACCATCCAAGTGTCTCATCACCACACTTTTTGTCCTTCCGGATGGGATAACGTATACCAACAGACAAACTCGCACGTCTGCTTCGCAAAACGGCATTTCCTAGTTCCCTACTATTAAGACATCCTCTTTCATATCTACATGGAATGCATGTTTCTTGAAGATATTCATTCTCCAGATAGCTTCTTCGAAGATGTTCGCTATTATTACCCGATGGTCAAATATTTTGCTCCAAACCCAGATTTTAACAGCTACCATTCCGCGTGTTTAAATCTCCTCATCAGCCACGGTTCGAAGACGCACCGTTGCGGATGACACTTTACTACAATTGCGCACTACATCCGGATTAGCAATTGTCCTACTGCATTCGGTATCAACGAAGAACTTCACAGTCTGGTAGTTCATATACTTCAATACTCTATGCATGTGTAGATCGTGCGATATAGATGATGATCTCCGGGGCGGAATTCATGCAGGTCGACTTACGCCCTTTCTTGTCTACCGCTTTTAGTTTTCCGGTATCTCTGCTTCCTTTCTGGGCTGTTTACATTTGGACTGTATATACCCAAACTCGCAACAATTCCAGCATTTGGTTTCCTTCCTCATTGGTTGGGGTTCACGAAGTAGTCGTCAAATTATCTCCTTTACGGTATCTTAGCCCTGCTACTCTACGGCGCCTTTTAATTTGCCACTATTACCATGTGAAGCTTCCGTTGTCGCTTCAAATTTCAAAGCATGAGTTAGCGTATCATCTAGGGTCCTTGGTCGAGCCAGTCGTAGTGCTTGCTGGATCTCTTCCTCGTGCATACCGTCAACAATGGTCTGTACTGCGAGGTGCTCTAAGAAGTTATCCGGTGCTGTTGGGTAGGCTAGTCTCACCAAGCGAGAAATATCTACTACAAACTTTTGCAAATTTTCGTTGGCGTTTTGATAACGGTTCTTCACCTGAGCGCCGAACACTTGTTGCAGATGAAAGTCGCTATGCCTCATTTCCAGCCTTGATGCTAAGGCTTCGTAGTTTCTTTGATCCTGGTGTGGTATGATTTGCAGAATATTCAATGTCTCACTTCGTAACGCGACAGTCAACGCAGTTGCCCTTTCACTATCGTTCCATACCTCAACTCTCACGACAGCCTCAAATTGATTAAAATATGTCTGCCAAGATGACTTTGCATGGAATGTGTGTGGTTTTACTCTAAACCTTGACGTCAGTTCGCATTCCCGGACATTCTTAAAATTTGTGGCGAGCTGTTGTATCACAGGCACTGAAGTCTCTGGTGCTGCACTGTTATGAAATTAATTCTTCTCCCATCTTCATGCGAATTTTCTAATAAATAGTCTAAGAACATTGTTTTCAATTTCTGTAAGCCGCCGGAAAAATAGGCTTCCACGTTTTCCGCGTATTTTATAGTTTCTTTTAATCTCCTCTTTTAATTGTTCAACTGATGCTGTGGTGTTTGTAGCTTCCCGTATAAACTCCTCTCTCAATTGACGACAGTTTCTGTAATTTTTCTTCTAAGTTCGCTGCCAGACTCGCAGAGTTTTGGTCTTGCTTCTCTGGGTGTTATTATAATTTTTCTGTAAAACTTGTGCTACTTTCTTCTAATTTCTCTGTCAGGCTTGCAGTGTTTTGGTCTTGTTTCTCTGCTTATTCTTGTAATTTTTCTGTAAAACTCATGTTAATTTATTCTAATTTCGCTGCAGTCATATTCGGTTTTTCGGTTAGGTTTGCGCCAGTTCTCGATTCTCCGAAATTTCATCTAATTTCATTGCCAGGTTCGCAGAGTTCACAGCTAAGCTCTCAGCAAACCTTTGACTTGAGGACCTTCAAAAAAAAGGAAGAATTTCGCTATCCATTTTCTGTTAAGTACGAGTTACAGATCTGCAAATAGAATTGTGTAATGAAAGCTCTATTTGCACAAACAATAGCAGTTCTTTATTATCCAACTGATTATATAAACATTTTCGACAACTCGTAGCTACAATGAAATTCTTAAAGCACCCACGGCAATTTATTTCCAGCTCATCGCTAACAGTACTATTATTAAGATTTCAAAATTACGATGCTATATTCTTAATTACTTACTAACAAAGCACTACAATTAACTTATATCAATGCACGATAAATTAATTTATATCGATTGTTTAATAAATAATCTATATCGATCCCTACAATAATTTGTCTCACATAAGGCAATTTATATTAACGGTATGTACCACTAATTTATATCACGACCTTATACTTCGAATCAAAACGTAATATTGTATTCAAAGTTTCAATTAGAACTGAATTTCAAAACCCCATAACGACTATTTATACTTTATTCATTTGCTCTAATTATTTCGAGAACACCAGAAATTATGTAATTAACATTCTAGAAGTTTCCCATTGCAATAACGCTCTTGTAACCTGTGAATCAAGTCAATCTAAAAGATGTCATGCCGCAGGGGTCCATCAGTCGTCCTTTCTGTACGTTGCAACGCATCATTCCATTCAAAGATAGACCAAATGGCGCGGCGTTACAATGAGTGTGTTCACCTCAGATAGTGAAATAACACTGGGAATAAGAATATTATGATTATGTTTTATTAAGATCAATTACTTACTTCATTTCTCGGAAGAAAATTAAGTAAACCAATTATTATAATAAACACGGCCGTAAAACCTAGTAAATTTATCATTCGGTATTCTTAACATTTTTTATAGTCAAGTCTACGTCCGCCAAAGCAAAGATAAAAGAATATATTGTTATACCTATGCATTGTTATACAAGAATTACAAGATAACGTTTCCTAGACTGTAATCCTCATAACGTTCAGCCTTTCTACTACATCGCGTAACATATAAATAAAATACGCTCCATAAACATTACGCAAATAATTCGAAAAGGTGTTCATAAAAGATTTAAAAAAACTTAATATTCAACTTCCAGGAATTCTAATCCTATAAAATTAAACTAAGGACGAACAGGCACTGTAAAGTTTTCAAAAGTTTGTACATAACTATAAACATATTTTTTTTAACTTCGATATATCCCATTTTTAAAAATCATGCAGGAAGTCCCTTAAATACCCCCACCCCGCAGGTCTTACGTACTCATCGCCACCAGCGACTAGATGTATTTGTATACTAATAAAATGTGACAGGTGTCATGTACGTACATTATAGTTGTCAAGCATAGCGAATGTAATGTAATGATTGTCAGTTGTGACAAATGAAATTATAACCGCCACAAACTATAGAGAAATAAATAAAAATAGTTTAAAAATTCACAAGTATCTTAATTTTGCCTCAAACCCTTTGTCAAATTCGTTGTTTGAATAATAGCAAACTGAATTGAACGTATTATGTTTGCCATTATCTATCAAACACAAAGGCATACCATACGTATCTCAATTTCAACGTAAGAACTCAAATATCTAAATCAAGGTAAAATGCAAATCCAATTATTTCCAGCTTAATGAATACATAATACGTAACTGAATTCAGGCGCAAATGTTGTTCCGATTTTATCCCATTCATTGCAGTTGTGAGATCAATATCCATTAAAGTAATTAAATAGGAGAGTAGTTCATTTAACTTCAGAATATCTTAAATGAAGGGAATAAAATCCTCACCAGGATTTAATTTAAAATATTAGAGTTAATTTCCTTTGTATGATTGAATCTCGGATAGATTAATGCCAGGGAGAAGCTAGCTCTACGACCTCTGCTTCTGCGGCCGCCTGACTATTAAGCAGTCGCTTACTTACATCGGTATATATATTTGTATGAAGAGAAAATTCAATTTAGATCGTGCTTACGCATCAAAGAATTTGCTGAATTTAAAAGTACTTAGAGAAGACATGGCAAAAGTTGTTCAAACATTATTCATAAACTCAAAAACTCGATTTTCTTTTATATAATATTCAGTAATAAATGCTAAAATACAGAAGTACTTAGCGATCTTTGCACAATGTTTTTTGGTTGTTTCCGCATTTCAAGTGTAATGTAGAGTAAGTAAAAACTTTTCGTAATAACGCAGTGTCTAAAAATTCTTCATTACTGAAATAATACAACATGAAAAGAGAATTAAGATAACTCCAGCAAACAGCGCAATCATACACAGGGCAGATTATGAAACACGCCTCAAACAATAATTCCGTTATTTCTGAAGATATGACAATATCTTTTGGAACAAAGTTGCACAGTTTATTGTCATCTATATTTTGGAATAGATGCTCAATCAATGCTGCATTTTAGTTTTTTAAATGGAACATCCTCTATATTTTATTATTTTTAGATTACTTGTTAAATGGTCTATCAAAGAGCTCAATTAGTATCATATGCCTAAAAGCAAAAATTACTGATATATTAAATAAAGTACGTTATGGAAAGAATAGAAAATTTTTATTCATATTATCTAAAATAAGTAAAGACTAAAGTTAATTTATTACAGATATTGCTGAAACAATTCACCATACCCTCTAGCTATTCCACTGGTGACATTCAATATAAAGTTTGGTGGTATTTCGCGACAAGCGTTGGTTATTCGTTGCCTCAAAATTTCCTCGTTTTCTGAACGTGTAACATAAACAAGATTTTGTAAGTACCCCATAGCAAAAAACGATGAGTGCCACCTAATGGGTTCATTTATTCCGATCTATTTTGTGTCAAATTTGGCGTAATCAATCAACAAATTCTAGTATTATAAAGCGTAGCCCAATCTAGTAGAACATACATCACAATTCGTTCAGCAGAAAGCAAGTTATCATCAAAATTAACAATTTCTATGGTCAACAGTTGACTATATTTTTCTTAATTTAGCATCCCACCAATCCGTCGATTACCTAAAATGCAACACCGCACATTGACACTAAATTTCCGTTGAAAGTTTCTTTCAACTCTGTGATTTTCCAATCTTCAATAGCGGTGAATATTTTTATTACCTCCATTAAGTTAGACCCCCCACCAGCGATAAATAAATTAATACCTATAAAAAAATTAGGTGCTAATTAGGTGCTAATTAGGTGCTACATTCCAAAATTAGGTGCTCGAATAGTTTGGCAGGAAATTAAATTTGAAATGGGGGGGGCTGACTTAACGTTAAGCTGGACCCCCCCATATGAAAAAACTAATTTGCAACATGCAAACTGAAAAATTAGATATACCAGAATTAAGTGCTAATTAGGTGCTCTTAAAATCAACAAAAACATATCACTAAAATAACCTTTTATCTTAATAATTAACTATATCATGTATAAGTACATGATTCGACAAGAGTAAAGTCCCATTAAATAATTAGGTGCTCTTACGACTGTGGTCTCAAAATACTCGTCTAGTAGCGCACTGTCGATATATCCAGTCGCCGAATTAAGTGCTCGTAAGGTTTCGCAAAATTTTGCACTATAACGTGATCCGCGTCACACGCGTACAAGAGTAAAGTCCCATTAAATAATTATGGAATTAAACAAATTCATTATTGTTTAATTTTAATCGGTTTTTCGGTATGTATTTTGCTTATTTTTCAATGTATTTAACTGCATATCATTCAATATTTTACGTACATTGTACTCTGCGTGTAATATTTCTTCTTTTTATCATCGCGTCATGTATTAGGTGAAGTAATCAAAGCCGCCACTTGATATTTAGTATTATTATATTAATATTTTAATGATAATTTTAATGTAATAATGTAAGGATAATTTATTTTAGGAAAGTTAAAGGATTACAAAGGATTTATATTAATTATTTTTGTTATTTTTACAGATATTTTATATTTAATCTTATAAAATTTATACATTTTTAAAAATATAAACATATAAAATATTTTCTTAATATAAACATATAAAAAATAAACATATAAAACATATCTAATATAAACATATAAAAATATTTTCTTAATATAAACATATAAAAAAATAAACATATAAAACATATCTAATATAAACATATAAAAATATTTTCTTAATTATATATATATACACGTTTCCTTTATAAATATGGACGTTTGCTTGTCCTCGTCCGCGTTCTCTTCCTCGCCATTGTCCTCCACGTCCACGTCCACGTCCTCGTCCACGTCCGCATCCCCATCCGCGTGCTCGTCCGTTCCCTCTATCGTTTTCATTTATATTCCAATGTTGGAATCTTCATATCTTCATATATAGTATGAATAGCAGTTCACGCTCTTGTGCGCGACTAATGTTTAAAAGATATTTAGGAATTATTAAATATGATTTACGAATTTTATAATTATTAATATATATGAATAAATAATGTTGGAAATTATAATCAAAATATTAATAATACTTTTAAACATTATCAATGCTTACTATATAGCTTTCTTCACAATGCTTGTGAAGTTATTTCTATATTTGCTTGTTCTGTAATTAAAAATGTTTCTAATTTCTTTTAAACATTATAAATATAGAATTATAAATATGAATATGTAAAACATTATAAATATGAATATGTAAAACATAAATATAAAATATATATTCATATTCAAGATGCCTCTACAAAATGTTATTAAATAAAAGATTGTGAAAATAAATAACAAAAGTGTAAATGTATATTATGTTCTAAGGAATAAATATTTAAAAATGATAAGGAATAAATATTTAAAAATTTCATTAATCACGATATAGTATTAAAATTACCCTTACATTATTACATTAAAATTATCATTAAAATGTTAATATAATAATACTAAATATCAAGTGGCGGTTTTGATTACTTCACCTAATACATGACGCGATGATAAAAAGAAGAAATATTACACGCAGAGTACAATGTACGTAAAATATTGAATGATATGCAGTTAAATACATTGAAAAATAAGCAAAATACATACCGAAAACCGATTAAAATTAAACAATAATGAATTTGTTTAATTCCATAATTATTTAATGGGACTTTACTCTTGTACGCGTGTGACGCGGACCACGTTATAGTGCAAAATTTTTGCGAAACCTTACGAGCACTTAATTCGGCGACTGGATATATCGACAGTACGCTACTAGACGAGTATTTTGAGACCACAGTCGTAAGAGCACCTAATTATTTAATGGGACTTTACTCTTGTACGCGTGTGACGCGGACCACGTTATAGTGCAAAATTTTGCGAAACCTTACGAGCACTTAATTCGGCGACTGGATATATCGACAGTACGCTACTAGACGAGTATTTTGAGACCACAGTCGTAAGAGCACCTAATTATTTAATGGGACTTTACTCTTGTACGCGTGTGACGCGGACCACGTTATAGTGCAAAATTTTGCAAAACCTTACGAGCACTTAATTCGGCGACTGGATATATCGACAGTACGCTACTAGACGAGTATTTTGAGACCACAGTCGTAAGAGCACCTAATTATTTAATGGGACTTTACTCTTGTACGCGTGTGACGCGGACCACGTTATAATGCAAAATTTTGCGAAACCTTACGAGCACTTAATTTGGCGACTGGATATATCGACAGTACGCTACTAGACGAGTATTTTGAGACCACAGTCGTAAGAGCACCTAATTATTTAATGGGACTTTACTCTTGTACGCGTGTGACGCGGACCACGTTATAGTGCAAAATTTTTGCGAAACCTTACGAGCACTTAATTCGGCGACTGGATATATCGACAGTACGCTACTAAACGAGTATTTTGAGACCACAGTCGTAAGAGCACCTAATTATTTAATGGGACTTTACTCTTGTACGCGTGTGACGCGGACCACGTTATAGTGCAAAATTTTGCGAAACCTTACGAGCACTTAATTCGGCGACTGGATATATCGACAGTACGCTACTAGACGAGTATTTTGAGACCACAGTCGTAAGAGCACCTAATTATTTAATGGGACTTTACTCTTGTACGCGTGTGACGCGGACCACGTTATAGTGCAAAATTTTTGCGAAACCTTACGAGCACTTAATTCGGCGACTGGATATATCGACAGTACGCTACTAGACGAGTATTTTGAGACCACAGTCGTAAGAGCACCTAATTATTTAATGGGACTTTACTCTTGTACGCGTGTGACGCGGACCACGTTATAATGCAAAATTTTGCGAAACCTTACGAGCACTTAATTTGGCGACTGGATATATCGACAGTACGCTACTAGACGAGTATTTTGAGACCACAGTCGTAAGAGCACCTAATTATTTAATGGGACTTTACTCTTGTACGCGTGTGACGCGGACCACGTTATAGTGCAAAATTTTTGCGAAACCTTACGAGCACTTAATTCGGCGACTGGATATATCGACAGTACGCTACTAGACGAGTATTTTGAGACCACAGTCGTAAGAGCACCTAATTATTTAATGGGACTTTACTCTTGTACGCGTGTGACGCGGACCACGTTATAGTGCAAAATTTTGCGAAACCTTACGAGCACTTAATTCGGCGACTGGATATATCGACAGTACGCTACTAGACGAGTATTTTGAGACCACAGTCGTAAGAGCACCTAATTATTTAATGGGACTTTACTCTTGTACGCGTGTGACGCGGACCACGTTATAGTGCAAAATTTTTGCGAAACCTTACGAGCACTTAATTCGGCGACTGGATATATCGACAGTGCGCTACTAGACGAGTATTTTGAGACCACAGTCGTAAGAGCACCTAATTATTTAATGGGACTTTACTCTTGTACGCGTGTGACGCGGACCACGTTATAATGCAAAATTTTTGCGAAACCTTACGAGCACTTAATTTGGCGACTGGATATATCGACAGTACGCTACTAGACGAGTATTTTGAGACCACAGTCGTAAGAGCACCTAATTATTTAATGGGACTTTACTCTTGTACGCGTGTGACGCGGACCACGTTATAGTGCAAAATTTTTGCGAAACCTTACGAGCACTTAATTCGGCGACTGGATATATCGACAGTACGCTACTAGACGAGTATTTTGAGACCACAGTCGTAAGAGCACCTAATTATTTAATGGGACTTTACTCTTGTATGCGTGTGACGCGGACCACGTTATAGTGCAAAATTTTGCGAAACCTTACGAGCACTTAATTCGGCGACTGGATATATCGACAGTACGCTACTAGACGAGTATTTTGAGACCACAGTCGTAAGAGCACCTAATTATTTAATGGGACTTTACTCTTGTACGCGTGTGGCGCGGACCACGTTATAGTGCAAAATTTTGCGAAACCTTACGAGCACTTAATTCGGCGACTGGATATATCGACAGTACGCTACTAGACGAGTATTTTGAGACCACAGTCGTAAGAGCACCTAATTATTTAATGGGACTTTACTCTTGTACGCGTGTGACGCGGACCACGTTATAATGCAAAATTTTTGCGAAACCTTACGAGCACTTAATTTGGCGACTGGATATATCGACAGTACGCTACTAGACGAGTATTTTGAGACCACAGTCGTAAGAGCACCTAATTATTTAATGGGACTTTACTCTTGTACGCGTGTGACGCGGACCACGTTATAGTGCAAAATTTTGCGAAACCTTACGAGCACTTAATTCGGCGACTGGATATATCGACAGTACGCTACTAGACGAGTATTTTGAGACCACAGTCGTAAGAGCACCTAATTATTTAATGGGACTTTACTCTTGTACGCGTGTGACGCGGACCACGTTATAGTGCAAAATTTTGCGAAACCTTACGAGCACTTAATTCGGCGACTGGATATATCGACAGTACGCTACTAGACGAGTATTTTGAGACCACAGTCGTAAGAGCACCTAATTATTTAATGGGACTTTACTCTTGTACGCGTGTGACGCGGACCACGTTATAGTGCAAAATTTTTGCGAAACCTTACGAGCACTTAATTCGGCGACTGGATATATCGACAGTGCGCTACTAGACGAGTATTTTGAGACCACAGTCGTAAGAGCACCTAATTATTTAATGGGACTTTACTCTTGTCGAATCATATACTTATACATGATATAGTTAGATAAAGTTAGATAAAAGGTTATTTTAGTGATATGTTTTTGTTGATTTTAAGAGCACCTAATTAGCACTTAATTCTGGTATATCTAATTTTTCAGTTTGCATGTTGCAAATTAGTTTTTTCATATGGGGGGGGGTCCAGCTTAACGTTAAGTCAGCCCCCCCCATTTCAAATTTAATTTCCTGCCAAACTATTCGAGCACCTAATTTTGGAATGTAGCACCTAATTAGCACCTAATTAGCACCTAATTTTTTTATAGGTATTAATTTATTTATCGCTGGTGGGGGGTCTAACATAATGGAGGTATTTTTATTGTATATGCCATTAATTCTGAAAGTGCATACATCCGACCAAATAATTTTTGTACAAAAAGCGGATCTTGTGCCACCATATATAAATAGAAATTTTAAAACTTCAGTCTTTGGCCTCTGTCATTTTCTTCTACGACTTAAACCCTTTTTAGGGTTCCGTACCTTATAAAGTATAACGGAACCTTTATAAGGTAACTCTCGTGTCCGTCCGTACGTCTGTCACTGAGGTCTTTCTCGAAAACTATGTAACGTAGGAATTTGAAATTTGGCACAATGCTAGGTCTTTATGGCGCGCACATATATCGACAGTCAGAAAATAGAAAACAAATATTTTTAGATTAAAATGGCGAGGGTTAATTCGGTCAAACGAAAAAAAGTTTTAATAAATATAACGTGTGAGGTATCATTTGAAAGAGGATTCTAAAAGGCTTCTAAAAATTATTTTTTTATAATTTTCGGTCCAGTAGTCTTCATGATATAGCTCAAAATGTGTCAAAAATGACCGTCCCCCCTGTTCTCCTACATTTCCAAAGCTAAAATTTTGATTTTAATAAGAATAGTCTCTATTGAGTCATAGGTCATCGGAAAACTGCAGGTTTGTTTGACAGTGTAATTAATAGTTGCTAGGAAAATTTTTTTTAAACACAGTAATAGACAACGTATTTTCTAATTTACCAGTACAATATGGGACAATATATTCACTTTTCAGTTATCACAATCAAATATGGATAAGATTTAAATATAGGTAAAAAATAAAAACGGCTTAATTTGGTTTATTGATATTGCTCACTTGGCTAACTTTTTTATAGCACATACGGTTTAAATTTGTTTTTAAGTATTGTTACGAGCTACTATTAGGCAACCCGTCAAACACACAAGCGCCGTAATTAATGTACTAGGTTATCATAAAGTAAGGGATATATTTTAAATCATTACAACTTTTTAATAAATTAAGTTAGTAAAATAAAATAAACGAAATCTAGTTGCTTAATGAATGGGATTTTACCGTATCTATGAGAAACAAAAGCGTTGTCATAACAATTGTTGACACTAGTGTCAAAACGAAATTATTCAATTTGAAGTTTTATTTTGAAATTAAAACTCAAGTAAACGTTGAGTTCAAACGACTCAACTGTAATAACATGGATTTACAAACAAGAATTGGTTTAGTTCAGTGCTATTATGAATCCGGCAGAAATTACACCGCTGGATTACGAAGATTTCGCACGAGAATGGGTTTGAGAGCGGGACCCTGTCAAATGAAAGCGCACCGCAATTTAATACAAAAATTTGAAAGAACAGGGTCTGTAACTGACTTACCAAGATCAGGAAGACCAATAATTAGTGATGTCCAAGTTGCAGAGGTTCTTCATGAAAATCAAGACATAGCCAGAAGCAATTCACTCGCAATCAGCAGTGCAAATGCGATATCCAAGCGATTGCAAATGCCGTATACCACGGTTTGGAAAATTTTACGCAAAGTTCTAAACATGTATCCATATAAACTGAAAATGCTGTTTGAATTAAAGGACGCAGATTTGGCTACTAGGTACGATTTTTCTTTGCGAGTAATGGCTCAGATGGAAATTGAACCCGAATGGTTATCCCGTATTTTATGGACAGATGAGGCACATTTTACTCTGAATGGTGGAGTCAATACTCAAAACTGTAGAATCTGGTCTGCAGAAAATCCGCAACAAATCGTTGAAAAAGGTCTTCATGACAAGAAAGTCACCGTATGGTGCGGTTTTACAGCTGATTTTATTATTGGTCCGTATTTCTACGAGGAAATGCAGAATGGACAAGCCGTATCTGTAACTGTAAATGGTGAACGATACTTGCAAATGTTACAAAATTATGTTATTCCACAGCTGCAAAACGAGCACTACGGAATTGAAAACATCATTTTATGCAGGATGGAGCACCCCCGCACATTTTTCGACCAGTCAAAGAATTGTTAACCAACGTTTTTCAAGATCGCGTGTTAAGCAGACATTTCGTAAATTCATGGCCACCAAGATCACCTGATCTAAACCCAGCGGATTACTGGCTGTGGGGTTATTTAAAAAGTTTAGTGTTTAGAAGACGACCAACTACGCTACAAGAATTAAAAGACAGTATTACGGAGCAAATTGGTACAATTCAACCAGAAATGTTACGAAATGCTGTGTACAATTTGGAGGTAAGGATGGTGATCTTACAACAACAAAATGGAGGTCATATTGAGCAATTGCCGTAACCTGTGTTGGGCATACTAAATCCCATTTCATAAGCAATTAGATTTCATTTATTTCTTGTTATTAACTTAATTTGTTAAAAAGTTATCATAATTTAAAATATATCCCTTACTTTATGATAACCTTATATATTCTACAGAAGCCTCACACTTTCTAGCATATACCGGAGTATGAACCATCTATTTAATTAAGGGTATATATAAGACCACTGATTAAGTACAGAGTTAGTCTATATCAAAATGTCGTATATAAATCATCTCGTGTATAGTTAGTTGATCAGTACGTTTTTAATGTCCTATTAAATATAAATCTATGTTATGTGAACGTGTATATTGTACCGCCAGCTTGTACATAAATGGACAAAAGTGCAATAAATAAATTATAGTAGTGTTAGTGTTGTTAATAGACCTATGGTTAATGAATTAGTTTAAGAAGTATTAGTGCTTGTAAATAGCATTAGTGTGACAGTGCTTCATTGTTAATTGGACTGAAAACATCTATAAATAATGCATATATTGTTAATTAACCTTGTGAACAGTGAGTAATAAAGATTTGTTATTACTTGTGTTAAATTGGTGAAACGCGTTAATAGTAGCCGGTTACAGTATGTTCTGCACAGATACGTGTGACGATCCAACGTTATCCCCAATTTATTGAGTTGATTTGGAACTTTTTCAACACAGCAGAACACTATAAATACACAAAGAGAAAATGCGAACTAATCACATTTGTGAACATGATTTAATATTTTTGTTTACCACTACTTGCCTTAATAAATACACTAATAGACTAATATCTCACTAACTATTGCTTTTAGGTATATGATAGTAATTGAGCTTTTTGAAAACCAATTTAATGAGGAATCCAAAAATTATAAAACATACAGGGGGTTCCATTTATAAAAATAAAATTGAAATCACTTGTGAAGAAACATGAAGCAGCATTGATTGAGCATCTTTTCCAAAAAGTACATGACAATCAACTGTGCATGCAACTTTGTTCCAACAAGTATTGTCATATCTTTAAAAATAATGAAGTTATTACTTGAGGCGTTTTTTATAATCCATCCGGTATTTAGTTTTCATAATTACGATGCAGTTGAATAGTGGTCAAATGTTCCAAAACATTTGCTGTATTAGTACGTTAATAAGTGCTGATTACTTCAGTATTTTGAGAAAAGTTTTCAAGTAAGGCATAAGTCATAATGTAAAGAAAACCAGTTCCATTTGCTACAAGCGTATATAACCTGATACATGTAATCGTGAGGTTACTAAACTGTGTAATAACTTATTTAACGAACATCAAATTTCATTATTTTATACATATATGACTTTGGGCGTCGACTGCATCGGATCAAATTTTATAAATGAATTCGAATAAATGACTCCCTTCCTTGATAAGCGCTTCTTTATATACAAATTTATCTATTTTCGAGAATTTTTCCACAATAATCTCGAACATTATGATGTAATTGTTCCAGGAATACCCAATTAGCGTATACAATTTCGACCTTTTATTACTTTATTATCTGATTCTAGGTATCCGTGACGCGTTCTTTTGTCCCTGTTTATCATATGCTATTATTGTTGCGTATCGCTTCTCTCCAATAGTGAATGCAAAGATCATAAATTATTTCTTATCAGTTGTTCCAAGGATTTTACGTTTTATTTTCAATGTTCTACCTGCTTCTTAAAAATAATGTTTATTTAATGAGTTGATACGAATTGAACGTATTCGTAAATCATGATGACTCATCTTCTAGAAAGTTCTTTTATTTAGAATCAATTGCTACAATCCACTGGTTAATTAATTTACTTTGATTGCTTTTTAATGCAAAAGGGTTTGCGCTTTATAGGAAATATTTGCTTTCTGTACACAAAATTATTTATTAATTTTGGGGTTTTTAGATACACTTTATTTTAGTTTCTCAAATTAAATGCGTAAAGCTGTACTCTTTTATGCTATTTACAGCAAATCAAATGCATTTTACGGGATCTTACAATTTACATATCCAATTTACGTTACTTGTACCATACAGGGTGATTATTTATACACGTGCAATGTGCGGTTTTGCATTGTACATCAATGAATAAAGGTACGCGTGTATTATACAGGACGTAACCATGAATTCACGGACATTTCCGTTTTTCCGGATTATGTTATATTTTAGTGGGATTTATTTTAGAATCAGAGTTTGAATGACCTCACGTGACCCTTTATCACGTCATTATATATAACCAAGTTGATATTTCATCCATTTTCTTAAGGGCATCATCAAAAGCAGATCTATATCACTAATTCTGAACATGCAAATCACACCCCATTTATGTCGCATTAGTGTCTGTAGCAAGGTAGAGCTTGGAAGAAGTATTACTTCTAAACAAGATGACTCACTCGTCATATCAAGCTAAGCTTAAAGTTTTTTCTAGCAGTTATCAATTGGCTGATTTAATACAATTTTCTAAGCCACTCTATTCAGCGTCAGTTGCTTCATGTCAACAGATCTGGCACAAACTGCATTACTGCCCACGGAATCAAACATATCCAGAATCACCAAGAGAATAACCAAGAATGACCCACAGGGTTCGGTGTGCGACCGGCTTTTTTGTGATATCGTAATCGAGGAACTGCTGGAGATTCTGGAAGCCACCGAAGAGGTGTTGTCTGTTGTAGCCTATACAGACGACATCTAGAGCGTGGTAAAAAAAGACCCATGGAGGACCCTCAAAGAAAAAATATACAACGCACTACTCAAACTACACAACTGAACTGCTAAAAATAAACTAAAAACCGCACAGACAAAAACCACATACACAGTAATTAAGGGAACGCTGTTAGACAACAATCTAATCGACTAGCACGAACATGCAAATAATTGGGCATGACGGACGAAAAATTCAACTACAATCACTACGTTACCACAACATGTAACAATCCGACACGGGTAATGGAAACCAATGCCAGCTTGACACAACGCAATTATAAAACACCACTACACAAAGAGCGCCTGTACCTTGGCTGTGTGCTGGCAACGATAGTGTCGTACGCTGCGAGTGTATGCGCAAACCGAATGACAAAACTAAAACCAAGGCAAACAGTTAACAGAACGTAAAGGAGCACCCTAATTCAACTGACTGGTGCCTACAGGACAACCGCCCATAATGCCCTATCCGTGATTACCGAGATAATGCCTGATAATAAGAGAAGGAGCGGTAATGTTCTACCTTCCTGAAAATCTACTGGAGAAAGTAGAAGAAATACTACAATCTCCAGCGAAGAGGGTCCGACCAAAGACCAAACACATATAATCAAGTCAAAGCTTGATTCATTTTCTGACAGGCGATGAGCCATACCCGACATACACATATCTGAAAAGCCTATGACAAAACTTTCAGGTGCACAAGCAATTCCAAGCGTGTATCGTTTAAAGAAAAAGTGCCCGTAAAGTGTTATAAAAGTGGTTGGTGAATAATCCTTCATTCGATTTTATTCGGTATAATCCCTCGTTATTATTTAAATCTTATAAAAAAATTTGGAATCCTCTAATTGTACTAATATGGGTTCAATCTTGGGAAGCGGGCGCAAGCGGAAACGGTCGCAGGGTGCTCCCATTCAACATGGTATAGTTGCAAAGAGATGGACAGAATTCCCATAAACAGAACACCAAAATATTAGGTTTTTCAACTCGTTCCATAATAACTATCTTTAATAATTTGTCAAAAATGAGCTATAATTTTGGCAAGAACGCCAAAGGAAAGGTTCGTGGAACACTTTGTGCAAAAGGTTTTGCCTGAGGTTTAATAAGGGACATTTCTCCTTTGAAGTCTCTTATTTTACAAATTTTAAAGATATCAAATTTATATTAAAATTTTGAAAAAAGACTTTTTCCTCTGTCTGTAAATCTTCTTTCACTAAAAGAACTTTATAAAATGTTTATATAATTGCGTAGGTCAATGCAATAATAAAAAGTGAAAGAGAATATTTATAGATTATTTTTTTAATTTTTTTCTACTCACGCGGCCAAAAGCAGAATGTCAATGTAGGATGTGGACGAACACCACATATGTAGATTTAGTTATTAAACCAGATTTCACATTCTTATTAGAAAACTGCGTTGGTGTGTTACTCACCTGCAACAAAGTAAATTTCTTAATATCTCAAAAATAATCAATATAGACATATATATTGCTGTGATAAGAGGGTAGTTTAAGGGTAGATTAAGTCATAGGGGTCGTAGGACAGATATAAATAACTTTAACTTTAAGAAAATCGAATACTTGCATTAATTATAGGAATAAATCGACTATTCTACAAAAAGTCAATTGCGAGGACGCTGAATATAAAGGATATTTGATTAAATCCATGAGAAAGAAGCTCATTTAGTAATAGTCCGATACCATTTAATTAGAATAGTAATGTGTGAGTCGTATAATATGTTTAAGTACAATTTACGAGTAAAGATAAGAGTTTAGAAGCAACTAATTGCAGCAAAAATTATCGGGAAACATAGATAAATTGGCATTCCAAATATTTAATAATTACGTCAAAAATATCAACGCATCTTAATACGTCACTAAATACGTAACTACAACGAATACATTTGTTCAGAAAACCAACGTTCTGTATCAAACAAATAAACACCAGGCGGGTCAATTATATGATAAGTCTTGCACTTTTAAACGACAAACATTAAATACGTGACTGGATAAAAGCAATAATCGGAAATCCTAACAAAATACTGCAATATAGCAGAACGCTTGCGTAACTGAGAAAGCATTTCGTCGAAGAGTTGAACCAGAGAATTTGAGAAAATGCAGAGTTCTGCCAGAGATAAGGCAAAGTACAAGCCTTGATCAATAAACACGCCAGTGGAAACGATTGGTGGGAAGTGCTTATAAATACAATTGGAAATAAATAAACATTTAGTTCATATTCAACTATGCACAAACTAAGATCAAATGCAGCAGAAATTCACGTAATGTAATTAAGTAGTGAAACGTTAAAATTCTGAATAAATAAAATCTGAAAGTGCAAAAATTGTGCGACGAAAAATAAGCCGATCTACAAATAGACGTAAGTTAAACAATTAATTAAATTAATTTTAATATTTAACAAAACAAGACTTCTTTTATTGGGACCGCTTTTATTGGAGACGTTTCTTTTATTGGGACGGCTTTTACTGATGCCATCTTATTGAGACGGCATTTTGTTGATACCACTTTTATTGAAACGGCTTTTGTTGAGTCGATGTTCATGTCGAGATCTAAGCCTTAACGCAAATCAAAAATACGTCTGAAAGTGAGATCAAAAGGATACTCAAAGTTAATTCAAGAAAAATACCAGAAATTAAAAGTGGATAATTCTGGCCCCTATGAAACAACTAAAGCAATTGCCAACAATAACTTCGAAGGGATCTTTGTATAATGGAAAGATTAAAAAACCGTCATCAGGTGATAACCACCAACATTAGGCCGGTGAACGTACAAAAGTTGATACGAAAATAAATCGTAATTTCATAGACGGCCAAACAAATATGCTTTGTCTTGGAAATTTGGTAATGTTACAAGAAAAAGGATTTTGCAATTAATAACAAGCCGTCCCACGGCGTCGTTAGCTTCATGCTCAGATAGGACAAAAATCGCGGTATAACTGAAAATAGATGTACTTGCAAACCGTAAGTTATTATTTGCATATGAGAAAATCAAATAAGGTGTATCTTAAAAATTTTCTTATAAAAATCAAAAAAATTAAACTAATATTTGCAAAACTCTTAACAAAATAATAACAATCTATTGACCGGTTTCGGTTTTTTGGGTATCAACAAAATGGAGTAGTTTACAACCCTTATGAAATAACCAATAATAAGCTCGAATGGACCATTGTAAAATGCCAAGAGTAAAACAAAACCACCATCAGGTTATATCCACCAATACTAAGCCAATAAACGTACAAAAATTAATTCGAAATTGAATCGTAATGTAATAGATGGCCATAGAAATACGTTTTGCTTTTGTGAATTTAGATAATGTTAAAAGCAAAAATATTTTGCAATTAATAACAAGTTCATGCGATTGCCGACATTAATTGCATGCATTTTATGTTAGAGCTTTGGTCGCATCAGAATATATTTTCACATGTTTGGATCGTAATTGGAAAATAGTAATCATTTTATTTTGTGCTGGATAATTTTAAAGAACTCAAACAATGTACTACTGTTTGCTTAAATAGTTGTGATTAATTTAATACAGTTTCGTTATACCGTCAAGGTATCATCAGATTTAGAAAATAATGTTATTTTATGTTATCTTATATATTCGGCTAACAACCAATGGCTAAGACACTTTGTATATATATATATATACAGGGTGAATGGTATCGTTCGTGCAAAAATAAACTGCGAGATAGTACACTTAATTTGCAACAAAGATTGTTAATATGACCCCTGTCCTATCTCGATTGGTTTAGGAGATATGGTTTTTTTAGTCTGTTTCTTAATAACGCGACTTCTTGCAGTAAAAGTTAAATTTCTCGGCTTCTGCTTCAAATAACTAGATAAACAATCCGATTTTCATAAACTACATTAAATTTCCTATAAAAAACAACTATTTCGATTTAATAAATTTTAAAAGAAAAATTTATTATAAAGCATTAAAAGGTAAAAAATTACAAAGGAAATTTTTTAACAAAGTTTAAAGTAATATTACAGCGAAATTATTTTATCTACAAATGAGCAAATGTCACAAAAACAACCTCACTTCATAAGGTTTCCAGCTGTGCAAAACACTTTCTATTTGATTTTTAATTTATTAAATTATTGCTTTCGTAATGCTGGAAAAACCTTGTTCAATTATAAGATAATCAAGGCAGTGCGAATTGAAAACAAAAATGGACAGTAATTTTAAGAGCACAGATACGTTTATAGCATGTACTTGTCACATTGACAGTGTGAAGCATTGTCACTGATTAGACAGTTGTATTCGTACAAATTTTTGATACGTACTAAATTACTATCTAAGATGCCTGCTCGTTATAGCAATATAAAATATGCAGATATGCATTTTATTTATGGTTTTTGTAATGGTAATGCTACAAGAGTACGGGAGGAATATCAACGTCGGTTCCCAAATGTCCGATTCCCAGTCGCAACGTGTTTGCAAGAACGCACCAATGGCTCCTTGATGGAGGAGCATTTCATGTACCTAATGAAAGGGGCAAGATCTGGACGTAGAAATTGATGAGTTTATCTTGGATCGAGTGGAACAAAACCCTACAACTTCTACACGTCAAATTGCAAGAGAGGTTGTAGTTTCGCAATAGAAAGTAGTAGATGTTTTGCACAAGAATAATATTCATCCTCTTCACTTTACACCTGTTCAAGCTTTGGAAAGCGGAGGCGAAGATTTCAACGTAGGTTGATGTTCTGCCGTTGGTTATTAGCACGGAATATTGAAGAGCGTCATTTCTTCCGAAAAATACTGTGGTCTGATGAGTCCTCTTTACGCACCCTGGCGTTCTAAATCTCACAATTACCACTATTATGTCGATGAAAACCCTCATGCAATAAGACAGAAATCGTTCCAACGCAGATTCAGCCTAAATGTGTGGGCGGCTGCAATAGGAAACACCCTTATTGGCCCCTATATTTCCCAAAGAAACCTCAATAGAGAAGTGTATTTGGACTTTCTTCAAAATCAACTACCCCTATGTTGGAAGATGTCCCTTTAGAAATTCGTAGAGATATCATTTTTCAACATGACGGGGCTCCTCCTCATTACACACGTGGTGTCCGCCAGTCTTTAAACGACCAGTACGCAAGGGGGATTGGTAGAGGAGGACCGATTCCGTGGCCAGCAAGATCGCCTGACTTGAATCCCATGGATTACTTTGTATGAGGCTTTTTAAAAGAATACATATGCAGCACGGAGGTAGTCAGTTTGGAAAATTTGAGACAAAGGCTCAAAAATGGATGTTAACTCTTAAGAGAGAAGCTATCTATGAGCGTGGCCGTAGTAGGTATGCGGGAAAGAGCAAAACCTGTATCAGGTGCGGTGGTCAGCATTTTGAACAATACAAATAAAATTTAATTTATCAAATTATTGCCTCCGTAATACCGGAAAAACGTTGTGGGATCATTAGATAATTGTGTAAAATATTACAGGCCTTCTGCGTGGGTCGATGGACCTAAGGGTAGTAGAGGGAGTAAGTAAGGGGTTACTGTAACTTGTTGTTTAGAACGTAAGTAGAACGTGAGAACGTAAGAAGCTCTCAAGATGTGTAGTCGCTGAGCTTGATTTATATTTAAATAAACCTTTCTTTAAACTTGATGTTGTTTATTGCATTACATCAAACTTTGGTGCCGAAACACGGGAAGATCTGGTGATAAATATAAACGAGCTTTAACGTAAATATTCGAAATAACGGAACGGGAACGCGAATATTTAACAAACGGCTATACTATCGAGGCTTCATGATGGAACAAGTAAAACGGACAATTTGTAGAACGCACTTAACTAAAACAGTTAATAATATAAATTCTATGCTAGAAAGTAGTTTCAGTGTTGAAGACATATATACAGCTATGTCAAAGTTAAAGCTTGCGAGTGATAATCTGAAAGAAATTGATAAGCAAATTGAACCTCTGCTTAAAGAAAATATAGAGGACGAGTTAATGAAAAGGTATGAATATGAAGAGGTTGCTGTAACTACGATGTCTAAGTTGGAATTTAGATTAAAATGTCCAGAAAAATCGCAGATAGAGGTTGACTCGAATTTAACGAATACGGTACCAGTAAGTAACGAAACAAATAGGCCGTCCTTTACGTCAGTGAAGCTTCAACGTGTACAGTTAGCGAAGTATGATGGTACTGCAAAGGGCTGGCTTCCTTTCTGGGAACAATTCAGAAGTATGATCCACGACAATCAACAATTAACGAACGGAGATCGATTCAACTACCTGCGAATGTATGTCACGGGAAGGGCCGCTGAAGCAATTGAAGGATTTCCTCCATCTGGAGCATTTTATGAAGAAGCTTTAAATATATTAAAAGATCAATTTGGAAATGGGGAACGGCTAATTGAACAATATATTGATAGCATTATGAAAATCGAACCTGTAAAATCTAAAAATGGCGTAAGCACTTTAAGGAAGAATTACAATCTAATTACTTCAGCTATGCGTGCTCTTGAAATATTAGAAGTATCTAGTTCTCAATACAACATGATCGTAAAGTCGACCCTCATTAAGTCGTTGCCAACGGAATTGCGTTTAGGATTTTATCGACAAATGAAAATGAAATCATCCAATCATCTAGAAATTATTGCGAATAATTTAGAAAGTTCATCATCAAGGTCAGAGGAAGAAGCAGATCGACAGGTAAAGGATTTATTGGAGTTTCTTAAAAACGAAATTGAGTCCTTAGAACAAGCTTTAAATCCGGATGCAGGTTGTAAAGAAAAGATGCTCCCAACGCATTACAAAGGAACTGCGTCTAGTTTATTAGTCACGCCGAACAAACGTCTTGAATGCTGTGCTTTCTGCAAGAAAGACCATAAAACCGAAATGTGTGACACAGATGTACCTTTAACAAGGAAGAAAGAAATTCTTAAGGCAGCTGGAAATTGTTACCGTTGTACGAGAAATAACCATAGTGCTAAATATTGTAAAAATAGATTCTTAAAATGTAAGGAATGCGGCGGTAGGCATGCTACAACTATGTGCGATCCAAGCTTTAAGCCAGGTAAAGATAGATACAACCCTGAGACGACAGGTATTACATTAAAATTAAGGAAAGGCGAGAGTTCAATGAACACTTCCGCGCCGTCGGTGTCCAGTTTGATGACAAACGTAAACAAGAATGTGCTATTACAAACGGCTTGTGTTTATGCCTTTGGCGAAAATTCAAAGAAGTTAATCAGATTAGTTATGGACGGCGGTAGTCAACTTTCATTTATTAAGGAGAATCTATCAAGGGTATTAAATTTACCTGTAGTTGGACAACATAGGGTTCGTATTGCCGCGTTTGGAGATAGTGCATCGATTCCCTTTAAGCTTTACAACCGCGTTTTAATTACTTTGAAGAGACAATATACAGAGGAAATTTTAACGATTGAGGCTGTGGAAGTTCCAGAAATTTGCATGGATGATTTACATATACCTAAAGAAAGCGTGGTAGAGTATCAAAACTTGCAGCTTGCTGACAATATCCCGTTTAATATAGATCGAGCGTTAATTGTTGATGGAATTAGTATCCTTATTGGGGCAGACAATTACTGGTCAGTAGTGACAGGAAACAATATTCGTCTAAACAAAGGTTTAGTAGCGGTGGACACGAAATTTGGTTATGCTTTGCATGGCCCCATACCAGTTGATGCTACAACCGTAGGAGTAAATCTGCAGACAGTGTTACATGCGACAGTTATAAAAACAGAAGCTGAGATCGAAAGTATGTGGAATTTAGAAACAATAGGTGTAACCAAAGAAGCAGACGACGATAAGAAATTTTTCGATAATTTTTTGAAAAATAACGTTCATAAATGTGATGATCGATATTTAGTAGCGTTATCGTGAAAGAGTGAGGATGCAGTCATTGAAAATGATAATTTAATTAGCGCGCAAGTTCGTGCTCAGAGGCTAAAGTTTAAATTGACCAATATTAACAAAATATGTGAATATAACGCTGCTATCAAAGGAATGTTGGATAATAATTATGCCGAGTTAATTTCCCGCGGTGATGCTGAAAAAACTAATGTGTTAATTAAAATAGATAAGGTAGTGTGTTGGACAGATTCTCTAATCGCGTTACATTGGATTAAAGGCGATGCGTCAAAATGGAAACCATATGTGACTAACCGTGTTAAAGAAATTCAGACCTTATCGAAAGATATAACATGGAGACATTGTCCGGGTCGCGAGAACCCTGCGGACTTATTAACCCGCGGAATAAGTGCAAGTACTTTAATAAATTCCGAAACTTGGTTACACGGTCCTAAGTGGTTGCTAGAAAGTGAACAAACGTGGCCAGATAATACAATAGAGACAGTTACGTCAACGATAGATATAGTATCGAAAATGTCTTTACTAATTAACGACACTACAAAAGGTAGCAATAAATTTATAGATTTTTCCAGATACAGTGATTTTGATCGTTTAGTGCGGATAACGGCATATGTTTTAAGATTTATAGGAAATTTAAGAACCAGAAATAATAAAGAAACGAAGAGCGTAACCGTAAACGAATTTGAAAGAGCCGAGATATATTTGCTGAGGCAGGCTCAGCGGGAGATTTATTATTCGGAGATATACAGCTTACAAAAGGGTCAGGGCATTGAACGGAAATCGAATATTTCAACTTTAAGCCCTTTCTTAGATAAACATGAATTGCTGCATTTGGGTGGACCTCTTCAAAATTTAAGAGAAGATTTCGTTATTCTATCGAAAAATGCACATTTAAGCAAACTACTAATAATGAAGTTTCATAAAACTCTTCATCATAGTGGTGTTAATGCGACACTTTACGAATTACCAAGATGTGTTATCTGTAAACGACTTCGTGGAAAATCAGGGTCGCATTCCTTCGCGCCGTTACCTAGAGATCAAATACAGCAAACAAAGCCCTTTGAAGTGACAGGTTTAGACTTCGCCGGACTGTTGTATTTTAATAACAGTTATCATTCAAAGCCATATTATGTGATTTTATTTACCTGTGCGGTTATACGAGCACTTCATCTAGAGATTGTTTTGAAAATGGATGTTGCGTCTACAATCAGTGCTTGTAAACGGTTCTTTGCCCGTAGAGGATTCCTAAGGTCATTTACTCTGATAACGCTAAAACATTTAAAAGAATATCACGTGAAATATCGACTTTAAACGAAGTGATGGCGAGTACAGAATTGATCGAGTTTGTAAACAGTCACCAAATTAAGTGGAAATTTATAATAGAGCGGGCGGCTTGGCACGGAGGATTTTACGAGCGACTTGTAAAAAGTGTAAAAGACGCCCTTAGGGCTACGATAGGACGTTCTTTACTAAATTTAGATCAACTAAATACACTCATTACCGAGGTTGAAGCAACAATAAACGCCCGCCCGCTCACATACCTAGGTAGTGAACCTATGGATTTAATGCCATTAACCCCTTCGCATTTTTTATTGGGACCCGCTTTGGCTACTATTCCTTTTGTTGACCGTGTTATTAATGGAGATGAGGTTCGTAGGCTATGGAAGCAGAGAACAAACGTTATCGACTACTTTTGGAAAAGATGGAGCGCAGAATATTTACAATTATTGAGAGGAGCTCATCATAACGTGAATGTGCGTGAGTGTGCGATTAAGCAAGGGGATGTCGTATTAATACATGGAAATGATAAGCGACGGTTATTGTGGAAATTAGGATTGGTGAACGACGTTATAAACGGCCGTGATGGCAAAGTGCGTGCCTGTTACGTTAAGATTGCGAATGGCACCGTAATTAGGCGCCCAATACAATTATTGTATCCTTTAGAAATAAGAAGTGATAAGTTAAGCTGTACCGCCGCGCCGGAGGATGTGTAAAATATTACAAGCCTTCTGCGTGGGTCGATGGACCTAAGGGTAGTAGAGGGAGTAAGTAAGGGGTTACTGTAACTTGTTGTTTAGAACGTAAGTAGAACGTGAGAACGTAAGAAGCTCTCAAGATGTGTAGTCGCTTAGCTTGATTTATATTTAAATAAACCTTTCTTTAATCTTGATGTTGTTTATTGCATTACATCAAAATAATCAAGGCAGTGGGCGAATTTTAGTGCGAATTGGAAACAAATATTTGTTTCCATATTTCCATACTTGATAAATTAAAAATCAAATAGAAAGTGTTTCGCACAGCTGGAAACCTTATGAAGTGAGGTTGTTTTTGTGACATTTGCTCATTTGTAGATAAAATAATTTCGCTGTAATATTACTTTAAACTTTGTTAAAAAAATTTTCTTTGTAATTTTTTACCTTTTAATGCTTTATAATAAATGTTTCTTTTAAAACAAAAAAAATCGAAATAGTTGTTTTTTATAGGAAATTTAATGTAGTTTATGAAAATCGAATTATTTATCTAATTATTTGCAGCAGAAGCCGAGAAATTTAACTTTTACTGCAAGAAGTCGCGTTATTAAGAAACAGACTAAAAAAACCATATCTCCTAAACCAATCGAGATAGGACAGGGGTCATATTAACAATTTTGTTGCAAATTAAGTGTACTATCTCCCAGTTCATTTTGCACGAACGATACCATTCACCCTGTATATATATATATATATATATATATATATATATATATATATATATATGGAATGGAATATATATATGGAATGGAATGTAGTGTATATGAAAATGAACCGAAATAAACCCCTTCATTTAGGGTATCATTGGAACTGATGTGAATGGTTGCCCGAAAATGTCCGAATTACCTTGCGAAATCAGATTAAATAAATACTAAACTCCACCATCAAAATTATAATAACATCAAAGGTTCGTTAATAAACAATCATTTAAATAATAATAATTCCTATATCCACAAACATCGTTCTTCAACACACATTATTCAAAAAGATTACTTACAAACAAGCATTAAAATCTACAATTGCAATTTACATCTTAAGCCTACAAACAACATTTTATAACTACCAAACATTAATATAGAGTTAATACAGTGTCTGTTTGTAATTAGTATTCCCAAAACTTTTCTTATGTAAGTACAGACGAAAAAAACTTTCGTTTGGTCAAATTAAATCGGAATTCGACCTCAAAAAAAATCTGAATTTATTCACTTACAAGAAAACATCTATATGTCCAGCTCTTACGCAATTTAACCTACTTCAAATTAATAGAGTTAGCAAATGTTCTTCAAAAGAATAAACAATGTTATGCTTGTGTTCACCATTAAATTATCTTTTGATTCATAAATTCTTCCTTGTCCAAACTGTTAGTTAACTTCTCATATACATGCAGTTCCCTTCTTGTAGAAGTGATTTTTCAATAAATTGCGTTTGAAAACCATACCGTGCTTTTCCATGTTGTATTTTTTTATTTAAATGAATCGTCCACGGTTTTACTTCATTAACTGACTGTACTATTTATTTCCAGTCTGAGTTAAATAACAATTATTTTGAACGTTGATAACTTTAAAACACATTGTTCTTGACAAATGATCATTTCAAATTGAACTAGTAATTGAAAGATGGAAAAATAAGATCTAGACAGGTTTCAAACCTACATCTTCAACTTTCGCGGATGATGTATTTACCAATTACACTACCGGGTCTGGTAATGACGTACGTACTGTACGTAATCATACATCAACCTAGTTTTCAATTATGTTTGGCATTTTTGTCTATCATATATGACAGTGTCAAGTTTTGGCTTATTTCAGTTATGGAGACAAAGCGACGCTTAAAAAATTTTGATCTTGTTTCAGGGAAATGCTTCAGTGGAAAGAGGCTTTTCCATAAGTAAAGAATGCCTTATAGAAAACGCTTGTTGCATAACAACTAGTTTATGACAAAAGATTCTAAGTTGTAAAATAAAACACCTATCCGAATTTACAATTTCTAGAAAGATGGTTTGAGAGTTTCGAAATGCATGTTCCCTAAGGCGAGTGGCATTAAAACGTAAGCAAAATGAAAAGCTTGCTAAGAAGCGGGAAGTTCAACAGCTGCATAACGATATCAAGACACTCCAGTTAAAGAGTGTTGAGGCAATAGAAAAGCGAAAGAACAAAGAACAAGAGATCGATTCTGAATTAGAAATGTTAAAAGAGTCTCAAAAGTTGAAAAATAAAAATAATATTTTCTATGCAGTTTATTCTTATATGTATTATTACATATTTTTTGTTTTTTATACACACTCTGGAATAATTAAAGTATTTGATTGTTTTGATCATGTTTTTTTGTTCAACAAAAGTACTGAATATTTTCGATTAAGGCACGTTTTTATTCAGTTGTTCCAGAGCCATCTTGATAGAGGATTTCCAATCTTAAATTGATTGCTAGTATAATTGGATATGACGCATAAGAATGCGATTTTGAATTTTCATGCGCTGTCAGGGACTATTAGAAATAGTTTATTATGTTTATTACACATTTCGCGTGCATAGAATGTTGAACTAGACATTTTCTCACGCTCGAAGTATTGTGCGTCATTGCTTCAACCGATGAGAACAGCGATATAGAAGAAAGTTGTTACAAGTTAGTGTAAAACAAGCGCTATGATCAGTAGGTTATCTTAGGATACCTTATTGAAAAGACCAGTGAGTGTGTTAAATGCAGTGAATTACCTTTAAATTCGTTTTTGTCCCCTCTTAATACCTTATCTATGTTCCCAGTTTTTAGTGTTATAGGTTAGCTCAACAAACTCTGCCACAATTTGAAGAAAATAGGCAATTCAACCAAATACGACCCGAATGTACGTGTCAGAAGACAATATATGTAAATACAGAGATTTTGTAATTTGGGCTTTACTTTAACTATACCATTTAGCTGATTACAAAATAAGCAATTTCCTTGATGTTTATTATTATCATTCATTTTTGTATTGAAAATCTTTGCAATAATACGCTTTTCGTATAACCACACTAAAGTATATTTACCTATATTACTGAGTATACCTGTCAATTTGACAAGTAGTAATTTGGGAGAAAACGCGGTTTTTACTTAAAGCGCACTAATTGTTTATCTTTAATAACCTTTACCTGAGATATATTTGAAGAAAGGAATAATTTCATTTTTCTATTTGTAAATTATCAAAATAATAATCCACTGTAATGTCAACTTAAAACGGCAACCGCCATGTTTCAATAATTACATTTTAACTTATGGAATTTTTGCATATATTTTTTGTGTATCAAGACTATCTACAATAAGTACATCAAATTACCAGTTTTGTAATTGGTCATTCATGGCTTTTGATTTTTGTGAAGAAATAAGGTATTAAAGTGCAAATTTAGTGCTTTAAATAAGCTTATATATATATATATATATATATATAATTCTGTGTTAATAAAGTCAATTAGGCGTAGTTGGGACCCTTAGTATACGGCACGTCATTAAAACAACATGAGGGCGCCGAAAACCAGACACCTCTACGAAGAAAATAAGAATTAATAAGATTGGGCAAAAAAGTTATAGACAGCGGCCTGTATATAAGCAATAGTCACAATTAATTTAAGAAACAATAAATACTCTAAAAGATTTAATTCAAGAAACGATTTGGCAAGTCATAAGACGACATGGACGGTAGTTGAAACGCAGTACGCATCAATAATGCTCGTCGTCACACTAAGAAGCTCAATCGAACAAGTGGTTTCAATAATGCGTAATAGAAAACGCATGGAATGTAATAAATAAATTATATTTTGTGTACGTTACTAGAAAGGAAAAGACAACACCTGATAACATAACAAATAAACACGGCATGGTCTCAAAAACAAAGTTCAATAAATTTTGCTTGTACAAACGATAATTCACGTAAGCTTTAAAACCAGAAATCCTATAGAAACTATATATTAACTCGAAGTGCTATGTAAGAAAAGACTTGTGTAGAATAGGAAAAGCCACAAAAATACCCAATATATGGTATTAAAGGATCACGTAGACGACGAAATAAATGAACTATGCGCTTGTCAAGAGATAAACAATTCATTTAAATAGAGTCCGATTTGTAAACAAATCAGTTCATCATGAGTAGAGGCTTAGTCCACGATGCTTAAGTGAAAATATAAAGTATTTGAAATTATTTTATAAATAATTAATTGTACGATGATGATAGTGAATAATTAAATTTTGATTTCCTCGTTTAATCCTGAAAAACGACTCTAAAGAACTCCAAAAGAAATCTGAGGAAACCTGAAGAAATAATGATAAGGACTTTGATGAAATGCTAAATTACTAGATCCAATGTGGAAGTTTTTAAGAGTATTTAACTCAAGTATTAAATGCTGTAATTAATTGGAAGAAGCTACAAATGCAGACTATATCGAAGGCAAATTTGGTTTCAATATTGGGACGATACTAAATCAGTAAGTGGAAGTCGGTAGAGCAGTTGGTGCAGGAGCTGGTTCAAACGGAAAATAACAGGTTAGCAATCTGTATATGTTTGTTGTGAAGTTATTTATGAACATTTATTTGAGGATCTTTACTTATTCGAATATTTTAAAAATTTGCTTACATAAACTTGATGGGAGAGTCAACAAAAAACGTTTGGTACACGTTATAAATTACGCATACATTACATGAAGTTTAATGAACGTTCAGAGGGCTTCTCCTAATAAATAATAAGGAAGATTTTGGATGACTTTTTGATTAACTTTTCAAAATGATGATTATTCAAATTATTTAATTCAATTATTAAAAAGGAAGTCATATGTAGAGAGTGCTTAAACATTTCATAAATTGTAAATATTGAGAACATTATAATAATTATGCTTAATGGTGTTTTTGGTTTAAAAGGAAACAGGAAGTGAGGTAGAAGGTTAAAAATATAAAAACTTTGTTTGTCGTATTTTTGCAAGCCCCGTGCGTGGTTAAAGCTGAGCTAGTCGAGGCAATTCAAAATTAAAAATCAAAATCTGTCAAGGACGAAATTTTAACATATAAATTTCACAAAAAGGGGGCACCGGGTTATTGCAACTATATCACAACAATATATAATCAATGATTTAAAATCGAGCTAGTAATTGAGAGTGGAAAATATATGGTCTCACACAGGATTTGAATCTGTTATCTTCGACAGTGATCGTCGACGCACATAATTATCAGTTAATAAACTACAAGTAACCTCATTTTATAAATAACTACTATCGCAAAACCTATTGCTGCCAGGTATCGTATGAAGAGTAATATAAGATTAAGGCAGCAATTCAAACAGCCTTAAATAGACAGAGGGTTCCATTAAAACAAAACCTAGTGGATGTAAACTTCGGGTATCCAGAAGGCGTAAACGGTCGGGCATATTTTCATTCAGTAGATCATCCAATTATTATAAATGTTCAATTTTCGTTCTGGCTGGATTTACGATAGATAACATCTAAGGTACAACGAGAAAAGTACCCAGTTTAAATGGCAATTGTAGTTTTAAATCATTTCTAATTTCACCTTTCCTTATTGTTTTGATACAGAAAGGAGCATAAATTGCTTCAACAACCGTACTTTCTGTCCCAATAAAAGATATCTAAATTTCCATCTATTAAAAATAATGCTACGCGGTTGCCTCTTTACTGTCTTTTTAAAGCATTAGTCGATTTTCAGGAAGTTATACAAACCTTATAATCATAAAAGTAAATAGCTCAGATCATAAAAATATTCCGGCGAAAACAAAGTCATTTGGGTGATTCATTTCCATTTTCAGGAGATTTAATGGAAAAAGGAAAGAAATTTAAAATAAAACCATTACATCTCAATGCGAATTTTATTGTATTGTGCTGTCAGTATAAAAACATGGCAATCAGGGCAAGTTCAAGTCAAAGCAATAAAACACATTCCTCTCGAAATTCTCGCTTCCAATTTATTTCAGCGTACATGCCACACTTGATTGACGATCCAATAACACTGTTAATTGGGGAAGATTTGTAAATTACACTGTCGAATTGAGTTCTTTGTCGTGCAGAAAACTCCTATGAAAGTTACGTCGTTTATCAAATCTTTATCTTGAATTGCAATATGGAAGGGAATGCATACATATTCATTTCAGCATAATGCGAAATATACGTAAATTTATATCTGCAATTGCGTTCCGTCTCATAAATATATTAAACCAGACTGCTGTAACTGTCCAATATACATTTACATTGTACATGAATTATAATTAGAATATCAAATAACCACGTATGTTCGGCATCTAATTAAAATGTATGCCTAGTGTTTAGGTGACGTCCAGGTTAATGCAGATACTAAAACAAAAAGCCACGATATTCCCAATAGGGTAAAAACTTGAATTACTGTATAAACCACAACATGATGGTGGCCCACTCACAGTTACTATATATCGGTCGCTCACTTGTCCGGCCACAATGAATTTCACTACCAGTATTCTATACGCAATATGCTATGTTTATGATAATAAGTTATATGAAATATGTACTACTGAAAGGAATTAAATATGGTTAAGAGAGAATTATATACTGCCTCAAAAGTTGTATAATATGGGCAGATAGCAGTTTCTTTTAATTTGGATAAAGCTGAATAAAACTACTTGAGTTATTAAGTAGACTCAGAAAGGCTTTATGGCTTCACATTCGAAACGTATTCGTATACATACAGGATGGCATTAGTTTTATGCCATGAAATTGATGAGGTAATAAAGATTGATTGGCTAAACAAAAAACCTGTAAGACATTTTACTCTTGGACCGCTTTTTAAATATCCGACCTAGCTCAACTTAAGTAAAAATTTTAGGACTGCTGTTTTGTTATACGTTTGTAAGTAAAACTTACTTAAGCTAAACTACTGCGGGATAAAATTATCTCTAATTACCTACAGCCAATTACAATTAAGTCACAATATTACGTTTATGTGTATTACTTAAGCAGTTAGTGGAACACAAGTAACAAAATCAAACAGCAGAGATGATACAGTTACAAATAATCTAACTTCAGTTACAAGCTATTTAATCAAAAAGTACATTCAACTTAAAGTAGGTAATCATTATGCTGCAAACAGCTGAATTGCAAAAAACTTAAGATTACGGGGTCGGAAACCCAATACAGTCGACCAAATCAATACCATGGAATTTTTTTAACATCTGTTTGTTCAAACAAATTTTTTAATATTTTGGTAACAGCTAAAGTTCATAAATCATTCGTGTGGTAGCTAAAATGCGCTCTATTTCACTAATTAAAAGTTTGCAGAAGGTCACAACTTAGATGAAGGACTCTAATGGAGGATGTTATTGTGTATTTGATTCGTGACCTAGTTAGCATTGCAGTGGTTTTATAACATTTTTGATTTTTCTGTGTGTCCGTTTGTAGCTTAACCATTTGCTTTAGACTACAGGTTTATTAACGATTTTTGTTTGCCTGATCGGTATCTACGTCACCTTTAGATTAATGACATAAAACTTATGCCACCTTGTATAATATAAGTGGATAAAATGCTTCAAGCAGATACCCAAATGTAACAAACCGTGTTTTCCTTTATGAAAAAATTTAAAATTCAGAAAAACAAATTTTTGATAGATACTGATACCAGGTCAAGTGATGCTATGTAGCAGGGCACATTACTGCAACATATAAGTCAATACATATACAAGCAAAAAAACATATATATCTACAATATTGACAATTAATATACGACAATATAACTAATTATTTACAAGATTATAATGTGTGCGTGTTAATAAACACAAACAGGAACAAATACCTCTACATAAAGACATGTCATCTATACGTATAACAAAGGCTTAAATTAGTTAATGATAAGTACAGTTGAATATTAACAGGTATACACGAGTGCGTGCTAATGAGCATGAAAAAGGGCAAATGTTCATATATATATATATATATATATATATATATATATATATAAATATTTAATGCTGTAATTATAGGGTTAATTTAGGGGTAGGTTAAGTCATTGGGGTCGTAGTATAAGCAAAGGAAACTCCGAAACTCCCAAGTAACAGAAGCACGAAATTATAGATATTAGGAGAGTAAATAGGTTATTATAAAAATTATTAGTTGCGAGCACACTGTATATAGCAGTACAAACAATTAAAACACATATCCAAGAGTAGCTACTAGCAAAGATTAGAATTTAAAAATGTAACGAAACGCATTAAAATTAAATCGGTGAAAAACCTGCATGAATTGGCTAGATAAACATTCAAAAAGTGTGTCAAGATATTATCGTAAACGCACGCAGAAATTATGCATTATTTAAAAACTTACGTGATCTAAGAGAATCACAGTTGTTCGAAAATCCAATTTATTGGGAAATAAACAAACACCAAATTTATTCGATTTAGATTAGAATAAGGCCAACAAACAACATTACGTGATCGATATGTACGAAAATTCATGGGAAGTAGATGTAAGGTATAACATTAGAATTACGTGACTTAGAGCACCGCGTCATGCAATTAAAATACATACAATTAAAATACATACAATTAGTAAATTTTCCAAAATAACAAGTGATAATATGCTTGACCTCGCCTAGCACGTGAAGCCGGCGAACCACAAACAAAAGTGGGACGATCCTATAAATATCTTGAGAATTGAATATCGAGTTAGTATACTTTGAAACTGGGCAGTTACTATACTTGAAAGTGTCAAATATTTACGTGAATAATAAATATTTGTTAACAGTGAAATTCTAGAGTGTATAATTGTGAAAATTGTGCCGTACTTCTGAGACGTAAGTAAATAAGATTTAGGAAATTACAACATTTCTAATAATAAATAAAACACGGCTCTGAATTACCATCTGAATTCCTATCTGAATGTCCATCTGAATGACAATCTGAAATACGAACTAAATTACAATCATAAATTACAATTAAAATAATGTTACGATTCCGGTAGAACTTTAAATTACGAGCCATTACGATCAGAAAAACAATTTTGGAGAATGCTGCCTGTACAAGCAAATTGATGGTAAATATTCTATTGCGGAAATAAAAACCTTTCATTGAAATAAACGCACCAATAACGATTTGGATATCGACTTCAATTCTTAGGAGCACCTATGAAAATACTTCAGGTTAGAGATTTTGATATGACTTATTTTTAAAAACTGTTTATCTCAAATATTTTAGATATGATTTATTTTAAACTGTTTTATCTCAATCATAATTTAAAGTGTAAAAGCCGACAAATTGGGGGTTTCTTGCGTAAATTTTATGAAAAGTTATAGACAGCTTGAAACGTTTCAATAAGTCTTTAAAAGTAATAAAAAAGCTCGTTTTGCTGGCTTCATTTTCTAATAATTTGACAGATGTATATGATTTAAAAAGGTAGAAGATATTTAAAAGGGTTGTAAATATTCAATCATTATACTGTGTATTATAGAAGTGCTTTATTTAATCGAATCAGCTAGTCGAGGCAAAAGAAAATTATAAATGAACAATTTCACAAGTGTTTGGTTGGTATAAGAGAGTTAACACAGCATTTTATGGTCTGCCCAAGTCGTGGGGCTTAATATAAAGGAAATAACACAGCATTTTATGGCACCAAAGCCGTGGGGGCCTGATATAAGGGATATAACTAAGGTATATTATTTTTCCTACAGGAATTATCATAGCATTTTATTGCACCCAAGCGTAGGGCTGAGAGTACATCACAGCATATTTGTGACGCCCAAGTTGTGGGGCTCGTATATCACAGTAATATATATATATATATATATATATATATATATATATATATAGAGAAGAATAATCCACATTTGGAATGCAAATGAATGCTTAATATATATTAATAGTTATTAAGATGAGATGAAAACCCAACTTTGTATTTCAAGTTGAATTACCATTTCAAATCGAACAAGTCCTGCCGTAGCCGTTCTTTTAGTGGTTTTCAATTACTAGTTCGATTTGAAATGGTAATTCAACTTTAAATACAAAGTTGGGTTTTCATCTCATCTTAATAACTATTAATACATATATATATATATATATATATATATATTGCTGTGAAACCTACAAAAGCCTCACCCGAGTAAAAAGATATTCGAGCCTCTCGAATTTGGCACCAAGATTTGCTGTGATTCTCGCCCTGTTGAATCTCTTCTGATAATCGCCTCTTTACTCTTTCCGCCTCGGCTGCTCACCTAGTTAAATCTTTCATCCTCATTCATAAAAAAAAACAAACACATTCCTACCACAAACATCAACGTTAACTCTATTTACATCAATATTCATACTACATTAAAATTTCAAAATTAAATTGTAGCATAAATTTCAGTATCATAAAATTTCAAGATTAAATTTGTCATCATTTTAATTTGCATCCAGAAATAAAGTCCTTGTAGGATGCCTACTAATTAATTTAACAATATTTGCAGACCTGAGTCTGAATAAAAAGGGAGCATCTCCCACCCCTTTACGTTAATTAAACAGGTTAGTCTAATTGAGCACTAAGACAGACCCAAATTTTCATCATAATCAAGAACATAAACTGCTAAATACTCCTTTCTACTTAAACAAGAAAATTTCACCTTAAAATTAAAAATTTGTTGTTTGTACAAATTCACTACTGTCCATTTTTTATCAAACAAATTATAAAGTTATTCAACATACACCAAAACATCAAAAATCGAACAACAAAGGATAAGTTACCTGAAGGTTAATGCACTCGTGGCTCCAATGTACAACGTCCTTTGTTAATCACACCATTCCAACTGGGTTATGTTTACGGCTCTGATTCTGAACGCTTTTAAAATTTTCTACACCACCATTCATCTAAAGTTGTTTCAGGGCTTCTCAGGAACTCATCTATGTATATCTAAATCTTGTTTTGTGGATCCAATCACGATTACGAATAACATTTGATTATTAACACCCCCGAAAAATAGCAAAGAAAACTTTTGTTTATTCATTTATCGTTACTAATTTCGATAATTGGTACAGTAATACTCGCAAATATAACTAGACTTTATTACCTTGTATCTTCTCTAAATGCACTTAATAACTTTTATCGTAGCACGTATTCTGCTTGAAGTATGGTATAACAGCAAAAAATAAAGAGCAAACTGTTTTAAAGTATTGAATAAAAATCGAAAATCTAAGAGAGCAAACTCCTATAAACACGGGTTTATATAATCGCTCGCCTGCACGTCGGTTTTGTCCCGCAACGGACAGTTTCCAGAATTTCGCATTCTATGTTCCCTTTTCGACAGTCCGGCACAGCGCTTCTACAAAATTTGCACTCATGCCAGTTAAATCTAAGAAATTTTCACACGGCTCGCCACGTCTGAGAACAACTAATTAAATTTTGTATAGAAATTGTTATGTTTACACCTCTCATACCTGCATCTTATTTTAACCAATCGCAAACCTAGTGACGTTGCTCAAATCACGCCTTTTATTATTCGTGTCTCTGCCTTGCGCATATTATCCGTCTCTATCTACCCTGTTCTGAGTGGTACAAATCGATATTCTTTACTATCGGTTATTTCAATCCACGTGGATCCCTATTTGAGTTAAATAACCCCGTATCTAGCCTTCCCGTTAATATAAGCTACGCAGAATCTGCATGTTTATCTATACAAATTAAACAGAACGTGATATTTAAAAATACGCAGGTGTTCAATCGTAATACTTCTACGATTTGGATATTCCAGGTATTATTGGGTTTTTAAAAGTTTTTATGCATATTATATATTAATTATTATCTGTACACTTTGTTTAATACTCGTTCCTTAAAAATTGAATTAATTAATATAAATTTTGCACGTAATTTCTATTTGTTTTAGTACTTGGAACAATTAAATTACATACAAGTTGAGCATTTTAATTCTGCTTCTTTTTATAGAAAGCGTCTAGTGAATAATTTAAATCCCTTATTTTTAATGAAACGAATAAATTTTTATGCTTCAGGGTTTTAATAACGCGTATTATCTAATAAAATTCTATACAAACCCTACATTCTAATTGAATGATTTAAATCTTCACAGTAGGCCTTTAATTACGCGTACTTTTCCCAAAGCTTCCTTATACACGGTGATTAAAATTATTTGATGTAATTAATTAATTTTCTACCCTGGTCTAAATTTGAGTAATATATATATATATATATATATATATATATATATATATATAAGCAAGCACAAACATATATACATATAACAACCGTCTTAAGGCAGTAAATAGGAATATAGCATGAATATTTACAGAATTAGCACGAATGCGTGTTAATGAGTACAAACAAGAACAGATGTTCATATATTGTTTATAATCTATACGTTAAAGCAAATTAATTTAGTTAATAAAATATGAATATTTACATAATTAGCACGAGAGCGTGTTAATGAGCACAAACAAGAACAAACGATTGTATATCCTTGTGTATAATAAAAGCACAACATACAGGTAACAACCACATTAACTCAGTTGAGGATAAATGCAGTATGAACAGGATTAACACGGATGCGTGTTAATAAGTACAAACAAGAACTATTTTTAAGTAAAGATTGGGGTTCAAGACAAACATTAGACACCACATGTTGTATGTAAGGTATGTGAAGAGGGTTTAAGGCAGTAATGGAACAAGGAAATTCTTACCCTTTGAAATACTAATGAATTGGCGAGAGCCAACAAATCACCATGATGAGTGTTATTTCTGTATGTGCAATGTACGGATATAACACAAAATATTTAAAAAACATCATTTATCTGAACCTCAAGTCTGCAATTAGGCCAGTGCCACATGGTCCAGACGTGCCAATACCTGAGAAACCAACAAATTTAGAAGATGTTACAAGCAGTTCTGAACCTGAAGTTGATGAAAACAACTTTACAGATGCCAGTGAAATATCAAGCGTTTCTAAGCAACCGTAGTTATTTTCCAAGACCGAACGAACTTAACGACTTGGTTAGAGACTTAGGTCTTCCAAAAGATCTTTCCGAAACTTCAAAGTAAAAATTTACTGGCAGAAGACGTTAAATCTCCTATTTTACGAAACGCGAGTGCGACTATTCAGGCTATTTTGAAAAAAGTGGTTCTCTAGTATATTGCACCGACATTTCCAATCTGATAAACAAACTTGGGGGCACATACAATCCCGATGATTGGACGCTTATTATTAATTCTTCAAAAAGAAGCCTTAAAGCTGTTCTCTTGCACAATGGGAATGTTTCTTCATGGTTACCGGTTGCCCATTCTGTGCAAATGACGGAAAGCTACGAAAATCTTAAAGTAATAATTGAAATACAATGATCATAGTTGGAAAATTTGTGGGGATTTGAAAATTGTGAGACTTCTACTAGAACATAAGTCGGTGTATTCAAAGTACCCATGTTTTTTGTGTGAGTGGGATAGTCGAAGTAGACATCAACATTGGAAGAAAAAGACTGGATGAGAAAAGATAATTTAACTCCAGGATCAAAAAATGTTCTGCACGAAAATCTTGTTGATCCACAAAAAATCTTGTTACCTCTACTGTAGTTCTACTGTAGTTTCAGCAAGTGGCTGTTGGTGTTTAGCCAGGTACTTGGCCAGTGGTAGTAATACTGAAGGCGTCGCCGTGGATCAATGTAGTAAGCGTAAGACTACGGATCCCAAAGTCCTGGGTTCAAATCCCGACACGGTCGACTGCTTGAAAAATGGCAGGTGAGCATTTTTCACAAAAATTACGCCCTCGTTCGGATGAGAGGTTAAATGGAGGTCCCGTGTGTGAGTGTTGTCACGCACGTTAAAGATCCCTACCTTGCCTGGAACGGCAAGGGTTCGGCAAAATTCTAAATTTCCAGGCAACAAAAAACTCGCCTCCTGGCCAATGTAGTACCTTCGGGTGGAGCATTGGAAATGTAAATGAACGGTAGTAATACCGATCCTATTAAACCTTCAATTGGTCGTAGTGATACTTCTTCTTTGGTTTGTCGTGTACTGTTTAACGTAAGCCATTTTTCTTTCATAAGGTTCTTCATTATATGATGGGATGTTTTTGAAATACTGTAAACATCTTGTCGTATTGATTGAACAGTGTTATTGTCTTGCTTGTAAATTGCTCCTTCTATGTCACAAATGATATCCTCTGTTATGAAGACTGTAGTTACACGGTCACTAAGACTAACAAACGACGCCAACAAAAGCGAGAAAATACGAAAAGTGACAGAAGTATTCCTGAAAAATGAATATTCGGACCAAACCGAAGTCACCACTAACTAAACCATATTGTTTTGATGCTATTTTGAGTTCGTCCTGTATGCAGCTAATGTATATAAATAAATAAATATTTAACATTCATTAAAGGGACAACATATAGAATAAGAAGAGCTTTACAGAAACACAAAAATAACTACCACATTCAACACGCATAGAATAATCAGCGCAATTCTAAGGAATCGCAAAAACCAGATTCCATTAGAAGACCAAAGAGTCTGCAACAAATTTTATATTGGACAAACAAACAGAAGAATTAGTGTTAGGAAGGAAGAATTTAAAAATGTCATCGTTACCCCAGAATTTAGCACAGGGAGCAACATCGACTTTAAGAACACTAGAACGCTAGCTAAGATTGCCTCCCTGGCAAACTATAAGCTATTGATGAGGTGGAGAGGCATGCTAGTAGAAAAACTGAACATGAAATGGATAGATTGGAGTTAGACGTAGTTGGAAAGAGTGAGTTACTCTGAAAAAAAAACAGAACTTCTAGTCAGTAGATTACGGAATAATTAACACGAAATCCAACAGGAAACTTTCGGCAGTAGGTTTAATATGAATAGAAAAATAAGGCAGAGCTATTATGAACAATATAACGAAAGAATTGTAGCAGTGAACAAAAAACAAAGCGAGAACCCATCACAATAGTACAGGTCATATGCCTACCAGCAATGCAAACGATAAAAAGATTGAACAAGTACACGAATACATAATGAAGTACATTAAGAGAAATGTGAATTTGATTCTAATGGAAGACTAGAATACAGTCGTAGAAATAGGAAGAAAAGGTAAAACAGTAGACGAACATGGTCTGGGTTCAAGAGACAAACGTAGAAGTCGATTGGTAAAATTTTGTATAGAACCCAATCTGTTCCTTACCAGCACTTAGTTTAAGAAAAACGAAAGAAGATTCTATACCTGAGTAAAGCCTGGAGACCATAGTAGGCACCAAATAAATTTCATAACGGTTAGGTAGAGGAATAGAAATCAGGTTTTCAACTGACGAATATATCCCGGAGCAGATCTAGACTCTGACTATAAGTTGCTAAGAATGCAAAGCAGGCTAAAATTAAAAAAACTGTAAAGAAGCAAGAAGTCAAATAGGTGGAACCTTGGTAAGGTGAAACAACATGAGGTGAGGGAAAGTATCATAGAGGAGGTTGAGCATGGAGTGATTGAAAATGACGAAAGAATTACTCGAGAAGATATGGTCAATGCAATAGATGTTATTACTAGGGCAGCAGATGGAAAACTAGTAAAAAGACAAAGGTCAGAAGAAATTCATAGATAATACAAGATGACCTTCGAAAATTTGAAAATGCAAAAGAAGAAACAGGCAGAAGGATGAGATGGACAAAAGGAAATATAAGAAAATTCAAATTGACAAAGAAAGAATAGTTGCAAAAGATATACAAAAATGTTGAAATCTGTGTGGTTGTGGGAAAGTAGATGCAGCTTAGGGAATGACAAAAAAACGTTTGGAGAGAAGAAAAACAGTTGTACATATCTAAGGAACTCGATTGGAAAGCCACTTACAGGCAAAGAAGAAAAGGCTGACAGAAGGAATACTTTATCAAGAGAACTTAAAGTTTAAGTACTCAAAAGTAAAAATGCAGTTGATGAGGACGAGAAAAGCGACAGTATATTTAGGTGTGAGTTTGGCATAGCATTGAGAGATCTGAGTAAGAATAAATCACATGGAATTGATAAAATTGTAGGGGATTTGCTAAATGTCATGGGAAATACAACTAGGACAAAACTATACCAGCTGGAAAGTAAGATGTATGAGGCGAATGAAGTACCGTCTGATTTCAAAAAAAATCTGATTATGCTAATACCATAGAAAATAGGAGCTGACAGATGTGAAGCTATCAAACCATAAGTTTAGTTAGTCATGCCTGCAAAATTCTAATCTAAATCGTCTATAGACGGATGAAAAATCAGGTAGGAAGGGAATTGGGTAAAGACCAGTTCGACTTTCGAAGAAATGTTAGAACATGTGAGACTACATTAAGTGTACGATTTGTTTTGGAGAACATGCTTAGGAAAAACAAGCTTACGTTTGTGGCCTTTATTGGTCTAGAAAAAGCTTCTGATAATGTTGATTAAAACAAACTCTTCGAGGTTATGAAGATGTGTGGAATAAAATACGGAGAACGATGGGGTATCTACAATTTGTTTAGATAAAAGACTGCAGTAATACAAGTTTAAGGTCGCAAAAAAAGGCAAGAGTTCAGAAGGGAGTGAGGCGAGGTTGTAGTCCTATGGTATTTAACTAGCACGTAGAACAAGTAATGTAAGAAATCATAGAAAATTTTGGGAAAGGTGTTAACGTTGAAGAAGAAGAAACTAAGACACTAAGGTTTGCATATCACATTGTCATTGTATTAGAGTCGGCAAGGGATGAAGTTGAGTCACATAAGGTCAGATAAAACAGCGAACATCAGATTGGTGGATGAAACATTAAAGGAAGTAGAGGGATTCTGTTACTTGAGTAAAAAGATAATCAAGGACGGTAGAAGCAAAAAGAACATAAAGTGTAGGCTGGTTCAAGCAAGCAAAGAATTTATGAAAAAGAAAAATTCGATAACATCAGAAATAGGTTTAAGTATTAGGAAATCATTTCTAAAAGTTTTTTGCGTAGACCGTGGTTTTGTATGGAAATGGAACGTGGATGATAAGCACTAAGAGAAAGATAATAGAGTCCTTTGAAATGTGGCGTTGCAGACAAATTTTAAAAATTTGGTGGGTGAGTGGGTCGAATGGCAAATGAAGAGGTATTGAAGCGCATTGGTGAGAAGAGAGGTCTATAACGATATGTATAGGAAACGCGGGATAGGATGATTGGACATATCTGGAGGCGTACAGGATTGATTAACTCAATGTTAGAGAAAAGCAGGATGGGTAAAAATAGTACAGGCAGACCTAGGCTCGGATATGATAAACAGATGCAACTAGATATAGGAGGTATTAGTTACGCATCAATAAAAAAATTAGCTCAAGAAAGGTTGGCAAGGAAAACTGCATCGAACCTGTCTGCTGACTGAGAACCCATCAACATCTAAAATTGGACACAACATCACTAGAATGCTCCGAGAAGCTATTAAAATAGAAAAAAATAAAGCATGCCCATACCCATATAATACTTGAAAACGCATTTAAAAGTAATCAGTAACTTCCAAGCTCCAAAATCATCTGGGTAGTTTGCCATTTTGTGCTATGAATCCAGAAGTTAGTAAATATTTTAGCAAATTATTCTTATATGATGACACTGGATAAATCCAATGTGTCAAAGCTTAATCTTCGCGGAATATCTGTCAAACCTAAAAATAGCTTCTGTGGCGTTGTAAAAATTTGTTTTTCTGGTAAAAAATTATCTTTGTTACCTTCCTACAGAAAAAATAATAATACATTGGTGAAACGTTGCTCCGAAGAGAGTTCACAATCTAAGTCCAGACTATAACCCTAATTAAAATGTATTTCTTAACATACGTATTCAAAAGCGAACCAATTACTAATGTATTTTGTATGGTTAAAGATGTCTTGTCTAAATACAAATTGAACACGTAAGTCTAATTGTGATGTAATATATTTTGTAAATATAACAACATAACGCTACGCGTGACCTGCATTTCTTAATTTACAGTAAACATGTTTTTCATGCAAATCACGATAGAGCCACTTTCAGAAAGTAGATAAGTTGTGTTCGTACGGGAGCAAACTCAACAATTTTTTGTGAATGTAAAGTATAAAAGACTATTTTTGGTATGCAAAGGTCATTCGCTCCCTTATACATTATATTCACCACTATACGTATGTTAAATCGACTTACGGCTTCCACTAAGATTGGGGCAAAGTAACGCTGGTACATGAACCAAAAACGTCAAACTGGAGGATCTCCGAGCCGAAGACAACTCTCTGTGGAGGATGTCTAACGTACTGAGGAACAAGACGTCCCCAATGCCTCCTATCCATTGCAAAACAGGCTTAGCCTATTCAGTCTCTGAAAAGGCAGAAGTCTTCACAGACAGCATGGAGCGTTAATTGGAGCCGAACTATGCCCACGCAGACCATCGGCATATCGAACAGATTCACCGCGACATCCAACGGAGGCTAAAGGACGACGACCCTCAGGAACTCGACCCTACCACAGTTGAAGAATTCAATGACCTTATCAAGGCCTTAAAGGTCAGAAATGCTCATGGACCGGACGGAATCTCCAACCGGATTCTGAAAGCGCTGCCGGAAAACGCCCTTCGGGTGTTAACCGGAATCATCAATGCCATGTTGAGACTCCGCCACTTCTCATCTACGTGGAAGACGGCGGACGTCGTAGTGTTCCGGAAAGCAGGCAAATCTGCGACATTCCCACAGAACCACCGGCCAATTAGCTTGCTGTCGGTGGTTGGGAAGATAGCGGAAACCGTTTTCTTAAGGAAACTCCAGGCAGCGATGCAGGAACACCACGTGATCCAGGACGAGCAGTTTGGGTTCCGTAAAGGGCATTCCACCGTTTACCAGATACTGCGAGTGGTGGAGCACATCGCGGAAGGTTTCAACTGGCGACAGTCAACAGGCGCAGTGTTCCTGGACGTGTCTAAAGCTTTCGACAAGGTTTGGCATTATGGCCTACTTTACAAGATGTTGGAGAGGGAGTTACCACGCGCTCTCGTCTAACTGACGAAATCCTATCTTCACGATAGATGGTTTTGTATCAGGCTGGACGGAGTGCAGTCGACTAGGTGGAGAATCAGAGCTGGGTCCTCCAAGGCTCCCTCTTCTCGCCAGCACTCTTCGGCATCTTCGAGAGCGACCTACCGAAAACGGCAGTCCGGGTACGCTAGTCACGGGATCCCTATAAAGTCTATGACAAAGGATCTCGAGTCCAACACCAAAGTGGATTTTAGTGGGTATGTCGTTGCTTCGGCAAGGAAGAGTCCCAAACAGCGGATATAACATCTTTTACCAATATAAAAAAAAGTTATACAGTTACGTCTTCAATTATTAGAAGAACAAAATGTGTTGTGAGGCAGCAAGAGAAGGAAGTGAGGGCACTTAAAACAATTACTTTGATTGAATTTGTCACTAATAAAAACATTCCAAAATTTGTTAATAAACCATTACTACATTTTATTCGACATGCTCTTTATTTTATTATCCACGATATCTTAAATTAAATATTACTCATAATTAACTATTGAGTTTTGGAGAAAAGTGCATAAGGTGCATTTTCAACTTAAAATTACCAATAGAATACATTCTTAAGCTATACGCATCGAGTTACGCAACACTCTGTACTATACTGAAAAATTGTTTTTGTGCGACCTTTTTTCTGAATTACAATGTTGGAACGTTAATAAAATATTAAAACAAAGAAACATAACAAAATTTAAAAACCTAATATGAAATACAATAGTACTCTCTGCACAAGTTTATTCTCTATTTTTTATTTGCCCTCAATCTACAATTTCGTATACTGGAACTACAGGGCTTTTAATTAAAACCTTAAAAATATAATATTTCATACAAAAATTAATTTTACCTTACAAGCAAATAATTTTCAACGGGCTTTAAAATAATATTCATCCCCACGCTGTTTAAGTGAAAATTAAACTGAAGCAGCAAAACTTATTTATTTAATTTTTAAACAGAGTTCCTTCATAAAACATCAGAAAGAAATAATTCCATAATGGATCTCGTCAATAATTTCATTATCCTTAGACAATTAAATTAAGCATTGAGAGCAGAACAAAAACTGATTTAAAATTTGCATCTAAAAGCGTATTAAAGAGATCGCGTCGAAGGCAAATGATGTAGTTTAAAGCGAAGTTAAAGAACAATAGACGAAAATTTTCATTAGATCTCTAATGTATGTTGAGAATGCGGGCCTCAATTAGTGCTGCCAGTATTTGTAGTTTGTCTTCAAAAATGTGCTCTAAAGCATTTCAGTTCATGGCATCTTAGTTAATGTAATTGTTTGCAATAATAAAAGTGGCAATTTATTGAAAGCTTGAAAGAGATTCATAAGGTTTTTTATGTAATAAAAGTAAGTCTGCTTGAGATACGGTATGCAAAATTAATTCTCGTTACGTCATTCAACTGGTATGAACCTGCAGCGTTTATATAATATACTACATGCTTAAATCTAAAATTTTCAACATCTCAGGTACCTATCTCGCTATTATTTACCTAAAGGTAGATTGATTGCAATTTACAACATACAATAAATTGAAGAAATCCTTATCGAGACAGACACTGTTAAAAATTTCTTTTATGGCGTTTTCAAGAACTCGCAAATACATTTTACTGTAGGCTGCGAACGATACCTTAATAGACAAATATCCATGTAAAACTAACTCTACCTTTTCACTTATCAAGACTTTTTCTATTTTACAAGAATTTTATGTAAATTTTAAGTTTTGTAAAATTTTTAACTTAGACCCACCTCTGCAACACCCGAAAATCGGCTCTTTAGAAGACATTTTCTGAAATACTAAACTTCATTTCGAAAAAGTTGATACTGTATTTGAAATTTTCAATTATTTTTACGTAGGAATCCCTCCCGCCTAAGTGTATTTAACAAAAAATAAAAACCCTTTACAAAGAGCCAAATGGTTATTAAACAGAATTTTCATGAGCTTCCAATTGCGTGTCAATACTCGACGTATTCATATTCTTGAACTAATCTATCTTATATTGTATCTCCGCCAACACATCATGTTAGTTTCTATTTTTACAGTAAGTTGAATATACCGTACCTATTGTAGAAATGTTTGGTATTGTTGATTTTTAAATCTTATATTATGTTTTATCTACAATCAAATTCCAATTCCTGATTAAAATGCACATGAAAAAATAAAAGTAATCATCAAAGGCGAGCCGAGTCGCCGGACCTATTGGATCAATTCAAACGTCACTACCTTATCCTCTGTTAGGAGAATCGTCAAGAATTCTTTGCAAAAACACATCATTGGTGACTTTAAACATAGAACAATTTGACACTATATATAGTGTAATTCGATCCTAGGTATCGGGCAAAATACACCTACATGATTTTATATAATTTTAGACCCCAGTGTATAGTGGAATAAATTTATCCTAGTTCACGCCTTCTATTCCACAACACAATGGGAAAACAAGATCGCATATCGAGTAAAGAAATATAGTGCAAAAAGAGTGATAAAAAATAGTAATAGAACAGCAATTCAATTTTATTTTTAGCTATGATTGATAATGTTATTTACATCTAGGTCACCAACAGCACACTTAACATTGTCAGCTAGTGATTGACCTCTTTTATCGTATCGAAGCAAGATTTTAAACTTGTTTGAAGATTTGACTATACTTTCGTTTCCCTAGGTCATTTATGAGGCCTCCTCAATTTGCGCTTGCCTTGTTACAAATTGCCTACTATGTGTATATTGTGCCTCGTAGTCATAAATAATCTGAAAGCATTCATCACTAACGGCATGGTTGTCACGATAATTTTGATAAAGTCGACACAACAGAGTTCCTTGGGAATACGATGACAAAAATGTGCTCAGGTTTGCTCAGTCTGAAACTCAACCGCGAAGTAGGGTGGGTGCCGCGGCGAACTGCAAGGAACAGAATATCAGTTCGCTGAATGCCAAAGGTGCCAGGAAATAAATTGTTGGAGCAACAAGAACGGCAAATCCCCAGTTCCAACAGATTCGGAATTATTCCCAAAATAAATGTAGTAAACACAACACCAAAATAGCATCAATCTTCCCACAAAATAAATTTATTGTACCTGTAAGTTTCTGTAGTATAAACTCGAAGACAACCAATACGCTAGTGGAATACCACATCTAAATTCACAAAAGCAAACAACTCTTATGCCATATAAGCAGACAAAACATCTATAACCGCACATCCACAAAGTGTACGGAAGCTACATACAGAATCAGTACACAAGATTCCCGACTCGTGTACTAATCCTATAAATCTTTTCGCTAGTATAAGAACTAATATTGTTGGTAAACTGTTTCTCACCAATGGATTTACAACTTGACACCTTCCAGTAGATATACATATACTTTCAGCCTTTCCTCAGTATGTTTCAATCCTAATTTGTACGTATAATAAACACAATAACTTTATCTCTCCAATAAGTGTGGGGCATTCCTATGCCAATATAGCTATTGGACCAATATGTCCTATTGACTTGTCGCTTGTCTCCACTAAGTGTCAAACATACATGTATACTCTAATGGAAGTACCGACTTACTTTAACGGCCTTTCCCCTGTGTGTTTCCGTTAGCTAACAGAGGTTATCACAGTATTAAAACCTTCACAATACTTGGACGAGATACATAATGGATAAAGGTATTTACAAATCTGCAAGTAACTGTACTTATACATTTATACACACATCCCAAAATCTCCTCTATATATATATATATATATATATATATATATTGCTATAATTATAGGGTTAATTTAGGGGTAGGTTAAGTCATAGGGGTCGTAGAATAAACCAAAGAAACTTCCAAATATCAAAAGCGCATAATTACAGATATAAGAGTAAATAGGTCACTATACATATTGTTAGTTGAGCGTACACTGTATATAACAGTACAAGAGATTAAAAGCATATCCAAGAGTAGCTACGAGCAAAGATAAGATTTAAAAATGTAACGAAATGCATCATAATTAAATCAACGGAAAACCTATATAAATTGGCTAGAAAAATATTCAACAAGTGCGTTAAATATATCATCATATACGCAAGCAAAATTATGCATTATAAATTGTACGTGACAGAAAGCATTACATTTACTCAAAAATCCAATTTAACTAGGAAATAAACAAACACCAAATTTATTTCTGTTCAGATTAGAATAAGCAAATAACAATCAATACGTGATTTAATGAACGAAAATTCCTGGGATTTCTAAATTAAATGAAATAGTATGTAAATGAATACGTGATGATTTAAGCGTTCTTCCAAGTATTTGAACTAAACAATTGGTAAAATTTCCGGAGTACAAAAAGATAAGACAAATGGTGTCGCCCAACACGTGAAAACAACAAATAGCAAACAAAGGGGCAAGGCCTATAAATACAATAACAATTGAGCAACGAGTGATTATAAATTTTAAACTGGGTTGTCACGATGCTCAAAAGTGTTAAATTATTCACGTAATCAGTTAAACGAATGTAAAGTGAAAAGTATTTTATAAAAGTGTAAAAATTGTGCCGATCTATTATAGACGGCTCTGGAGACTGCGCTGAAGACTGTTCTGAAGACTGTTCTGGAGACTGTTCTGGAGACTGTTCTGGAAACGACTCTGGAGATTACCTCCAGTTAAATTAATTTTGATAATCACGGACATGGTAAATGTTCTATTACTGTTTTGTTAATTATGGAGATGGAAAACCTTTTATTGGATTAACTTATGGGATTTTAAATAACGATTGGGATAGTATTTTGGTTGTGATGTCGACTTCCAAATTCAACTCTAAACATTCAGACTGGACACGAAAACTCTTGGGGATGCAGAAAAACTACTGAACCACTTCATATATATATTCGAAGGTTATGTATGAACCTGAAACTCATACAATAACTTCTGCCGATGTAGAACAGTAAATGACAAACAGAATTAACAGACGAAATGAAGTAAATATACAATGGTTCACACAATTCATGCAACCTGACTTTTCAGCGAATAGTGTAAACATGTATTACCACAACAGTAATCCCTTCTAAATTGAACGGTAGCAGCCAAGCCACAGTTTACATGTACCATAAATGACGAAACTCACTTCTAAACGTAGACTAAAACGATGATCCCAAAAGTAGAACCAAACTAGTACGTCAACATAGTACGCTTAAATCGTTCTTGCAATACAACACTGCAATAGTTCCCTAAAATGAGTCCCTGAAGTAGTTCCCTAAAATAAACGAATAAGCTACTGATGCATAACAGTACGCAAAAACGACGTACCACAAAGTAGGTAAACTACATCAATATTAACACACAAAGTAACAGTATGCATCAGTGAATACTTTAAAGTTGAAGTCAATAGGATCCTAAAAGAAGACAGCATTAATAAAAATTACGCCACAAGGGTGTACCTTCAAAGAGAGAGGTTTTAGTTCCGTCACAAGACAAAGTCGAAAACTATCACCATCCAAACATAAATCTAAACAGATGTTTCAACTAAAATCTCTGTAGCCGCTGAAATTCTCTAAAATCAGAGATGTTTAAGGCGGACACAGAACCTCGCCTTCTTCCTACGACAGGTTAAGCATAAGATGATGTCCATGTCCATAGTTAAGAAGGAAGTCCGACCAACTTAATGACAAATTTGACGTTCAAATACTGAAGCGTCAACTTGAAAAGTAGTGGTTAAACTACCAACAAAATTAACTAATATTAACCAAAATTGGATAATTATGAAAGTTACTAAAACAACGTTTCACGGTCCTGATACAATAGAACTTCTAACTCTTTTGAGTTTTTTGAGTCGATAGTTCGAACACAGTAATTCTTTAAATCAAAGTTTTTATTTGAATTTGAATTCTTCTGGCACTGCTGTACTTTATTCATTGCTATTTCTAACTCTGATATATTTTGTTCAGCAGCTTTTAGTTCAGATACTAACTGTTTTTTGTTGGCAGTAGCTTCAGAAAGCATGAAATTGAAGTCATTCCTTAATTTAGCAATAAGCTAATTTTTAGCTTATTTTCAACATGTGCTCCTTCAATTTGATGAATGAATTATTATCAAGTTGGGTGTCGTGGATATCCACTTAAATATCAATTTTCCAGCAATTTACACAAACAATTATATTACTTTTAATAAACTTACAAGTATTTGATCTTTGTATACAACTTCTATGGAAGACACAAAAACACTTATTACACACATAGATTTTACAAACTTTTCTGCAACACCCGAATTTAAGGAAATCATATTTATCATAGAGCTCTTCATTAATAATATCACTGGCATCCATGATGGCTTGACATCTGTATAGGAGAGTACTGTCTGCATGGCTGGGTAATTGATACACCCAAAATAAACACCTTCCATGTAGTATTTATTTTTGTAGAAACACGTTGCAACACGGCGGGGTTGCAATTTACCTAAAAAATGATCTTCACTTTTAAAAGCTAGAAGTAGTTAATAAATTAGCATCATAGGTGAAATAACTGGCGTTCATATTACCCAAACACAAACTAATTCGTGACTATTTACCGATCACCTAAGGACAGCTTTAAAATGTTGTTAAATATTCTAGAACGTGTCCTCTCTGCGATTCACCTTGCTTTTACTAATTGTAGAAGATTTTAATGTTAAATTTAACAAACTACTATGCCTAATATCCCGGGTTCGAATCCCAACACGGTCCGCTTGAAAAATGTTAGGCGAACATTTTTCACAAACATGCACCATTGTTCGGATGAGAGGTATAATGTACGTCCAGTGTGTGAGTGTTGCTTGAAACAAGAGCTCGGCAAAATTCAAAATTTCCAGGTAAAAAAAACTCGCTTCCTGACAAATATAGTACCTTCAGGAGGAGTAGTGGTAAATCAAATGTAGTGTATAACCTAATGTCGACTTTTAATTTGGTTGTACGCGTAACAAACAACACTCGCTTAGGTAATTGTCCAGATAGTATATTCTCGAACAATTTGTCTGACATAGATACAGACATTGTTAGTACAGGTTTTTCTGACCACTCTACTCTGAAATTCTCCTTTCTAATGCTAAATTAGGTAGTACAAGTAGTGTTAAAACTATCCGACTATTGATAACTTTAAGTGAATTAAAATTTTTTCAATTCCTTGATTCTATCAACTTTGACTATTCCACTAAACCAGACCTGTCAATAAATGAAAAATGTAAATTCTTAATTAATAGATTCTGCGAAACGCTCACTAATAGCTTTCCTACGAAAACCATTAGAACATCATCATATAAACCTCCTCTCAACTTGAATGGTTTGACAATAACTTAATATCAGTAATAACCTAAAAATCACTCGATGAAACCCATCAAGTTAATCAAATTGTAGAGAATTTAGCTTTAAATAATAAATTTCGGAAAGTGTATCGTGAAATCGTCAAAAATATAAGATTAAGGACCTCTCTACTTTTATTAGCCCCTTGAAGAATAAATGTCGAGCAATGTGGGAAATTATTAATTTAAAGAGATAAAATGACCAAAGTATTGCATATACCATTAGTCCGGAGTCATTTAATTGATACATCTCAAATGTGACCCCAACATTATCAATAATCTTGATGCCATAAACGATCACCCAATTTCACTTCTGGGCAATATTAACGTTCCTCATACAGATAGCTTCTCCTTCCAAAAGGTCTCTCACGACCAAGTAACAGAGGCTATTGTCTCACTCAAAAATGGCAACGTCATTGATGCTTACGGTATTAGTATTAATTTATTGAAAAGCGTCAAAGAAATTCTAATACCACTTCTTACTAAATTGATCAATATAAGCATAGGCAACAATGAATTTCCTGATTTGTTGAAAGTGGCTGTTATAATCCCTCTACCTACGAATTCAAATCATATATGCATGTACAATTTTCGTTCTATCTCCATCCTTCCAGCTATTTCAAAAATGTATGTAACCATATTTGAACAAAACCCCTCTGTTGATAATCTACTAATTAACAACAATCACAAAATGATTACGGTTCGAGCTTGGTTTACTCTAATAGTTTATGCATCAATTCTGCTAAAACCCAACGTATGCTGTTCGTTGTTCAGTTGAAAACCGATCCTTGAAGATGCTGAAGACTTGTTCATCTATTTTTAAATTTAAGAATGCAGTGCTTAAACCACATTGGTGTATTTGTAGAGTTTTGGAAACTTTTGTATTTAAACCAAAGTAAAATTTCACAGGACACACCTTTGCTTAAGTATATGGAAGTTAGCATTCCAAAAAGACAGTGTGGTGATCCTGATTAAGTTCGATGTCCAAAAAAGTTTCAAATAAATTCAAAATTAGAAGCAATATGAATAATAAGCCGCTTGAAATCTGTGCAAAATCTTTCCAATCGATTACAAGTAAAATTATTATATTTAAGTAGTAGTAGTAGTATTCATATTCCAGCTACAAGATGTATCCAGGGATATAGACTTGGTCGAATTGCGCGCATATTTTTTGAAATGAATGAATGTTGATAAGACTAAAAATCGAGTTAAGAGCGTTACAGCAGATGTTATAGAGCATATTAAAAGTGTAAAAGTAAGGAGAGCCATTATAACCGAAATAGATGCTGCAGTGCATACTTATCAGCAGAATTAAATTTGCGAAAAATGTATGAGCGTTTCCAACACTGGGATAGCTGGATAGCCCTTATAAATGTGTCAGTTTACCTAGTTTTTAAATAAATTCGAATAAAATTCAGACTCAACTTAAGCTCTATTAACATTAAGTAATAATTTAGGTAAAAATACAAATATGTTTTCCTTAACAGAAAATTTAAATTTCTTATCAATTTTCGCCAGATATTGCTAAAAAATATCCTAAAAAGACCTTAAATATAATCCATCAACAATGCTATCACTTCACATTTTTCATTTCCCATATTAAATTACATCACACTTATAAATCCCAATTTCTGGAAATATCGTTCATAACAAATATACAAAACAGTTAAATACCAGCTTTTCATTAATCATTTCTTGTCCATTCCAAAATACTCATGCTTTATGCTCTAAGTTCCATCAACAACATTTACATATAAATGTCCGTAAGCACATATTTCTTAATATTTTAAAATGTTCCATGCACGATAATATCATACTTAAATTTTAACCAACACTAATTCTGTCGGTAATTTATTGTGCAACACAATAAGCAAACTTTCACGTTCACTTCATTTACTGCTAAATGAATACCAACCGATTTATATAAAAAATTCACATATACATTATTACAAAGTATAAACATCAAAGCTCGTGATATCAATCACTATTTTAAACTCCATCATTTTAAAAAGGGCTAAGGATTTCCAGAAACCACTAGTATGTCCATTTCCAACTCACGCGGGTTTCTTGATTCATTATACCAACTAGCACATCTTTCTTATCTCGACATACCACAAAATCTTAAATTAATGGAGAGGTAAACTTTTCAGGTACTAATCGACGACGATAATTCCACGAATTCGTGAATTGAAACCATTAACCTTGTCCGTATAACTGTAAGTTCAAATAAATTTAGTCGTACGCCCGTTTATCCGACAGGAAATCTATATTCTTAACTTAAAACTGTTTGTTTCACCGTTCAATTTTCCTCACTTTTTCTTCTAATCGCGCGTATGTCTACATAAAAAAGTTCCATGCTTAAAATAATAGTAAATTTCACCAACAAAACGGTAATTTTGTAATCAATATACAAAATTCCGTCGCTAGTTAGCCCAAACACATAATTATCTTCACCTCGATTCATTTCTAGTTATATAAATACCAACCACTTACAACTAATTTTTAAAATTCACATGTACATAGCTGGATACATTGTAAACTATATCTGTAATTATTTCGGTGTATTATTGAATGAAATAATTTTTTATGACAAATGTATAAGAGATTCCTTAATTCTACACGCAAAATAAATAACGTTGAAATCCGTTTTCCCTGTTTGTGGTTTTAAAATAATTTATCAACCTGAGTTCCTCACTACTATGTATTTTACTACAAATAACGTTGTGATTTCGTGGTTTGAGTTAATTGTATGACACCCTAAACATTACATTTTATTACATTGTATGATTTAAGAAAATTTTGATTTCAGCGGTTTATATTGTCGCGACATTTATCCTATTCAATGGCTAGTGCGTTATTTCACTATGTATTAAATTATACCAATTTATTTTAAGAAAATTAATTTTTATTGCTATAGTTTTACTAACCACCCTAATTTGAAATTATATTTTCCAAAACAAAATAATTAAAATATCTTGCTTAATTAAGATTAATTATATGCGAAATTTATTATGCAAGGTGCGTCATATTTAATTTGTCCCTTCAAATGTGTTAAATAATATCCATTTAATTTTATAGCTAGCGCAGTGCACCCGCATTACAAAATTCCACAAACGAATCATGTCAGTAAGGAAAAGAGCTCAAACATACGAAAGGTCGTGAGGTTCATTGAAGCTATAGATGAAGCTAGTGATTTCTATAACGAAGTTATTGCAGATAATAGGAGCAATAGTGCAGGGTATTCTCAAAATAACTGAAATGAGCAATGTGGTAGTTAAGTTTATGTATATAACAATGGTTTAACACATTTTTTAAGTAATGAGTACTTATTATTTGATATAAAAATTAAATAAAGCGAGTTTCTGATCTTCATCTTTTCCCTCAACACCTACAACTGCCTTTACATTGATTTTTATGCAGCTATTTCCGTTAAAGTATTTGCAATTAAATTGAACAATATAGATTTGGTTAACCTGTTTAGAGGCGTCTCAAACTAAAATTATCACTTCCTGAAAAATTTGATTTTTGGACAAAGCAGATTTTAATATAACGGGCCACAATTACATAAAGAATTATACCTTACATTTGACACCATTAAGACAATTTTCATTTTCAAAACTAAAGCTAAGTGAAAAAATACAAAACACAGGATTTTGTTTAAGGTATTGTTATAATATAGATTCTCTAACTTCAGTATAAAATTTCTACAACTCAGCTCAAAAATGTTTTAAAAACACTCAAACTCTGCTACTTCTAGAAACGAGGTTTTCCTGCAGAGTTGAAAGTTTGAATATATAATTCTGATTGAGAGGCTGCTTAAAATCAACTCTTTGTTTTATGAGACTTCCTTGCTACATAAAGTTGATGTATTCGTAACTAGAAACTTTCCAAGAATACTGTTTTGGTGGCCGAAAACGCGAAAGTTTCGTAATGAAGTAGTTATATTTAAGCACCCTTCCGTATCAAAAGATTCATGGGCGTTTGTTCAAGCGTTTCTAGAAAAATACACAAGATAATAAATCAGGAACAATAAAATTGTCACAAGTCATTTTTAGCGTATTGCGGAAGTACGTGAGCCTTTTACCTAAATAGATAACTGCTAGATCGAAAGCTCACCACAAACTTTGCTGCAATATATCTTTCCAGCTGTTAGAACAGACGGTTATGTGGGGTGAAAGCTTTGCAATCAAGTTCTTAGAGCAAATTTTTATCATATTATTGTTTTGGGTATTATTTTCTAAAGAAATGCTAATATATTTTTACGGCATTGATACACTAGATATTATTAATAACAAGATATGTGGCATGCATTTTGAACACAAGTTACAATTCGGGGCTCGAGTTCCCCATTCCATTTATTCTAAACTCATAATAATCGGCACAAGCCATTTAAACAGTTGCATAAATAGTTCTACTCTAGGTAATAAATCTGAAAAAGATTACAGGTTGTTTTAACTTCGAAGCTTATCATTAACATCTTGTAAACTCTAAAGGATAGGATAATAGTTATATTGGAGAAGAGTTGATAAATATGGCGGTTTAATACTATATTAAAAGTTTGAGTTTCCAAGTGACACAAAATAACAAATAACGTGCACATAATTACGGCATTTTTTGAGTACCATGTATTTCCGTTATAAAATCATTTAAATGGCGATTAATTAAATTTCTAAACCACTAAATGAATTTCAAAATTTTACATCGGGACATGGATAGACTTGATTAAAAGATTTGATGGGGATTTGACGTTTATTAAAATATGGGACCAAACAAAAATATGGCGACAGATAGCGGTATAGTAAATATACCTTAAAAATAATATACAGTTTTTGTTATTCGATTTATCGAAGATTTATAATCTCCCTGTCTTTATAGCAGCCTAATATTTTGCAAAATAAACTTATTAAGCACGTTTGATACACTGCTACACGAATTGGAAACTATACGTTTTGAGATATATAGATTAAAGAACTATTTGTGGATCTAAAATAATTAATTAAATTCGCTGCAGAAATATGTCTTTATTATTATTGCCTTTATTATCCAACAGTAATATGATTCCATTTACAGGATAACATTAATAGTTAAATAAGTGTACAGTGGGAGAATAATAATACTTATGTTTACATGAGAACATGCGCAAAAGCAAATGTACAGGAACATAAAAATTGAATCTGCTGAGGACATCTGTCCAATGACTATCACATAACACTATAAGAAAAAGAGATTTATATTTCAGTAGGAATCAGTTGCAAGCGCTCAGTAACGTAATCTAAAAAACCTGTTAATGGTAAATAGTAAATATCACAACCAACACTTTACTTGTTGAACCTGCGAGATATACTGTAAATTGGGGAGTACTAGAGCATGTTTGTACGTAGTGTTTTCATGTAGAATGTGACAGAAGTTCGTATAAGCGTAGATGACACATAGAATTGTAGCTTTGATAACAACTTAGGAGCATAAATAGACTCACGCATAATTCTGTACAAAAACAGTTGACTGCGAATTGCCCGTCTTATTTCTAACTGTCTGAGCGCAACTGGGAATAGCAAGTCGTCTTGGTACACTGCCCTATATGGATAGGACCCAGTTTCCATGAAAACGACAAATTAAAAATTTTTACGCTATACACGTTCTAGTCTAAGTAGATGCTTCTTACATGGTGCATTCCGTATAAGATCGCAGTATTCCAATTTGGGTCTCATAAAACCGACACAGTACCGAAGAGGTAGAATACTCATTAAAGATTTGCGGTGCGAATAATAAATTCGCTAATTTTTACAGCGTTTTGGTGATACTATTAATGTAATCAGAGAAAAATAACCCCTAGTCAATCGAGACGCCAAAATCTTTAAGCACATAGAACATTTACAACATGTTTCTTTCAAACATCAAATTATTTCTAACAAGTACTTATTTACTTGATTAAAAAAAAGTTCCTTACCTTATTATAATTTTACAGAACAAAATTTCTTCTTTATAGATAATTTACCTGGTTATGATTTTCACGCTTGTAAGGTTTGTTTTGGCCAAAAAATCCTTGATAGAGAGTTTCGAACTCAACAAACATTTTTCTGGTAAAAATCCTTACAAAAATAAAATGATTAAAACTTATTTTATCTTAACTAAATGACAAAATTCGAATATCAGTTACAAACACTTAATACTTGCAAAAATCCACGAAACGCTTATTTATTCGGCTCGTAATTAAATATCTTCTTATTATAAATTGATGTCCAAATCAGCTTACCCGATTTTCATTGACATCTCCATTTAGAAATTAATGTGTATACTCGGTTTGATTAATGAATAGAATTTTAAATAGCTTTTTATATTGAAAAATTTACCATCTTAATTGTATATTACAAGATCAAATAATTACATTTATCCATTTCATATTTCTGTATGTTACGTTTAAAATATCACTTCTTTATTCATTGCAACATCGTAATTATTAAATTACAGAACTGCATTCTTCAAATATCATCTTCGCAAAGCAACAATTTGCGACTTAAATCAAAATAACATTTGGCGATGGAATTTATGAACGACTATATATAGTAAACACTTCCTTATATATACAAAATTATCTATTTCTAGAATGTAGTATTTGCACGATTCCATTCTAAATAATAAACGTATGTCTCACGTAATTTTCTGGGAAATCCTTATTAGCATTCAAAATGGTTGAGTTTTATTATCTCGTTATTTCGTTCTAGTTATTAATGACGTCCGTTGCTTGTCTTTGTTTAACACCCAAGGTTATTGTGGCGTCGCATACTAATCTAGTAATTTCGAAAAGTAATTAATAATTTTTATCAGTCATTCCATGGATTTTACGGATTTTTTCAATAATCGGGCCGCTTCGTGGAATAAACGTTTAATTATTAATGAGATATTTACCAAATAAACGTGTTTCTTCTCGATTTCTCTCGAAAGTACGAGAACATGTTTTATTTAAATTAAATTTAGATAATACACAGGGTATTTAATTTAAACTTTATTGGATTTATAATCCAATTTAGTTGCATTTTATAGCATATATTTGCTTACACGGTAAAATGTGTTTTAAGATTAAAATTAGGGTTTTTAATACAGGATTGATTGTAGTTTTTATGCTAAATGCGCAAAGCTAGCACTATTCTATGCTATTTACAGCAAATAAAAAGCATTTTTATCGAAAATGTATTGATAACTAATTAGTGAAAATAAATGGCTTTGCATTTATCTTAAGATGATCGATTTGCGTTCGCACTGAATGCGTTTTTAAGACATCTTAAAATTAATTATTTTTACATTTACAGCTTTTTTATTTGCTATTATTTACAATACGCTTATATCATACAGGGTAATTATTTATACACGCGCAATTACATTTTTCGCGTGTACATCAATGAATAAAAGTACGCTTGTATTATACGGGAGTAGCCATTGATTTACATAAAATTATTTTTGTTCCGTATTCCTTTATATTTTGGAGGAATTTATTTCTACAATTTGGGTTTCAATGATCTCGTGTGACCCTTTATCACGTCAATATATGTATATATATATATATATATATATATATATATATATGTTTATATATATATATATATAAAAGGTAAGTATTTCGCTCTTTATGACTATACTTCAAAATTTAATATTGCTATACTAAAATCTTGTGAATAGAAGTCTAAAACAGGTTAAAATTTTCTTGTTGAGAGAATTTACAAATTCGTTTGAGAAATCATTGGCTAAAGTTTTTTTAAACTTATACTAAAATTTCCATCTTATATTATAGTGTTTATTGCACTCGTTATGTTATGTTTATCATAAAAATCACTTAATAGTGATATAATAAATTATTAAAGTTAATCATCTGACCAGAAACATGTAAACATCTAAAAATTTTGATAGTCGATCATAATGAAGATCTTGAGAGTTTTTTTGAATGTTATTTAAAATTTAAAGTCTAAAAATATTACCTGCTGCAATTTAAGAACTGAAAATAATATTGAAGTGATATATTTTAATTATGCTCTAGTGTTTATTTTTTAAAGTTACCTTTAAAGCACTTACTTGTTACACAACTTGATTGATCTATCTCAGCCGTGCCCAAAAATTTATATAACAATCATATTTTGTTTTTCGCAAAGAATATTTTCTAATTTCTGATATTTGACGTAAATACAAGTACTGTGTGTTCAATTGATAAATAAACTAAATTAATAGAAAATCGTTACACTTGTTCGAAGCTATTTTTTATTATCAATTATTAAATTTAAAGTGTTGTGAATTTAGCACGACCCTAGGTCATGGATCTTAACCTAAATAAAGACAATTTAAAAAACTCTGAGTGGTATAATACTCAAGAAAAATTAAGAAAAATACAAAACAAACCACAACAAACATACAGGGAGTATCTTTAAAAATCTGTTGTACGCTATATGTTAGTCAAGAATCAAACTGAGTGGTTTCATAAATTATCCACATTTCGGTTAATGCAGGTTTAAAAACACAGATTCCACAGAGCTTAGTTAGTATTTCGGCCTTTTGATATTATGTTACAGGAACTCAAGGCATTGTAGAGCAACGCTTATGCAAGTGATGGGTAAGTATACACGGTGGTGGATAATTGTTGTTATGAATTTCATACCCATGGGGCTTAGTCGTTCTTGAGGGTTTCTATCTAAATCCACCTTCAAGTGTATTATTTAGATCTGCATCATACGACAGGGTATAATGGCGCCCAATACTTCGTCTATAGTTCATTGATTAAGCTCTTTAACTATATTCCATCTTGTTTCCCATTTCCAAGCTTATGCTCACCGCACACCTAGAAAGTCAATCGTTTTGCTGAATTAGGTTTTCATATTTCCTCTTACCATTCCTTAACACTACTAACCCCTTACCTTATATTTTAACAAAAAACCTAAGATTTTTTTGTCAATTTTATTTTATCGTAAAGGTCCCATAAGTAACGATCCAGAAGAAGTGACGACGCATTTCCCCAAAAGAAAAATATATCACAATGCTACTTAAATAAATCATAGTATCACATGTGTTTGAATATAAAACCCTATAAGAAGACTGTATAATGACATCACCCCCCAATTAAACGTATGAAAAGTACGCAGAAATAGACGAACGCCAGCGAATGAACAGAGAACAAGTGAGAGTGAATTATTTGTGAACCTTCAACAAGATCACATGTGCGGGTGAAAGTGAAAGGGTAGTCGTAGATATCCCGGGTGTTATGAAGTAACAATCGGACATAACGTGTTGTGATATCAAGAATTTTTGGCAGGCCCACAACATTCATAAATTGGAACGAATTAGTTTCCACACATACCTTGGAAGTAAGCACAAAAGATAAACGCATTGACTCCTGGCTAATAATGGTATTCTTTGTTCACCTGAAGGCGTAATCTGTAAGTTATTCATATATTTGAAATTGTTGTTTTTCTTATATTGTTGTATTTATGTAGCATGCCCTGTTTAATAGACTGATATAACGTCCACTTTAAGTAAAGCATAGTGTTAAATTATTCAATGTATAAAACCTAAACATGGTAAGTTTTAAACTCAAATTAGAGATATTGAAAATTTTTATTAAAATTAATCATCAAGGTTATGATTAATTGAGAATGAACTGACAATAAAATATTTACCACTCTATGTGTGTATTTGTTCACATTAATATCGTTATGTCGCTGATATTTACATTGATGTAAGTTACTTTAAAATTGTTGCATGTACACCTGTTTACAGAAAAATAAAACAATTTATCGTAAAATAGATTTAGGTAAGATATGAAGTTAAAATTGGTTGTTTTATTGTAACAATTTTATTTTTGGTTGATAAATCCCTTCATTAAAAGTGCGAAAATAATAAAACACTTTTATTAAATAATGTCGTAATACATTTAACAAGTAAAATAATACATTAAAACAGCATCTTGATTTGTTAGTCTATTTGTGGTTGGATGTCGGTGTATTCCACAGCCAGTCGCAGGCGCGTTTAGGTGTGACAACCTCCCCTTGGATCCTCCGATCGTCCGAGCGAGTATGATAATCACTCGGCCATACGTAGAAGAAGTAACAAGATGTATGAAAGAACGATGGCCAGTAATCTGCGTATCAATTTTAATGAGTGAGCACATTTTCTGAATAGCGGTTGGTAAAGTATAAACGTTATTATCTTATTTAATTTGGGAAAATTTGTTTAGCGCGACGAGGGATTAGGCGACGAGAAACATCACTACAATCTACGATGCACTTAGAATTTTGAAAACTTTAATCGACTTTAAGAAAACCACTTCATTTTACGACGTGTACGGTGTACTTGGAAGATGGAAATTTGATCTAATTTATAGAGGATCGTTTGTTACACAGAGTAAAAATGCTACTTTGGTAGAATATAGGCAGTAAATTTCGCATGGTAAAACAAGTACCTAATCAAGGCTAGGAATGCAGTTTTGTTTGGTTCGTAGTAGTTCTAAGAAATTCTTTTGTGTTTCACTTTAGAAACACGCTATTTTGTTCCGATGTGTAGAAGTACGAATATGATATTTGCTTCAACTATTGCTAAGCTGGATTTCCCAGTGTCAAACTTAAAATTCACTCATTTGATTTTGTAAGAAACAACACGTTGCTTCAGTATAAACTGTTAGTTACAACAACAGGTGTTACTGACGTCACTTGTTTGTCTGGAATATGCTGCTGACACACGTATCCTTGAAAGCAAATGCTTAGCACTGCGTTACTACCACTTTTGAAAACAAGAATATTTTTGTGATCATTTTCATTATAAACTAAAACTAGTACTTTTAACTTAAAGAGGAACATTTGTATAGTAACTTTTGTAATGTAATCGACCTGAACAGATCTGAACGGGTTAGAATATCTTTGTGTAATAAGTTACACCTTGCTGTAATATATTTGATCATGAATAAGGCTGATAAACCTTACTTTAAATTTACGAAAAAATTCAAGTAGTTATTCAATTTTGTTGCATTGCATTTTATTTAGAAAAAAAAAGAGATTCTTTTTAGTAAATTATTAGTCCAAGCTTAAAGTTTTTTATTTTGATCAAATGTGATCAAACCTAACCACAGGAAATTAATATCTTTAAGAGTTGAATTTTGATGCCAACCTTATATAGAAAATATATTTTTAATATTTCTTTAGGTATGTTTGCGGGACACAAACAGTGTTCCAATTTTCTATTAATCTAATTATTATACTTTCTTACAGGAACAGCGTCTTATTCTGTTAAGACAGGTTTTTGTCATCGAAGGCGATCTTTCTTTCTTTGGGTCTCCACGTCCGCCCTTAGAAATATGCCATGCCATTAACGTGAATCAGTCCGGACTTGGTGGCGCCTATTTGTTTTAGTTTGAGTATGACCCACCAACAGATTTCGACTTAACCCCCCCCCATTTCTCATAGCTCTACCCAAGGAATAGACCCCTAGTTACGTCGGAAGACTTCGTTTTGCTGACACCCAACGTCTAGAGTCAGATATATATAATAATAAGAAAAACGCTTCACTGGCGCCCATTTAAGAAATACGTAACATTATTTACTTAAACATACAGGTAGCGTTTTGTAAAAGGAACTCCATTTCACCAGGAGAGTAAAGTAATTAAAATCCCCCAGATGTACAACTCTCACTAAACAAGATTAGATTAGACGAGTTGGCATAGTGTCGAAAGTTGTTCAATGTAAGTGTTATTGGAAATGTAGCATTGAAGTTGCACCTCATGAATTGTTACATTTTCTAATTGTTTCTGTATGGACCCACTTTTGCACCGCTGTAGTTGGCCGGTGATCCTTATTTTGTTACGGGATTCCCTCTATTTCTGGGTACTTCCAAATTTAAGAATTTGACGCTCCATTCACCCGTAACAAACCAGTCGTTGATAATTTTCTTTAGAACTTTCCAACAAACACAGCTGATGTAGAACTCATTTACAGTTTAGAAACCAACATACAGCCCTCAACACGGCTGTTAGTTAGTACTTTCCTAGTAAATCACCTAAAGTATTCATGGTTGAATTTGGCTAAATGACGTTTTGAAATTTTCCATTTAGTATGTGTATAATAAATTGATAACGGTGTTCATATAAGTACGAAAGACCTTCTGATTCTAATCTCGCATGTATATTGAACATAAATAAAGGCGTTTCAATATCGGCATCAATATCAACCTCCTCTCGATTGAGAGAGAGTAAGTAGACCTTTTCAAAGTAGTTTAACTTAAGAATCCAAATAAAAATCATTCTATCCTTTTTTATTAATTGTAAAAGTTAGCGACGAAAACTTTCTCAATAGCATTTCCAGTGCATCAAGTTCCAGTATTCGGAAACATGTAAATTTCTACACAAGATAATAACACAAACCCTAAACTCAATAAATTATAACACTTGGAGTTATGTGGTGGCAAATTATGGTTAGCATCTAGAGCTTGCCAGAACTGGAGAAAAATCTCGATAATGTTTACGTGTAAACTGCTGCGAATTACTTGGTTAGCTACACGGTGGTAGTAAAATATTTCATGGAGCTAGTACATATTTGCTTCTTTATGGTACGACGCAAATAGCTTGGAATACGCAATGCTACGATACATATTTGGTTAGTTTTGTAATACATGAAATAACTTTATATTAGCTTAGCAATCCTAGCGTGTTTATGAAGTTAGTTGAACTTGTAAACTAGCTTCATTTTAAAGCTTGTCTGGATATTTAATGTATCTTAGGTATAAATGGAATTAAGATACAAGCATTTTGAGGCAGACACTATTATCGTTTAATTGGTGGTAGTCTCTACATTATCTTCCAAAATTAACTTCAAGTTAAATTGGTAACGATGCCAAAGGATGGTAGAAATTGTGTAATTTTGTAATTGCAAAAGTAATTAATTAAATGAAATAAATTCATCTAGAGTAAGCTGTAAATGTATCACGAAATTATAGTAAAATTATAGTAAACTAATCATGTACCGCAGGTTTAGTATATTAGTTATTTACGTGAAAAATACCTAAATATCTTATATGTCAGAAGCATGATCCATGCTGGACGAACACAGTGAGTGGCACAAAAACAAAGGCATTACGCCAGTTATTTCTGCTAAAACATCACGTGCGCAATTTTTTCTACTTTTTGTTAAAAAATAGCTTCTAAGTCTTTTATAATAAAATAAATATTAATCCAAATTATTTACAAATTAAGTTGGTAGAAATGAAAAACATTTCACTTGTTAGTTGACAACTAACGATTCATTATCGGAGTTTTGACAATGAAATTTTAGAATATAACAAAGTCTGAAATGTTATCGGTGGGTTTTGGTGTTAGGCACCAGTGAAACAATAATCGGGGCTCCACATGTGGGGTTCCAGCGAAACAAAAATTGGGCGCAAGAGCCCATCCACTGTAACAACGAGTAGCTTGAGGTTCAATTCACAGTAGAGAATGAGTTTGGACATGAGTTGAATATGGTAACTCAAAATCTCAACAAAAAAAAAAACGCAGGGCATCCCTGCACCTTTAAGCATGAATAAAAATTAATTTGACTGAGGAAAGATGCAGAAACCCTCTAACAATTAGCTCAAGATCTATAAATAAATTACCAACAATTTATACAAATATTTTCTAAATCTGTCTGAGTACCAACGTACCACAATTTGCTGTCAAAGTTGACTCTGAAAAGATAGTAACATAATTAAAATTATCGTTACCCACACTATTTGTGTTCCTTCAAAAATATTAAAGTTATAAATTGTAAATACACTTTCTATAACACAAAGCATAGAATGTTGCATTTTAATCTTAAATTATGTTAGGAGCTTCTAAAAAATATTTCATTTATCCTTTTCAGATATAAATACAAAATCAATCCAACTAAACATTATAATAATAAAGTCAAGGTTCTTATTTACAAGTTAAAAGTTTAATTAATCAAGTCCACTTCTTGATTTCTAAAATCAAGTTCATTTAAAACTCTCTTTCATTTAAAAACAATTTCAAAAATATAATCATATTCATTTAAATGAAGGCCAAACATCAGTACTTTATTTCTTCACATGTGTTCGCTTTCTCTATAATATGTTTACCAAGAAACAAATACTTCATGTATAATTATTGATATAAAGATTTATAATAAACAATCTATAGTAAAAAAGAGTAATATGCATTGAGATTATTACTTGTAATGCAAGTGTATTTTTGAACTAACAACATAAGGGTTTTCCGCTTGTAACAATTCAAAATAAATTATGCGTTTGCATTTAATTACGTCGTAGTTTGAAAAGTTAAAAATTTTTTTAAGTGACGCGTAGGAATTTGCAGAGACAGTTCACCATTAAATTAAAAAACGTGAAAACTTACAAATAAAGTATGAAATAAGGGTAGCTGAATTACACATTAGATCCTATAGATGTCATTTATAGTAATCGATAAGCTCATGATTCTCTTTAATTAAATTTATTAAATTTAGTTAGAATTTTTCCTTTTGTTTAAATTTTTAGAAATAAATTATTGTTTTTGTTCAAATTTTTCAGAAATAAAATGTAATTGGATGTTGGTAGTTATAAGTTCTTAATGTTAATCTAATCTAATATAAAATTACTTATTCAATTATTAAATCAAAATTAAGTTTTCTGAATTTCTAATGGCCAATTGATTTGCAAGTTTTTCAAATTGTTGGCAGACACTACTAAACGTCGAAACGTGACATACAAATGAATACTTAGTATTTCATTAAATGTAGCTTTTGATTACAATACTCCCGACAATAGGAAATAATATAACGCGTCCGCTACTACCGGTATTGAAGCAATCGACACTAAACGGTCGTCAATAACGTTAGTCGATTTACGCCCATTTACCGTATTGCATCGTAAAACTGCACCTCGTTAAAGTTGATGCACTAAAGATATTTAGGGCGAGGAAGGAGGTGCTCTTTTAAATACTTTGATGGCGCCCTATATTGCTTTATAAATGAACTCTTATAGGCCTTAATCCCTCTGAAACACGTAGCTTTCCTAATTATAAATTTAGGGATGTCAAATCCCAAAATCCTTTAACACAAACAGCTTTCTTCAGAAAATTCCAATATAGACTAGCTTATAATCGAATTCCATTTAAACCAGTGATTGGAAGAAGTTTAAAGGAAAGTCTAATCTAGTGTCATACAAGTTATAAATTTTACAGCACTGTATTCTGTAGTATCACCTTTCTGAAACAACAAAATCAAGCGATGTGTGAATAACACTTTGCTGTATTGGTGTTATGAGTTACATACTTTTTTATTCTACCGTTAAAAATCACCAATATTTTCTTCCATACAAATAGTATTAAAATTCATAACACTTCTGTTGCTAGTCAACAAGCTACAAGAGATGAGTAATTAAAAGTAATATTAAATTGATTTTTGAAACGAAAATCCCTATTTTTAAAACATGCAAACCTGTTTAAACACACGTAAGTGTGTTAGGACATTACGTTTCTTGTTTAAGTTAATTTTTCATTTAAAAACGAGTAGTTGAGTAAAATCATTGTTATTAATAAAAAAAACATTTCAAGTAATACATACCAAATTTGAGTAAAATATAAAAGGAATTTTTAACCTTTGTTCCCGTTTCATTTTCATTGGAGTTTGTACTTTTGTTTTTACGGAAATGGAGTTAACAGGAAGGCGCAGTGTAGAATCCGCAACATAATAGCAATCTACACTATAGTATTTTTAGTTTTCTGAACTGACAACTAAAGCTTACCTATTCGGGGACATTAAATTGACTTACAGGTTCATCTTGTAGCCCATTTGCTATACTTTTAAGGTTGTCTATGTGGCATCTTTTTATTTAATTTCTCCCCCATTCTATATAAACACAAGCGAAATAAGGTTTGTTAAAAAATAAAAGATATGAGATAAATAGGACTTCATCATAATTCCACTTCGATTCGTTAAAAAGGCACATCGTTATGATAGGTGTACGTTCAACAATACAACATAGCCAAATACTTACTGACAATATACGAATGTAGTGTATGGTCCAATTATAGAATGATAACAATAAAGTTCTACACCTTATTTTGGCGTCACATGCTTTACTTCAATAATTAGGGATATGAGATTTTCAGTCCTAATTGGAATGTTATTTCCCATCATTATTTTTGTAATATAAGTAGTTATGACGCATAAGAGTGCGATTGTTAAATTCCCTATAATTTATTTTATGTAATCTGTCGGATAAACATTTTCACACGCTTTAAAGATGTGCTGTCATTGCCTCAACAAACGAAAACGTTTGACGTTTGGAAGGATTATGACGAGTTCGTGTGAACAGACGCCATGATTGAGCAAATTATCTTGAGCTACCTAACTGAACAGACGATGTGAAAGTAAGGGGCGGTGATGCAGTGAAGTATCTGTGAATTCCTACATTTTCCCGTTACATCTATCTTAATATCTTTGTTCCTCATGTTGCTGGTTAATTCTACGAACGCCGCTGTAAATTTGTGAACAAATATCCCGCCGACCCAAACGAGCGAAAGGACTAATACATAGCATTTTCCGCGCATAAATATCCGCAAGACGAGGAAACCGCAATTAGCCATACCTACCTTAACTATCAGATTGCACAAGGTAAGCAATTTCCTCGAATTATATTATTATCTTTCATTCTTGTTAAGAGTTGTGTAGTATTATTACGATCTCTATACGATAACGCGCTGAACTAAAGTACGTTTACCTGTAACTGTCCTTACAAATAATAAGGGTGTTGATCAACAATTACGTAAGCAAATAACATCACCTTTAGCTGACACAAACACCATGATAAACATACACCTCATAAAAGACATCGTAATCTTTTATCGCCGACTATGTCATTATGAAGGAATCTGTAATTCCTTTAGTTTGTTTTTCAACTTCCTATAGATGTCGCTCGCATCGCCAAATCTTGAGTAAATAAAGCAGAGAAAAAGTAATTTAGTCTATACGTGTTTAGATGAATTTGTAGTTAGACTGCAGTATAAATAAATTAAATTAGTGATACAAAGTATTGAATAAATTAGAATTAGCGTTACAACGTGTTTAAAACTGTATTCGAATATTAATACGAGTAAATTAAGTATGGATCGCTTATGCCTTCAAAAGGAAAATGAAACATTTAGGACGTTTGCTTTTAATTTGCTAGTAGTCTTTGTTTACTTGTAAAATTAAAGGAATGTCAGTTTCACTCATGGCGGCCTATGTAATAGTTAAATTTTTGATATCAGAAGGTCATTTGTCACAAAGATTTCCTGACAACAATCCATTCTAAATTCTCGAATATCTAATTACCCACATGAGTTCCATTATTCCTCAAAGAAATATGACAACCAGACCTCCTATCCATTAGATTACGAAATTGATCGAACCTGTACTCACACAGATGACTCGCATCACGAATAATACAATTAAGACCGAGCATAAAGTCACACCCTACCCCTATGCGCCATAATAGCACAATAGATGACGAACACGAAGAGACAACAATCAACCCGATAGAAAACAATTATATATCAGAACTTCAGTTTATTTTACATTAACGTGTAAACTAGAATGAACACTCCGGCCTAGGAATGGTTAAGAACAATAAATTATTTTGAATGGAAATGAATTGAATAACTACTTGCAATACAGTAAAAACTGTAAATATGCTAAAACAAACAAAACCACACATATCAAAATACTTATGAGTTTGGTCTTCGTAATTTTATTGAACCTCATCCTACAAATATTAGTTCGAGGTTTCGTGTGGGGTGATCAATCAACTCCAAACTTTTCTATACGACGAATGAGCGAGCATCTACTGTATCATTAAAAATAATGATGTTTTCAAAATAGTAAACGATACAAAGTGTTCTAGCTACCCTGTTCCATGAACCTGTAAATATACCGCCTTTGTGCGGGTTTTGAGAATGAACATAAATTTATCAATATGCTAATATCGTACGCGACTTATAAAATAACTTAACCAATGTAATTAGAAATTATTGTTCGACGTTTAAAATTCAATCCCAACTACGTATAACAACATTATTATATATCAATCAACGTAAAAGTTTCTGAGATAAACACACAGTTTAAGTTTTCCGTGGGACATCTTCACTGAAGCCGCGTACCTCGTTGGTGATCTTAATGGTTGCGATGACAATAGTATGGATGTGTAGCGGACGTCTACTGATGCCGGCGGGCTTAGTAAAGCTGAAGAATCATTTATTACTAATGGCACAAACAAACACTTGATTAACTCAACCGATACAAGTACTCAATGCACACACACGCACGCACGCACGCACATACGCACGCGCACACACGCACGCACGCACACACACGCGCACGCACGCGCGCGCACGCACGCACGCGCACACACACACACAATTGACAGGGTTGGCAGTCATACCCATACTAGGCGGCTCCGTGGCGTAGTTGGTACGTGTGTGACTATTACGCCCAAGGTCCCGGGTTCGTATTCCGACACGATCCGTTTGAAAAATGTTAGACGAGCATTTTTCACAAAAATACGCCCTCGTTCGGATGAGAGGCAAAATGGAGATCCCGTGTGTGAGTGTTGTCATGCACGTTAAAGATCCCTACCTTGCTTGGAAGAGCAAGGGTTCGGCAAAATTCCAAATTTTCCAGGTAAAAAAATTCGTTTCCTGGCCAATGTAGTACCTTCGGGTGGAACATTAGAAAATCACATGTAAAATCATATCCATACTCCCTGTATGTCTCTTGACTGCTGTCACAAAAGCTACTCGAAGATTACTTACAGCACCTATCCTTTATATAATTCCTACCCGAGCAATACGAACACCTAAAATACTACATTAGAACAATATGCATTGTATAATAACCTTCGTTAAAGTGGATAAAAGGCGCGCGACAAGCATTTAATAAGCTACTCCATCTGAAACTCTTGCTTCATGCGTTTTCAGAGAAAACGACCATTAAAGCAATGTAAAAAGTCACAGCACAGAAACAATCTACGCTACGAAGTTTTTACTTTGCTGAACTAGAATAAGAACCCCACGCCCTTTCGTAGCAATTAATTTTAAACTACCTATAAAGTTGATCGGCATTCCAGTTAAATCTTAATTAAACATTTCATCGCTGCAAGTTAACCTCGGTAATACTTATAAACAGACTAGAAATTTCTTCCGGCATTACTTTCTTGAAGATAACTGCACGAACAGCCGATATAGTTTTTTAAATCAGCGTCTCTCGTTCCTCCTTCCCGCCGCCTTTGGCACATTATTCTACAATTACTTTTTCACTAAATAGATGAAACAATTTCACAAAATATACGGTAAAGGTTAAAATTACAAGTTTCGTAGCTGCACGTTCAAGAATGTAAGCTTTCGTTTAAGTCTAATACATTGTTGCTCTGTTTCCTATTCTGACATAAAGGTACAAGTATATTATAAGGACGAAATAACCAACACTTGTTACAATGTACATTGAACTAGGATACCTATCCATACTGAAGCCAATTCTACTACTTCGTAAGACTTAAGCTTGTCTACCAATCATCTTTTTGAAACTTCGAACCTTGATGCATAAACACAAGCACTAAAGGGTATTTAACAAAACACAAATGAGTAATACGAGGGAAAACGAAGATTTACACAACATACTCTACCCCCACACCCACCCAACCATCTTTCCAAAACCAAGTTACCTTTGATTAGCATTCGGGCATAATAATGCAACCCCATAGCCATAAAACAATGTACAATGTGACCTTTTTGTAAAATGCATGATGGTAAAATTTCGACACTTTTCCCACTGAAACTACGGTCTCTAATGAAAATGATGAAAAGATTGAAGACAATGCTAATTCTTCGAATTGCCAGAAAAACTACAAGCGCTGTGCCTAAAGCAATTTACAAAACAAGGAAATTCTAAAAAGGGGAGAAAATTTGACTTGCCATAAATTAAAAATAGTAGACGTACATTCTCTTAAGAAACCATGTACTGGTAAATGCAAAACTAAATGCTTTACTAACATTTCAGAGGATAGATAAAAGAAGCTAATAACAGTTTTTGGGCTTTAAAACTAAAGACCGGAAAGATTTTGTTTTAAATTAAACTAGCAAAATCCCTGTTAACAGAAAAGCAGCGAGTTAAGGTTCGGGCCTTGGGAGCTGCCTTTTTAAAAACCAGTTCCAAAACTTCTTAACAAATTTATTTTATTTATACAGAAATTAATTGTGGAATTTTGACAAGTTGATTCAAATTATTCTAAGTTTAAAATTAATTAATAAATATACTATTTTGGGTAATCTAAGCAGACTGCAATGCTAAAGCGGAATACTTGAGTGACTGCCGGGTCCTTGAACTCCCGGGCATTTTATAATGTTCCTACCCCCTCACATGGCTGTGGGAACTTGCAGACCTCATGTCTGCTTATTCTTAATACTATTCGTAATTACAATGTTGTAATCTTAATTTGTAAATAATCACGGTACCTGACCGTCTGTGACCTGACATCTGCAGTGTCACTATCGTCTGCGATACAAAGTAGCGCATCCGTTCTCATGAACGTTAATAAACCTTATAATTGTCCTTGTATTTACTTTGTTGCCCTTCACTTAACATTTTCTTTACACTTTCTAATAATTTCCTAATTATTTTATTTTATGCAAGATTTTTTCTTATCCACTCTAAATTTTGGAAACAACAATGATAAAATACTGTGGAATCTATCATAGCATCACATTTCACCTTTACCTGACCGGAGAAAAGCGAGAGCTCCTAAATATAAATCTAATCGTGAAACCATTGTAAAAAACATTAAATCTTTTGAGACAACTATTTCTCATTACAGGCGAGAACACGTGTCAAACCGCCGATATTTTGCTAGTGACCTTTCGATAGTCCAAATGTACTAGGATCTTCTAGTAAATATCTCAACATAAAATGTTCATATGACCAGTACCGAAGTGAGGTGCCAAAACAAAACACTTCATTTGTCTTGCGACTATTTTTCACATGGTAGAAAAATCCCTGCATCGCTTAAAGAAGATCTATGACTTTGAACATTTTAAACAACTAGGTCAGTTCAGCTCACCAAAAGTTAATGTGATTGAAATAAACCCAAGTGATTTTAAAATAGTAAGATTGTTCTGCAAAAGGGACACAAAAAAGAAAAATGCTACTTGAAAAAAGTCTTTTAGAAAACGTGACAAAAATGTGCGTGGAGATGAAAAAGCACAAGAAAACAACAGTGTGGAACAGAGGTAGCAGTACCTACCTACGAAATATTGTTGCAATCCAAGTTAAAAGGAGCAACAATTACTTAAAGTATAAATGCAATTTCTTTCAAGATGATGATGAGTGGAAAGATTTACATTTCCTAAACCCTACATCTGTAAAAAATAAATTAAAAATTCAAAATTGTCATTACAACCTGTTGGAATTTCAGCCTCAAGGAAACAGTTCATAAAACAACCTTTTTAAATCACAAAAAGGTATCATTCCTCGGAGTCAGTTTTTCTCCGAAGAAACTACCAATGATGGAAGAAAGTTCATCTTAAGAAATTAAAAAATTTGTCACCAAACTGATCTATTCAATTAACTCAACAGTTCCAGGTTAAATGTTTATTTTCACTAGATATTGTTTCAAACTGAAACATGATCGGATGTTTTTTTATTCTTTTATAAACATTAACAATTTGTTGTTTCTCCATAACTCAGTACCGGTACTGTTATTCATAAAGAGTTGTTTGTATTTTTCTTTTTCAATTATTCCGTTAGAAAAATAGCGAAGTCATGTCTATATAATGAACTGAATTGTTATATAAGCATACAAAATTACCTGTGAAAGCAATATTGGTTGACAAGCTGTAGTATTAATTAATATGCAAATTCGTTTTTCCATAAAAGGTTAGTTTAATATTTATATAAACACGAGTTTTGTATTCTACAGTTGCTCTCAGAAGTGTTTATTAAATGTACAAACCTGAAACGTTTGGTTTAATTTTATAAATTCCCTGAAAATGTGTATTATTAGACCTACCCAATAATAATTATTAGGCTGGTTAACCATAACTAGCTGTCAACTACCCGCAAGGTAATCTTACGGAAAGCATTAATCGCAAAATAACGCGAACGATACGAAGTACATACTTGTTATAATCGGCATTTTAAGTGGGCATTATGTATGAATAATCTTAAATTATGGTCCATTCGCCGAATTATTTGTATTTCAGGGAACATCATGTTATTCCTTTCATTTGTAATATTGAATTCCACGAGTCCAAGATCTTGGAAATGGGACGATCGGATGTTATTATGGTGGTTTACCAGCTATTACTATCGAAGACAGAAAAACGTCAGCATAGGCATAATTCCAGTAGTAAGTTAGTACAGTTTGTTCTCGGGGATAGGTATTAATCAAGACTCGCCCGCAATCATCTAACAAGTCGAAAGGAATTCAAAAGTTTGTCTTACTTGTTAAAAGACCTGCCACGATCGTTGCCGTTGTCGTTCATAACTCCTTTGAGGTAGTTAATGATGCCGCTGAGAGATCTTAAGGCATCCGAAAAATGTGGGCCTTAGGCCTTATACCCAAGGCGATATGTAACTAGTTTTAAACTTCAGTAAATTTTTTGTAATTGTTCAATTTAAAAGAGGGGTTGCAGCATATCGAGAACCCTTGTTTGTGATGTGAAGTGGGAAGATTTGTGTGACTTATGGAAAAGTGTCCGGGTGCTTCGGGGTGTTTGGTTCGGTGGCGCCCTAGGATATGGATACACAGCCTTTAGTGGAGAGGATAGTTAGAAGATGGGCATTTCGATAATGCTACTGGCGATGTTAGATAGGTGGCAGAATTGTCCCTATGCACATTTGCTCGGACTTCATCAACAGTTTACGTTGCATCGCTATTAAGTTTTTAATATTTTGTTGCGTTGGTACTGAAAGTACAGTTATAACCTTCGTTTGTATATTCATTTTAGTTTGCAATTAAAAGCCTACGTAAAATCTTTACGTGTTGATTATTATTACAATGCATTTACCTAAGAACCTACGACAATTATTCAATATCAAGTAGTACTTTATAATAAACATAAATTCTTACGTTTAAAATTGTATTTTATATTAGACCAAGGTAAAATGAGTACAAAGTGTTAATCGTTCAATAAGGACAAAGTTGTATGTCGTTTATGTTTAATTTCATTTATCGTTATTTACATGTGAAACAACAGCTAAAGTAATAAAGACCAACAGCAGAATACGGTATTTCGGAACTAAATCAGAGCGAACACGCGATAATGGAGGTCATTTGTAGATTAATTAGACATAGCTAACACCTTAGAACAGTTACAAAATTTTATGGCATAGGTATCGCAAACCTTACTGAAGAACTGATAACGATAGCCAATTGTGCTCCGTTATGAATTTCTATCATAAATTCTAAACGTATAATAGAGCGAAATGGAAATCAAGTGCTAGAATAATAAATATAGTTCGCAACAGTACGTCTATGAGTAGAAGCAGTAACAAGTAAAGTTTTTGAGACATGCTTTCGTCTCTTGACACCATACCAAAACCAACTTTAATTAATTAGGTAACTATGGACATTTTTCATAAACTCATCCTTCATTTTTGAGACATTTACATGCTAAACAGATGTAAACTAAACTTTTAAAACAAACATTTTCATAAACGCATGAATATTTAAAGGTAGTAACATCAAAGCAAATATGGCGATTCGTTATGTAAAGCGTTCTCTGGCAGAATATTGTTGTGGCTTTAATATATTTGCCATGGCATCCTTGACGGTGCTTTCTATTAAATTATGCTAATAAATATTCAACAAATTTAATGAGGTTTGTAATTATTTTACGGAATATGGCAACGAGTATCTCATCTCTGCGGTTAAATAATTTTGGCAATACATCTGTATTTAACGAGGAGGAACTCCACTTTCATTTCAATCGAACTTCCTTACCTTGGGTTTGTACAGACTTCGTTTAGGTCTAATATGTACACCAAATTCAACTTTTATAAATTTTGCCACTTTATATCCGTAATCAAACATTTTTAACCTTTATAATAATTGATGATTTGCATATTTGCCCGCCGGTTCTTAAGAAAAATGCAATAATTGTGAAAAAAGTCGACAAGAAAGATCTGGTCTTAGATTTACTCTGATCTGAGATTACTTAAAAGTATGATGCATCTATCTATGCCAGTAGAACATTTAGAAAATAGAAAAGATTTTCAATCTGACAGGAGTTAACGAATGTTTATAATTCTACAATTATGAAGGTATACACCTTACTCAGCTCAACAATTAAATCAAGATGATACAAATTTCTGTATTTTGAATCTGTTATATTCAGTCACCATTTATTGTTTGAATTGTGAATTTACCTAATTTGTATCACAAATCTCATTGTTCGTTTCCTTTGTTCGAAATGTCGATTAAATGTAAACACAACCTTCCGACTTTCGATACAATTATTATAATACTCGAGAACAATGCAACCAAGGTTGCCAACGAATACAACGACGGAGAGGTGACAGTTTGTGATATTCCTAACTTTTTTATAAGTCGTCACTTCCTTTGGATCGCTATTTTTGAGACCCCCTACCATAAAATAATTATGACAAAAGAAGCTTAGGTTTCCTGTTTCTAATATAAAACCCGGGGTTAGGAGTGCTGGAAAATGACATGTAATCCTTATCTTGCTTAAAACAGCAAGGGTTCGACAAAATTCAAAATTTGCAAGTACAAAAACTCGCTCTCTGGCCAATGTAGTAGTTTCGGGTGGAGCATTGAAAAATCAAATATATGGTGAACATAAGCTTGAGAGTGGGGCTGACAATTTATGGACAATATGAGATTGAATTAAAGGGTATAATAAGTGAACAATAAATAAAATAGCGGGTGCCACTATAGTCTGTCGTATGATGGAGATATAAATAATATACTTAAAGGAGGGTATAAGAACCCTTAAGAACGATAAGCACTATGAGCATGAAATGCATAATAAGATAATCAAGCAACACGTATACTTTCTCATACGCACGTAAGAGCTGTTCTACAATGCTTTGAGTTGAGCTGATCCTGTAGCACAACATTAACAATTCGAAATATAAATCAGACTCTACGGAGTCTGTTGTGCTCAAAAACCGTATTAACCAAAATACGGAAATTTGTTAAACCACTCAGTTTGGTTCTTGACTCACAAATAGTACACAACGTATGAGGAAATTAGGAATATTCTTTACTTAAAATATTTTTGTTACATAAATTTTGGGCACAGCTGCGATAGATCTATCAGTTGTGTACCATTTAAGTGCTTTAAATGTAATTTAAAAATAAGCACTAAAGCATAAATTATATATATATATATATATATATATACACATATATATATATATATATATATATATATATATATATATATATATATATATATATATATATTGTTGTGGATTAAAAGGGGTAAATCAGTGTAAAACAATAAAATTTCAGCAACCCTGTATATAGAAAAAAGCAACTTATTTACGAGCCAAATTAATTTAAGTCATTTAGCGAAAACAGACGAGTATTAGGGTATTTTTATATTTAATAATTGGAATCTTAGAATTACATAAAAAAAGCTTCAAAGCAAATAGAAGTTCAAGAATATGCATAATTAACCATAATTTATTTAATCAAACACATATAAGCATAAGGGAACGTGCTTGCGTAAGAAAATCAATAATGTCCAATGCAAATGTATTCGTTGTAAAAGCCAACGTCCGTTTTATCAAATACGAAGAAGTAGAAAGTCGAGGAATTGTTATGTTCAAACGGTCGATAATTAACAGAAACACCTGATTGTTAAAGGTTACATTCAAAGAACTCGAGCGTATGTTACGATAAGATTCCATAGAAATTATTTTCAACCGTCAGTTTGGATAAACAGCTAGGGTAACAAACATCTTAAGGACAGACTGAAATGAACGATTGCTAAAATACAACAGATAGAGACAAATATAAAAGCGTTGGGATTGAAAATCACGTAAGGCATACACGTGGAGTTGAGACAGGATGTCAACAATATCGATTTTCTGTAACTCAAGTGGGGTTTTGAACGAGACAACAAACATGCTTAGAACTGAGATCCATAGCGCTTAGGAGGAGTTTAGTGACGACAGAAAACTCTGTCATTGGTCGAAAGCCCACAGTGTTAGAAACGAACGCATACGCGAAGGTTGAAAGCGAATTCTAGGTATACAACAAGTACGGCGAGAGAAATTTTCGGAATTAAGTGACGGTTATGCTCAAAATTTTTAGAATTCGTTTTGAAACTAAGCTTTTCGAAGGAAGCGCGTCCACTAGGGGGGTTTGAAAGGCTATAAATGCCCACGCTAGGTTATTAAACCTCCTCTTTTCCTTTACTTCAATAAAGTGCTGAATACCGATTCAGACTACGATAATAATAAAGCTTTTTGTGAGTATTTTATGTTTGTGTAATAAAGTTATTGTAAATATAGCGGTTACAAGTATAAAACGGTAGTAGCGGACCTCTAATTATTGACGTGAAGTACGAGTCGTGCATATTAAATTAAAAATGGTCCGCCTACTACAACAAAAAATTATTAAATGGATGCATGATATATGGGGGTAAGCACCACAAATAATCAAGTTTGTATGCATGATATATGGAATGGTACTGTGAAACGAGGGGCATAGCTTGAAGAGGTATCAGAAGGTAGAGGCCTGTGGAGCCGCTGAGCAGCATAGTAAATGGAAAACAACGCCGAGGGGTTTTATGGCAATCATCTCCGACGGGAAGGAAGCCTGAAGAATTCTCCAGGTAATTTATTTGAAATTTCTGTTGTTTTATAAACATTTGTGGAATTTTGTGTTGTGTGGTTGACTTTTTTTGGGTGGCATATTTATGGTTGTAGAAACTTATTGTAAAAGATACATGTACTTGAACAATTTATTGATGTTGAATATTGAAAAAAGATGTATTTAGAACATCCAAAATTTTATTCAGGATATAAATTGAATTGTAAAGGGTAAACGAGTCTGTAAATTTTGTTTTAATTTATGCAAGGTTTAAAAGGCATATACAAACTAAACTGGGTTATAATGAGCTCACAATACTGCAGGGTGAAATCAATTTAGGGTAACATGTGGGGCCCATCTACTCGTATTTCATTGAATTGTTTAAAAATCACTATAAAAACCAAGGACTTTAAAAACATACCATAAATTGAACTAATAATTATTGTTTCAAACTGTTTTAACACATGTGTAAATAAAATTTATCTGTTAATATGTGTAAATAAAAGGTTGTATGGTTGTTGTATTATTTGGTGAATTTATTTAATGGTGTATGAGTGGGAAATAGGTATGAATGTAAAATTTAGGTATTCGAGAAGAGGCCCAGCTGCGCTAGCCAGGGAAACGGAAGAGTTTGAAGACCCTAATAAAAAGGGTAAGGAAAATTTTTAATTTTTGAAATTTTTTTTTAATTTTATGTTGGGCCCAAAGAGGGGCACGAATTTTTGTAAGTTCCACGGCAATTTTATGACGCCCGATTCGTGGGGCTCGAATGATTTTTATGGGCGAAAGCCAGAGACTATCCCGAGGCCACAGCAGTATATATATATATATATATATATATATATATATATATATATAGCTATGATAGTAGGGTATTTTAGGGGTATATTGAGTCATACTGAAAATTTGGATATAATTAAACAATTTGGCAACACCCGACAAGAGTAGTTCATTTCTGTTTAGTTATTTTGGATAATAATAGGTCAATAGTTTTGACATTTAACTTCAAATAGCACTGTGTAAATTTAATTTTCATGTGAAAAAAATTTTGTATGGTTCCAAAAAAACTGTGAAGTTTTAAATTATTTTAAAAAAATTTATCGTAAGTATAGTTGCTTAACATTACAATGTGCAAAAATCGAATTTTTTATTGAGTTGTACTTGAGGCAACTTTGATCACTTGTTATTAATTGCAATTTACTGTGAGGAAATAATGCCGTGAAACCACAAAAGAAAAGTAGGGGCTAGTCATTATAAGGATGACAATGAGGACAATCAAAACAAAGCTTTGGAGTGAGTAATTGATGAGTGGTCAATTCGGAGGGCTGCAAAGGACTATAAAATTCCATATGGTATATTGTACAATAAATTTAACGGTAAGGATATTCACACGATTGGTCATCCAACGCTATTCACTATTAATGAGGAAAAGGCATTCATTAGGACTGCCGTAACATGTGGAGACTGGGGATACCCGCTAACAAAAACATACCTTTAGTGAATTGCTAAAAAATGTGCAGGCAGTATAGGGCGAATTCTACCAAATCCAGTGATAAATAATAAGGCGGGGATTGATTGGGTGGATAGCTTATTAGCTCCTCATAAAGATAAAGTAACTCACAGAGTAGCTGCGAACATTAAACATTCTCGCGCCAATGTGGGCAAGGAAATCATAAAAAAATATTTTAATATTTTAGAACAAACACTACAGAATGTTCCGGCTACTCGTGTATTTAACTATGGCGAAACAAATTGTACTGACGACCCTGGTAGGGAAAAAATTATCAACGTGCTATTAAATATCCAGAACAGATATGTAATTATTCAAAATCGACAACAACAGTTATGATGTACATTTTTGCAACTGGTGTATTATTGCCACCGTACATTATTTACCGTTCTGAAAGAATGTAAACTACATGAACCGTGAATGGCCCAAAGGAGGAACCCTGTTGTAATTTGCGTTGTTGTAAGTCTGGTAGTAGATATAATAGGACAACACATGGTTAGATGGAAGCGACACCGTTTACTGATTGGTTTATGAGCTGCTTCTTACCACATACCAAAGTGATTATTGGAGATAATTTGGCGGCGCATTTTATTGATAAGTTTTGCGATTTTGTGGGGGAAAATAAAATTGCATTTACTTGCTTAGCACCAAACATCACTCGTTTAACACAGCCTTGAGATGTGTACTATTTCCGTCCAATGAAAATGGCTTCGAGAGATACACTCTTTAAATTGAAAATACTAAATCCAGCGATTACTATACTTCCAAAAAACGACTTCCGGTACCTTTTAAAGAATAATTAAGGGCCAAAAGCTGCTTAAAAGGGCAATAAAGCAGTTTTGAAGCTACTGGCATTGTACTCTTCAAACCAGAACGTGTTTTAAAAAAATTGCTTAATTCTGATGAAGATAATGTTGCAGAGAGTGTAAGCTGTTCGCTGGCTTCTTTTTAAAAACATAAAGATTTGGTGAAAGGCCTGAAAGGACTGTGCGTCGAAAAAGAAACGTTTTAATGTTGAAGCATGAAAAAGCATTTCTTGTTACGAAAGCCAAAGTACCAAAGTACCCCGAGGTACGTCTTTCAAATGAAATGGACGATGGTGAATATGGCATAGTTACGACCAAAGAATAAGATATCACAAGCAATCGTATTCTCACTGAAGAGTGTGAATTACATGTAGGAAACTATGTTAAAGTAAAATGGCAACTTAGAACAAATTCGTTTAAATATTATTTGTCACAATAACAGAAATTCTAGACGAAAATAACTTTAATGTTAATTTTTTACGAAAAACAATTGGAAAGAAAATCTCTTTTTTTTAATTTTCTAGATGTCAAAGACGAAAGCGTTATTAGAAAAGAGGAAATAGTCAGAAAAATTAATGATCCTAATACTACAATACTACAATACGTTTTGCAGATGATATAGCCATTATAGCAGAGTCTAGAAAAGAGTTAGGAGAGTTTTTAAATATTTTAGATGAGATACTACGGAGTAACTATAGTATGAGAATTAACTCAGTAAAGACAAAGATAATGACAAGTGAGTTACAGCCTAGTTCTAAACCAAAATTAAAAATAGGTAATACCGAGTTAGAGGAGGTAGATGAATTTTGCTATTTAGGTAGTATAATTACAAAAGATGGACGTAGCAGAAGGGATATAGTAGCTAGAATAGCTCAAGCTAGAAAAATGTTTTTAAAAAGAAAACTTACTAATAGCTAATAGTATTAGTTTAGATAATAGAAAAAGTTTCTTAAAGTCGTACGTATGGAGCGTTCTACTATACGGTAGTGAGACTTGGACAATTAAAGAAGTAGATAAGAAAAAGATAGAAGCTTTTGAAACTTGGTGTTATAGGAGAATGTTAAAGATTAGTTGGACAGATAGAGTAACAAACGAGGAAGTTTATAGAAGGATAGGTGAGGATCCCTGTATGTTGAAATAATTGAAGGTCAGGAGAGATAGAATGATAGGGCACCAGTTAAGACATGAGGGACTATTTAGTAAAGTCTTAGATTATAGACTACCAAATAAAAATAGAGTAGGAAGGCCTAGACAAAGCTCATCATCATTAAGTCTTCAGTCCTAGAACTGGTTAGACGCGTACCATCATTGTTCCCTATTCTGAACTAACCGACAGATTTCCCTGAAATATGCACTGTTTGCATCTATAACTGTCTGATCTAGGTCTACATCTACCTCTTTTTTCCTATCTCTGCTTGTAATATATCACATACTATTCCCCAAAAATGCCTTGGAACGTATTCCGCCCTACTATTTCTGTAACTTATTTGTTATTATCTTTGTCTGTCCATGCTATCGTCCTCATACATCTGAAGCACATCATTTCAAAAGGCTGCTACCGTTTTTCCCTCTGCGTTTCAGACTTCCCATATTTCATAGGCATACTGTGCTGTGCTCCACATATATGCTTTCAACAATTTTCTTCTTATTCTATGTTTGTTGTCTTTCCTCATATGCGATGTTCTTTCTTGTTAGATGCAGTTCGATCACTTCCTATTGTTTTCCAGTTATATGCCCTACTTCTCCGACCTTCAATGGTTGTGAAGGGAGGTAAGCAGTCTGTGGCTGCCAAGTTCCCCCAACACTTAACCATTTGGCGATTTAATATATTTTCCAATTTATCTTTTCGCACAGTCAGCATTAGTTGCAGGTATTTCACAATTTCATATAAATTCAATAACTTGGAATTGGAAAACATTTTTTAACATGTTTCTATTTATACAATTGAGAGGATGGTTATTAAAGAAGTGTGCGATTGCATTATTGAAAGGCTTAAGTAGTCGTTTTTTTTATATTTATTTTGAGGGGGAAAATTCATTATGCTTTAAGTTACCTCTTTGGTAGATTTTAACATGGTTCTGAGGCGACCCTATGGCGGGTTTACACTTGTCAGATACCAATACTGTTCAACGGAGATTGTATATGGTTTTGAGGTAACCTTATTGTGGATTTATACTTGTCAGATACCAATGCTGTTTTACAAGGATTGTTAATATGCTTATTTTTATGTAATTAGTTATTTTATGTATAAATAGAAATCATGTATGTAGGCTGTATTTCATGTTAATATTGCAAGGAAAACCCAGGAAAAACTTGCAATGCTACCTAGATATTGTGGGCATTTGATTTTCATTTGTTAGGGTTATATAAGCAGCTACTTTGATTTTGCGTTTTTGGTGGTTTTCTTCTTTTTCTTCTTTTCAGGGAGTATGTGTATTCAGCTCGTTCCCTTTCTATTGTTTTCTAATTTTGTACCCTATTTTACCGAGATTCAGTGAAGGAGGTTAAGCAACCTGTGGCTACCAAGATCCCCCAACACTTAGACATTTGCCGAAATAATGGTTTTCCAGTAAATCCTTTCACACACTTAACATTATTCGAGAATATTGCCCAACCAATTCTTGTAGTTACTTATAATAATCATCATGTTTAAGCAGTTATCTTTTCGTCATTAGTTTATCCATCTTGAGATTGGTTGGATGCGTACCTCCATTTATTTCTGTTCTGGGCTAGTCTACACATCTCCCTGAAACCCGTACAGCCTACATCTTTTACTATCTGTGTGCAGTAGTCTAATCTAGGTCTGCCTCTTCTTCTCTTTTTTCCTATCTCTGCTTCTAATATATTCCGCACTATTCCCTCATGCCGTAGTATGTGGCCTATCATCCTATCTCTCCTATTTTTTACCGTTTTCCACATATTTCTTTCTTCCCCTACCATTTTTAGTACCTCTTCGTTCTTAACTTTGTCTGTCCATGATATCTTCATCATACGCCTGTAACACCACATTTCAAAGGCTTCTACCTTTTTCTTATCCGCTTCTCCTACTGTCCAGGCTTCAGAGCCGTACAGTGCAGTGCTCCACACATATGTTTTAAGCAATCTTTTCCTTGTTTCTATGTTTGTGGTCTTTGAGCACAATAGTTGCTTTTTCTTGTTAAATGTAGCACGACCTTGTGCTAATCTTTGTTTTATATCTTTTGTGCTTTTCCCATCTTGCATTATTTGGCTTCCTAGGTAGCAGAAATCCTTAACCTCTTGTAAGTTCGTGTTACATACTTGTATTTTTGTTTTTGATTTATTTTCCCCACCTTTGCAAACTAGAACTTTAGTTTTAGTTTTGTTAATTTTCATACCGTATCTCTCTGTTAGAACCGTTTCCATTTCATTAAGAGCAGCTTCTAACTCTTCCTTGCTAGACGCTAGTACCGCTATATCATCTGCAAATCTAAGCATATCAATTTTTTGTCCCTGCATAGTAATTCCAAATGTCTTCCTGCATTTGATAGTATTCATTGCCTCTTCTATGTACAAGTTAAAAATCAATGGGGATAGGGCACATCCCTGTCTCACCCCTTTCCTAATATTTACTTCTCTACGTTCCTGCTCTAATTCTATTACTGCTGTTTGCTCTTTGTATAAGCTATGTACTATTCGTCTATCCCTGTAACTCATTCCAATCTTTTTGAGTATTTCAAAATTTTTTTCCAATTTACATTGTCGAATGCTTTTTCCAGATCTACAAACCCTATATACATGCTTTCCCCTTTTTCTATTGTTTTCTCCATTATCACTCTCAGAGCTAAATTAGCCTCCCGTGTTCCCCTGTTTCGCCTAAACCCAAATTGGTCTTCTAGTATTTCTTCAGCTCGTTTTTCCATTCGTCTTTGCACAATTCTAGTTAATATTTTTGACACGTGTGCTGTCAAACTTATTGTTCGAAAATTTTCACATCTATCCGTGCCTTTCTTTTTTGGTATAGTTACTATGATGCTACGTTTGAAATCTTTGGGTATCTCGCCTGTCTCATACATATAGCTTACAAGTTGGAAGAGACGTTCTGTTACTGCTTGTCCAGCGGCTTTTAGAGTTTCTGCTTGCACCTTATCTGTACCCGGCGCCTTACCATTTTTCAAACTCTTTAATGCTAATTCAAACTCGTCTCGAAGTATAGGGTATCCCAAGTCATCATTTTCAATGTCTGATTCCTGTTCTAATGCAGTTAGTTCCTCTCCTGCATATAAATTCCCTATATATTCTTGCCATCTACTCACTTTCTCTACGTTTTCTATAATGACGTTTCCTTGTGCGTCCCTTATATTTTTGCTATACGGTTTTATATCCCTAAAATGCATTCTAATTAATTTGTATGCCTCGTCTGTCTTTCCTATTTCCATCTTAGTTTGTACTTCTTTGCACTTTTCATCAATCCATTGTTCTTTAGCTTTCCTGCATTTTCGAATAATTTCCCATTTTATGGCTTTGTATCTCTGTTTTCCTGTTTCGTCTGATTTATTTTTGTATTTTCGTCTTTCTTCTATTAAATTCACGATATCCTTTGTTATCCATGGTTTCTTATTTTCTTTTTGTGTATACCCCAAAATATCTCTGGCCGCCATGTCTAGGCTGGATTTAATGTTATTCCATTCTGTTTCTACTTCCTTAGTTTCAGATATTTTCCCGATATCATTCAGCAATTCATTTGACTTTTTTTCGAATCTTACTTGAATATCTCTATCTTTTAGTTTCTCTAAGTCCAAGTGCCTTTTTCCGTTCCTTTTTTTCAGATTTTTAAATTTAAGTGCGGCCTTCATAATTACGATGTTGTGGTCAGTATCTATATCTGCTTCTGGGTAGCTTTTACAGTCTTTTACTTGATTCCTAAACCGTTGTCTAACAAGAATGTAATCTATTTGATATCGTCCTATATCTCCTGGCATCTTCCACGTATATCGTCTTCTAGCATGATGTTGAAATAATGTGTTTGTGATGATTAAATTGTTCTTGTCGCAAAATTCTACCAGCCTATTTCCCCTGTCGTTTCTCGTGCCTAAACCAAATAAACCTACTACCGCTCCTTCCCTACCCTCACCTACCACAGCATTAAAATCTCCCGTAATTATTAAATTTTCATGTCCTTTTACGTATCTTAATATGTCTTCGATATCTTTGTAGATGGCTTCTACCTCTTCGTCGCTGTAGCTAGAGGTGGGCATGTATACTTGTGTTATTACTGTGTTTACCGGTTTAGATTCTAATCTAACCATGAGTACTCTTTCGTTCTTTTGTAAGTAATTTTCACACAGTATCCTATCTTTTCCGCATAACTATCCCCACACCCAAATTTCCGTCCTCTGCTCCTGTATGAATTACCCTGAAGTCTCCACTCCAAAATCCCCGCCTCTGGCCACCGAACTTCGCTGATCCCTACTATGTCTAGTGATAACCTATTCATTTCGATTTTAGGCTCTCTAGCTTACCTACTTGCTTCATACTTCTAACATTCCACGCTCCGACTCGCAGAATGTTCCCGACTCTTATTTTAACTTTCCGATCGCATCCTCCGAAGTAGTCCCTCCCGGAGATCCGAATGGGGACTATTTTAACTCCGGAATCTTTTACCCCAGAGAATGCCATCATGTTTGTAACAATTTAAGTACGCTGTGTACTTGGGAGATAATGTGGTGGTTTCCGTTGCCTTCCACATCGCGGTAGTGTGTCTTAGACTGCCATACCGACCCCTATGGTCTCTGCCAATCTAAGTACCGAAAGAGCCGCTGCCCTCTTTCGGGGACCTGTCTTAGTCTGGTTCCTCACTAACGACCCTACTACTTTGGTTGGACCTGTAGTTTGGCTCTTTAGCTCATTAGAACACGCAAGCCATTTCACCTGTTCTAGTAATTTAGAACTTCGGCAAGGTGCAGGTCCATTCGAAATGGAGACAAAGCTATATTAGTCAAATTATTAGAGATGTAGGTTGTGAAGGGTATGTAGACCTTTTTAGACTAGCTCAGAATAGAAAAGAGTTTAGAGCTGCGTCAAACCGACTTTAAGTAAGTTCGAAAACAAAACAAAAAGAAAAATAAAAATCAGTTAACTAAATATCACCAGGACATGACTCACAATTGGTTAGCGGTCTGGCATGTTGGTAGAGATTCGTTGCTGAAGCCTTACCATAACATATAATTTAACACTTTTCCTTTTTGAAGCAGATAACCAGGTTATATTTCATTTCCTTATAAATGGTAATCATGTAAACATGTTAGAGTTCTTTATCAACCATCAGGTTGCTAATATCTATGTAGAGCCAGCTGGATAGGAAAAAGATAGAAGGATATAGGAAGACCTAGACCAAACTATATTAGTCAAATTATTAGAAATTTAGGTTGTGAAGGGTATGTAGAGCTTTTTAGATTAGCACAGAATAGGTAAAGAAGTTAGAGCTGCGTCAAACCGACCTTAAGTAAGGTCGATAACAAAATGATGATGATGAATACTACAAGAAGTCACCACACTTCCTCCAATATCAAATTGGACAAATTTGATTAGATTTTTATTCAAATACTGTAAAACTGATTTTTTGTGCGTTTTTTTTACTTATATTAGGTAATAGGATGTCATCCAATTATTTTTCTATCGACTAAGTTCATGTTATAAAAGTAATAAAAAGTTGAAGCAATAATTATTATCTTTTTGCTCAAAATTCAGTTTCATCAGGTAGCTTAAACATTTTTTAAAGTAGTAAAATAACGCACCCGAGATGGTGACATGATACTGTTGAAATAGGGCAAGTTTATCTAATAGCAATTTATACTGACTTTTGTATGTATGATCAGAGTTGTCCCAACTAACTGTAATTTTGATCAATTTTGAGTAGGATTTTTTTGGTCAAAATTTTTTAGTAATAATTTGTTTTCCTGACTTTCTTATACACAGGTCGTTCGCTATACTATATTGCGGGCAACGGATATACTATTGCGCAATACTTAAAGCTACGTAATTCCTATAACGCGTATCACCACGTTTTAAGTATTGCACAATAGACAAAGTTTCATGCACATATAACGTAAAACGGTTACTCACTTGTATTTCTTAACATCTCAGGATCCTTAACGTTTTTGTGGGTAGGCTACGCCATTGTTGACTCCGAATTTCCAATCCGTCCTAAACCACTTTTCCCCTCGTAGCGGAATGATAGGAATCCCAGGTAAAGGAACGACAAAAGGTAAGATACAGGAACCTACATCCTAAAAAGAGAAAAGACACACGCAACACCGGTAGATGTTCTTGGCTTCAGATCGCGTAGTCTAATGACGTCCTTTCACGCACTCCGCACCAGCGCATTCCTTTGCGCAAACGCAACTGTCCGGAATGACGGAAATTGATAAGTTCATTCAAAAATATTCGCGGAAATTTATCTACAAATTAAACAATGTACATGGCCAATTTTTGGCATGTAACAACTTTATTCCAAAAAATGCTAGCTACCGAATGTTACAATTTAATTTCAAAAAACTTATTCCTAAACTTTATTTCTTCCACAAAAACTATTTTTGAATGGTCAATGTAACCCCGTCTACGGTCACCCTCAAAACTTTGTATAAAATAGATAGAGTTACTTTTAGACTTAATAGTGTAAGAAATGTAGCGCTAACAAATACAGCAAATATTTTCTTTTATACTCAGAATACAGCTTATGTGGAAATTATAGAGTTTTGAAAGTTAAACTTTCAATCTAGCTTTCTAACTTAGTAGCTTCTACCAATTATACTTTTAAAACAACCCTAAATGTAATGCTGGTGAGTCATGTTTGAATAGGCTCACGTTTACTTACGTTGGCAAATAATTTTTCTAACATTTGAAACTCATGTTAACGCACGTATTCGTGAATTTATCTTAGTTTGCAGAAAATTTCCAGAAACTACAGCAATATTAATATTAATTTCAAAACGTGTGAAAATCCCTCGGTACAGAAGAGGTAGGTATAAACCCTTAAACCTTTTCGTGCCAACGCATGTACGTGATCCAGATAATACTTTTATAGCATGTTTGCTGCCGCGTTTATGTTTTCCACCAATATACACGCATCTTAAGGTGTCATAAACCTCGCCTTGCTCCTGCAAAGGCACTACCCCGAAATTAGTCCTAAATGAACCTACTAATTTTGTTCGCATGCCAGTAAAACGACTTTAGATGGTAATTTTAGTACATGTCTTAGGAATTGTATAAGTGAGCATTCAGCAGTTCCGACTCGAGTACACTTCTCAACTTTTTATCCCAATCTTGAGTTTCTCAAATAATCCGCAACCCCAGCTCGCTCTTCAAGCGTCAATTTCATTCTATCCCTCTACTCGAAGCAATACTAATGGAATGAAAACACAATCGCTACAATTCAGCCTTTACGTATCACTATCACCGTACTCTTATCATCGCATACATATATTTACGCAAGGCAGTTTGGGTATATGAACAAAACCACGTGTAAACATAACAGCTATGGGGTGCGTGGATAATATTGCTGGGATGTTCAAATACAAGAGGGTCCTGTTAACAATACCTTAGAAAACAGATTTTTCGGTGTCTTGTTTTGCGGGTAAATATTGAATTATTCTTCAATATAGAAATTAAAGCAGTCCTCTGGAAATCTAGGTACGATGTTTAATTTATATGCGATATTCTCCAGTTTCTCCTTTAAATTGGTACACCATTAACGTACTTATGCTAAGGGTGTTTAAAATTCAATTGAGTAAATGTGCTAGTAAGGTAAAGTACCCACCGTTGTCATAACTGTGCTCTAGAATACGCTACGGAAATCCTAAAACATATTTTCATATGACATCTAGCTCTCCAATCATTTATAGTTCTTTTCTTATTTATTGCTTTTTTCTAGTATTTTTAGTACTACGTCAAATGTCATAAGAACTATAAGGTTATCATTCACAACTCATTTTCTAAGTATTGTTTATCATCCTCTTCCCTTATTAGTCTTCCACATTCTTTTCTAATAATGTATTCCCATTTGCAATTAATTTGTTTATTTCGTACACTTCTAATAAGTCATACAGTGATTAATTAGTCGGACTTTTATGGTTTGTTTAGTGTACAGTTAAAATTTTTACGGAGCTTCGGTTGTTTCACTCTTTGTTAACTAATAGTTTCATCGCGAGACTCAATGCCTGCGTGGATAGTACGCCCATGACTTCGTACATAAGCATCAGTGGCATCGGGGAGTCTACATTTCTATAATTCACGTGTAAAAAGTAAGATTGTGTTGTAGAGTTCGCTTTTTGGGCGTTAATTTGTTTTAATTGTCTTTTTTCAATATGAGCAGTATGTTTTCAACATATTTTTAATAAAAACTATGTAATTGTAATTATTATTTATTTGCAAGTTGACATTAATATTACCCAGACAAACACACGATTTTTGTTTCCTGATGTTTGATAGGTTTCTTTTATGTATTTTTGGTCGTTGAACCGAATATTTACACTCAGAATTTTTGGATCATGCTCAGGTACTAAGATATTCGCCAAATGCGGTTTACATTGTATAACATATTGTGACGAACATAATCCAGCTGACTCGTCACTGAAATGTATACAGGGTCATAATGTCTGGCGAAGGTTCTAGAAACCGATGAAAAAGTTCGCTTAGGATATATAAGTTCTACGGGCACGATGAGCAGCAGTTGATATCAAAACGCGTTTATAAATAGAAATAAAATATAAACAAAGAAATACTGTAAAGTATATGTTGCAAATAGGCTTTATAAAATGTCGCGATACGAATACATTATGTTGCGTATGTGGTGAGTTTACGATTAAATCTCACAAAAAGACAATAACTATGTTGATCAAAAAACTTTATTAGCTTTATTTTGGATGCAAACTAATGTATCAGAATAAAGTGTGGAAGCCGCACATCATTTGCGCAACGTGTGCTGTGAATTTAAGAGGATGGCTCAACGGTACCCGAAAGTCAATGACTTTAGCAGTGCCTAAGGTCCGGAGAGAACCTAAAGATCAAGCTACAGATTTTGATCTTCACTTGGCGATTTATCTGGAATTTCACCGAAGTCGAAGCATATTGTATAGTACCTAAACCTGCAATCAGCTCTAAGACTAATTCTTCAGAACCAGAATTTACCTATTTCCAAAGTTCCACAACCATATACACTTAGCGATGATATGAATGATGCTGAAGATAATTTTGTTGAATCTAGGGAAAAAACGTATCCTGATTTCCAACCATTTGACATAGGTACTCCACATTACTTCCACAAGATAAACTGAACGATTTGGTACAATCTTTAAATTTGTCAAAAGCTCAAACCAAGCTGTTGGGATCTTGGTTGCAAGGTTGAAATATATTACAGCATGGTACGCATATATCCACATATCGGAGACGTGAACAAGATTTTCCTAATTATTACATCGTGTGATCAGTTGGTGTACTGTATAGATGTTCCGGACAAATGGATACATTAGGATGAAAATACAAAACTAATGAGTGAACACTATTTATTGATTCGACTCCTCTAAGCCTAAAGGAAGTTCTCCACAATATAAAATCGTACCTCTCTGTTTCTATTGCGCACGCAGTGCATGTAAAGGAAAACTATGACAATATGAAAACTTTACATGAAAAAATTAAGTATACAGAACATGTGGTGATTTAAGAGTACTGATGTTTTCTCTACGAATGGAACAGCAGAGCAAAGTATAAATACTATTTTGTAAAAGACTGGAGAATGCGAGAAAACCTTATTGCTGGAGAAAAAAAGTTACAAATCCTTCTCCTGTTGATACAGATAGCTTTGCTACCACCTCTGCACATACAACTGTGACGGATGAAAAACTTTGTCAAAACTGTAAATAAAGATGGTGAAGAAGTCCAATATCTGAAAGAAGAGATTACCAGACCAAGTTAGGCAAAAATTAAGAAGAATTTTTATTGGGCCGCAAATTCGTCACACCATAAAAGACAGTGTGTTAAATACAAAATTAACCAAGATCAAGGCTGCTGCATGGGTATTAGTTAAAAACGTGTGTTCCAATTTCTTGGGAAATACAAAGGCAAAAAATTACGAACAAATTGTGATTCCTTTAATTTTCACATATAAGGATATGGGTAGCAACATGTCTTTGAAAACTAATTTTCTAAATTCGCATTTGGATATTTTACCCGCAAATCTAAGATTTGTGAGTAACGAACATGATGAAAGGTTTGACTAAGATATTATGTATTGTGAAAACCGATACCAAGGGAAGTGGATTCTTACTGTGCTCACAGATTATTGTTGGAATCTAATCATGGATACTTCAAAGATTACGCTATAAACGAAAATCACATGCATAAGAATTTTGATATTCGCTAGAGACGTAGTATGCATAACTAGTATTATAACAAATGTAAACATTACATAATAAAAGGTTCCACAATAAATATATGAATAACTTTTGTCGGGAGAAATCTTCTGTCAACGGATTCGTGGTTAACGGTAAAAATCTTGTAAGAAACACTCATCCCAAATTAAAAAACAAAAAAATACAATTTGTGGTTCGGTACTGTTAGAGCTTTTGTTCATTGAAAACTTTGTGGTTTTACTACGAAACCACTAGATAAAGTCAATGCTACTAGGACTTTGAAATTTTCAGGTATTAAAACAGTATTTTTAATTGCCGAGCTAGAAGAAATGCCTCCAGACATGTGTTTATTTTAATAAAACATATTCCACCTCGGGCGACTATGACGACGAAAATAAAAATCTAAAGAATTAGGAGATGTTTTAGTAAATAAGGAACAGGAGGAATACGATATTTTTGATGTAACTGATTTGCCCATAATTTATGAAGACGAAGAAAATGTAGAAAACTGGGATATTGACAGAAGTACCCCACTCGGAATTGAAAAGACGTAAATAAGCAATAAAAATTTTGTGAACGAATAACGCGAATAATTGTTTGAAAATTAAAAAGAAACTGATGATGATTATGGCTCCAATATTACGGACAATGCAAAAAACAAGATATATTCCTTCAAATTTTTCAAGAAAGCTTAATTGAGCATATCGTTTTTCACACAAACTTATATGCGCTACAAAAACCAACTGGACTACAACTACCAGAAACTTTTCTTAGCATCAATATGTTGATGGATATCAAGAGGTTGCCAGCTAAATTATCTTGATCACTGAGCGTCTCGACTAAAACTTAAAGATAAATTCATAGCCTCGATAGCGTCAAGAGATGGATTCACGTGGTTGGCAGTCTTCACGTTAACATGACATGTCGAAACAATAGAGCTGGATTTACAGACTTAATCTGGTACTTACAGTATATTGCAATGGGAGTTAATCATAATGGCACACATCAAAACGTTCTTAAAATTTCAGCCTCAAAATCACATCTCATCATCTCCTTTGATTACCCTATAGGTAGGTACCGCTGTTTATCATTTTCTCATTTTCTAAAAAAAGCTACATGATCACGACGCAAAGTTAGGTTCAATATTTTGTTAGCGCTTTGTTATACAGGTACCTTATTCTAATAAGGTACCTGGTTATGGGACACTATATCTTCTTATATACCGTAAACGGGAGTTACTTTACTAATCACGTACATCTTGGATTCAGATTGTTGTATGGTAATAACTTTTGTATATAACTACTGAAAATTTGGATATAATTAAACAATTTAGCAACACCTGACAAGAGTAGTTCATTTCTGTGTAGTTATTTTGGATAATAGTAGGTCAATAGTTTTGAAACTTAACTTCAAATAGCACACTGTATAAATTTAATTTTCATGTAAAAAAATATTTGTATGGTTCCAAAAAAACTGTGAAGTTTTTAATTATTTTAAAGAAATTTATTGTAAGTATAGTTCTTTAACATTACAATGTGCAAAAATCAATTTTTTTTATTGAGTTGTACTTGAGGCAACTTTGACCACACCTTATGAGCTACTTTGATCACTTGTTATTAATTGCAATTTATTGTAAGTCAGGAGATAATACCGCAAAAACAAAAAAAAAGTAGGGGTTAGGCATTATATGGATTACAATAAGGACAATGTAAACAAAGCTTTGGAGTGAGTAATTGATGATGAGTGATCAGTTCGGAGGTCTGCAAAGAAGCATAAAATTCCATATGGTACATTGTACAATAAATTTAACGGTAAGCATATTCACACTGTTGGTCATCCAGCCCTATTCACTTTTAATGAAAAAAGGCATTCATTAGGGCTGCCGTAACATGTGGAGACTGGAGACACCCGCTAACATGGCCACCAAGGAACCCAGATCTGACTTCACTAGATTTCTTTTTTTGGGGACATGTAAAAAACATTGTTTATTCCGAGAATCCGTACCATTGCTCATTTGAGGGAGAGGATTGTTGCAGCTGTAGCATCAGTCACGCCCGACATGCTGCTAAATACCTGGGAAGAAACTGATTATCCTATAGATGTGGCCAGGGCAACAAATGGTGCACATATAGAGCTTTATTAGGTATTACAAAAAAAATTGAGAAGATTCTCTTTAATACTATATAGGTTTAATAACTATTATTTTAACTTTACTGTGTACAAATAAAACTTTAAATAAAGGAGTTCTTTTATAAACTCCCTATATATTGATGTAATATTTTCTGTTATATAACAATAACCTCAAACTAGCTCAGGGTTCACATGGATATATATATATATATATATATATATATTTATATATTACTATGATAATAGGGATATTTAGGGGTGTAAGGGGTCACAAGGGTTGTACACTCCACGTAAATGACACCAAAGTCTAGAAAACCAAACATTTTTAATCATAAAAAGTACGAAATTCGCCAATTATGCAAAAAGCAAATATTAAACACACTAAGATTTACGATTAACTTTGATCGATGAAAGGAAGCTCATTCTTCAAAGATTCAATCACATTCAGTAAGATAAATAATTTTGTACGCCATCCAATCATTTTAAAACAGTAATGCATGCATGAACTTTAAATAAATATGCACGAGGAACATCTAAAAGTAAGACAAATACGCAATGAATCCTATTCAAAACCAACGCATTGATATAGGAAAACAAAACAAGAAAACATACGGTTGACTACGTGCGATTTAAAGCTATAAATTCCTTTACAAAATAGAAGAACGTGACTTGAAAAGGTTCAATGCATCAAAATTCACAATATAAAACTAGATGTCTACGTGATGTGCTAAAGTATTGTGACGAGAAATTGAGATGGTAACAACGTGGAATTCCGAAGGCTGGCGCGATAAGTCAAATTACAACGCCTCAATCAACAAAATAAACTAGGTAAACCAATTGTACAGGTGAATAGGCGTACCTTTAAATAGCTCACGAGCTGATAAACAAATCAGTCTTTCTACGATCAAGGCACGCTCTATACTTCTTTGAATCAAGATAACACGCAAAGGTAAAATATCAAATTAAATAATAATTTAAGAAAAGTTGGTGAATTAAAAATTTCAATAATAGTACAAGTGCAAATATACGACAGCAATTCGCCGTTTAATATTTAAAAACGTAAGTCCAAAATTTTAATTAAACCTAATTTTAATATTTATTAACTTAGGGCTCTAAGAACTGAATCAAGCGTCTGAGAATATATTTGAGAATATACCTAAGAACTTATCCGAGAGTTGCTTTAAGAATCTATCTAAGCGTTAAAACAAGCATTGATGTAAAGATCCACTATGAATTAAATTAAGAGTTTGATCAAACTGTATGACGCAATTAAATAAGCAACGACCAAACAAAATCAATAAGAAACTGAAAACGTGAAAACAATCCAAGGACACCGGTCAACAGCACGCAGTAGCAGTTTTAAGAATTGAGGCACGCAAAGACATGAAAGGAAAAACAACAGGTCAGAGATAAAAATATTCTTTAATAGCATAAGGCATTATTTTCTTTCTGGACATTTAAATTTTGCATGTACTGAAATATTTATGTAAAGGGTCATCAAAAATTAGAGGTACATTTTAAAATTATTTGGAAATTATACAGGATGTTCTAAATACTAAATAAATATAAAAGTTATGTTTTTTTTAAATAAAACCTTGTATTATTACTTTTTTGGATTCCATCGGCAAAATAAACTTTTTATTAAGGTTTGTAATACCCAAACCTTAAGGTTTTTAAAGTAATTTAATTTTTTTCAAAAACAACCTAATTTTAAAATCAAATCGAATAACAAATAAAGCTCAATAAATTATAATATTTTAGTTATAAATTACGTTTTTTGTTTGCATTGTCTAATGCACGACTGTGTTGTTTACAGTTACAAAATTCACTTTTCAGAATGTTCATTTATTATGCATAAGAAATAAGCAATTTACAAAAAAAAATCTCCGTTTTAGAAATCTAGTATATAAATCTCACTATAAGTTAAAAAGAAAAAATAATTGTCGACTTGGGTTTACGGTTAAATGTTTTACTTACACTTCGCTTTCTTTCGTTTACTGTAAATTATAGATTCTAAATGCTAAAATTTAATTAAGAAGTTACTCTCCTTGTGATTTTACGACAAGTTTCAAATTAATCGGCTACGATTGAACCATTTGTTTCTTTTTTGCATCCTTTCATTTTGATTAAATTGGTTTAGAATAAATCCACTATGATCAAACGAGTCTTCTTAAATAAATCTATTAAGATTATATCCGTTTTGAATGCTACAAAGAACGCCCTTATAGGAACATTGTGAAATCATTTCTTGGATGTACCGTAATAATATACGTACTTGAGGCTGGCAGAAAGTTTGTCCAGTCTTTATTTATTGCAGTCTAAAATATTTAATCTATAGCATATACACAGCTTCTTAGCTTCTTTTATACTGCAACCTCAAGTTAACTTTCATTTCTACTTAGTTTTCTTATTGTGGAATATTTTATCAAATCAGGCAAAATAGAACACTGACTGCTTTATAAAATTTTATAGGCTCAAAAGGAACATGACTGAACCATGACACATCTGGAGTTAACCTTAAGACATATTTTATTACAAAGAGAAACATTGAACCATAACGTGACATTTATTCTTCACATACAAAACTCCCTAGAACTTCATCCTATAATTTAGTTTAAAAATAGAACCTAAATTAATACGGAGTTGACAAACTTGATCTAATAATCCTTTCACATGCCCTTCCAATTTAAAACCAGTATCGTGTAACATTTTAAAGATATCTTTACAAACTCGCAATCAAAAGTTTTCACATAAAGACAATATAAACTTAGAAATAAACAAGATTTAGATGTGGCCGGGACTCGAAAACTTGAGTACTTTATTCTAGTAATATGTCAAACATTTTGTACCACCTTCTTGATATATCTTTTTAATATGCCAACATTGACATCACGAAGTTATTAATATTCTCTCTCGTGGCGTCGTTACGTATTCAGTGTTCACATGCAATCCCTCGGGATGTCTTCTACCATGTATTTCTTAAAAGAACACGAACTCTATATAGGTAACATTACAAAGAACTTGAAATATATAGCTGTAGCGCGGGACAAGAACTATCGGCATCGGGAATATATGTCCGGCATATAACTAACATTATCGTTGTCCCTTCGGGGAGGAACACATTTAGCTTTTCGCGTCATGGAACAACGTCGTTATAGATATCGAATGCAAATATCATAAATGTAAATTTTACCCCGTAGCTTTCGATGTATCTATCTTTTAGCGCCGTGCGAACTGAATACAAGAAAAAGAACGGTATCGATTAACCCCTCGCCGTTAAAAAAATCTGTTTAACAAAATTAAATCGGAAAACTTCCTTTAACGACATGCTTTAGAATCTGTAGACAATTGTCAGTCGTTATACAGCAGAAGATTCTCTACGATAAAATAATAGTATGGGTTGCGAAAAAATATTCAGTGTCGAGAACAGCTTAATGCACATCCAAGCACGTCTACAGAGAGTGTTTTATTTGAAGAGTAATTCTTCCTCAATATTTTATTTTAAACGAACTTTTTTAACTTGTGAAAAACCACAAAGTTGAAGTTTGTTATTGAATAAGGCGACAAACATTCCAAAAGCCACTTAAACATTCGAGAGAAAACCCGATCGTGTAGTACTATGGGCGCGGTAACAGTTATAACATAAGAATTAAAATAACTTCTCTTGTAAATAAGGAAGTTGAGTGAATTTATAATTATGCAATACAAGATTTCGGTCTATATACAATTTTTTTTATTCCCTACAATTTCCGTAATTATTTAAATTCCAACTATGTTTATTTCCACCTTGCATATAGATCGGCTACGCTTTGTTTCGTAGTAGTCTTTTGGTAGCTGTTCGAGTGTTTTCCAAACGTAGCACTTAACCCTTTAAAAATTTCTAAACCTTAGTGTTCAACTGTAAAAGTTCGTAACATAACAAGTGATTTCCTGTTAAGTATAAACCACAGCGATTGTCTTTATTTTATTAAAAATAAATAGAAAGAAAAGTGTTCGAATTTTTATGTTTCTAAAGTGACAACAGTTGTCATGTAAATCGGTAAGCATTTAGTGTTTAAAACTATACAGAAGAATTGTATATAATGTAAAAGTAAATTGAAAAGAAACAATTCAAAAAGATACAAGTGAGCCAATAAGCGAATTTAGGTAGCGTCCCCCCTCCTCCTCCTCCCCCATCGCGGTTCATGGGCCTGCGCTAACCCTGTCGCCAGATAGAGGCTAAGGATGGCGTATGTGAACTAGCTCCGAACTTCACTTCAGTGGAAAGTAATGACAAGGGTGATGTGCTTACTGTAAAAGTTGGTAAATATTAAAAAATGATTAGGCGCCACTATACCTTCAGATTAGGGAAGGTATAGAAAACCAAAAGATAACACAAAAACCGACCAGTTATAGTACCGATGATATAGAATACAAGAGTACCCGACATAAACAATATAATTTATGCTCGAAACCGCTGTTTGCGTCTCAAAAAAAAATAAATAAAAGGAAAATGTGATAATAGGTTTTCTTTGGAAATAGACTGCATGAACAGTTGTAGGACGTACTTATTAGGAAAGGACACGAACATTACTAACTGAATGTACTCAGAGCTTATATTGAGCCTTTATTATTTTTTTTAAATTTAATTGTTAGTTCATGTTACACCTCACTTGTACACAACCAATAAACGGTAACATCGATTTATTGAGTGTTCCGAATAAAAAAATTTTCTGTCATTAAGTTTTTCAACTCAAACCTCACATAACACTAAATGAGAAATACAATGTCAAAGTCATCCCTATAATAGGGGACAAAGAATACTACTATAGTAAGCCTGCTTATCGTAAAAGGCGATTAAAAGACGCAGCAAGGGGCAGCTGCCTTGCTGGCTAAAAGATATTGGAGGAGAGTCGATTGGTTTCGGGCGATCCTCAATAATTTACAAGGTTGTTGGGGGTTGGCCGTGACAGATATGGCTTTTTGCTAAAATCTTTAAAAACTGCGTTGTGGAAAGATATGGAAACCTACCACAATATTTCCCAGGTATGCGTGGCCTAAAACACGAAATATGTATGATGGAGAGCTCACAAGTAAAATTCTTGTCCGGAGGTAAAATACCTCATTCGGATCTACGGGAGGGGGTACTTGGGGCTCGTCATCGTAAGAATTTAAAACAACAGTTCGATTTAGCAATGGGGACTTGGAATGCAAGGTCATTACTTAGAGTAGATAAGGTAACGAATTTATTAGTCGAAATGAAAAAGGCAAGCTGGACATTTTAGGTATTAGTGAGGTGAGATAGCCAGATAGTAATGACTTTTGGAAAGATAATTACAGAATAATTACAACTTCTTCAACTAATGGACAGGCAGGGGTAGGAATAGTGTTAAGTAAAAGATTAGGACGTAAAGTTAAAGAGTACTTACAATTTAGTTATAGAATAATTATGGTTAGATTGAGTACAAAACCCACACACACTGTTTTAGTACAGGTTTACGTGCCAACAACTCACTACGAGGATGAGGAGAAAAAGTATACGAGGATATAAATAGTATAGTGAAAAAAGTAAAGAGAGATGAGAATTTAATAGTTATGGGCGGTTTTAATGCGTCAGTGGGAGAAGGTAGTGAGGGAAAATTTGGATATGGCAGACGAAATGATAGAGGAAAAAAATTAGTTGAGTTTTGCCAGGAACATAGATTAGTAACTGTAAACACCCTATTATATGTTAGGAGAAGATATACCTGGAAAGCACCAGGTGATAGGGCTAGATATCAAATAGATTATATTTCAGTTAAACAAAGATTTAGAAATCAAGTTAAAAACTGCCGTAGCTATCTAGGGGCTGACATAGATAGCGATCATAACTTAGTTAAAATAAAGTGTAAACTAAAATTCAAAAATTGAGAACGGTTAAAAGAGGAAGATGGGATCTAGGTAAGCTTAATGATAGTGAGGTAAAAGAGAAATATAAACAAGTATTAGATAATAAGATCAAAGAGATAGCTATAGGAGAAAACGTAGAAAATAGATGGAAAGAAATAAAAAATCACTCATATGGATAGAAAAATCATTTACAGTCTATATAAAAACCAAAGCGTAGTAATTAGATTTGATGAAATGGAAGCTAAGATTAGAAATGGTGTTAGACAGGGAAAAACAACTACAATACATTTGAGGAGAGATTTCTTAAACTTCGTTTGCCATATGCTGACGCAGGAATAAACACGAATGAGAGATTGAAATATCACTTGCCGCCATCTGGATGTACTTTAAACGTAACAAAACGATAACGTACAGATCAACTCGCTTACGATGCATCTGGTAGAGGAGATTTCGATTTCTAGATTCGTCTCATCAATGCATCTCGTTTTTTGAATATGAAGCATCCATATATAAGGCTAACCAACTACACCAGCACCAAATAAGTAGATACAGTGATGTATTAACCATAAAAGTAAAACCCCAGCAAGTGTCTTCATCGCCTATGTCCTTGCAGTAAATCCTTACGTTAAAATTATTAATATCTTATACTAAAAATTAGTCGCACAGAAACCAATAAATACGTGGTATGAATTACCTAAACGATGTAACTCACCATTATTAAGGATGAAATAACTAACAAATACTTCAAAGCGATTTTCAAATTCATTCACCGACGGAGCAAAGCTCGAAAATAGAATGGTCGCGATGCATCGAACTAACCCAATCGCTACTAAACGTGTTGGATTGATGCTCGCGCACGCGATATATTGTCTCATATACGACCAAATGTAAAGACATGGATCTAGAACGCGAACCAACAATACTGAAGTTGAAGTTATAATGCGGTTATACAATAATCAGGAGCTAGTGTTTATAAATTGCCGTAGCTAAATGGGTTAAATGTATAAACATAATGATAGGTTTTTAAAACCATTACAAACCTTGCGCTGTAAGAAGTTATCAAATTGTGACGTCAAATGCTGAATGCAGGTCAAATGCAAGCGCCTAATGTAAATGTAAAGGCTCTAAACGCCGATTCGTTCGCATTACAGTAAGCGTAAAATTCTGAGCACATAACAATGTATGGGAGGCCAGCGCACAATGGTAACACTTATTTTTAAAAACATAACTTTTTTCCAAACTACTATAGACTAAAAATCAACTAATAACTAATAGTCATCATTTAACATAAAAAACAATATCCTACTTACTTGAATAAAATCACAGACGGATTTGAAAAAATACCATATGAAAATTCTAAACAGACCTTAAATCTAATCCATCAACAAAGCTATATCTCCAAATTTTTCAATTTCCCATATTACATTACCTGACATGTATAAATACCAATGTGTCTTTAATAACCAACATAGAAAACGGTTAAATACCAGCTTTTGGCTATATCATTTCGTTGTCAATTCCAAATAATTTAAAGTGACTAGGTACATATTTCTTAATATTTTAAACTGATAATATTATGCTTAAATTTAATAAACACTCGTTTCATCGGTAAATTATTGATTAATAAAAATAATCATTTTTACTTTAACTTATTTCCTACTGCACACATTCATGCCACTGAGATTTAAGAATTCACATAAACATTTTATAAAAAGTTACATAAAAGCTCATTACATTATTCTGTTTAATTCCAAGATTTCTAACAACATCAGTCTTTCTGGCGACAATTGCTTGGGTTATCTACCTAACACACATTTTTTAACTCAACACACCACAAAATCCCAAGTCCTAACCCCTTTTTTGACCGTTCGCACGACGAAAATTCCAGGAATTCGATAATTAAAACTATTTACCTTACCCATGCAAGTGTAAGTTTTAATAAATTTAGTCGCACGTCGTGCTTTTTCCCTTGGATCTCTTTCTCATCTTAAAACTGCGTTTAATTTCACCCTTCGACTTCAATCAACACCCCTCCCTCTTTTATTATTCGCACGTATGTTTATATTTTGACGTTTTCCGAATAACTGATCACGCATAATTAATTCGTTTTTCCGTCGATGCCTTTTTTTTTCATTGTACAATCTTTCTTTTGGGTTTATGGCATGAATTCCAGGTAAAGTACTTATGGTATCACGTGATTTGCGTAGGTTAAAGTTTGTGTTGTCTTATGTTCAGCAATATAAATAAATTCATTGTAACATATTGTAAGAAATGATAAAATTACATCTGCAATCTGACGTCCATGAGTTTCACTACTCAGGGTCTACGTTTTTACATTGTCTTAAAGTGTGTATAAGGTTTTCTTTATATGTAACATTGATTCTAATTTATATAAATAAAATTTGTAAAAAGCGCTTCTATCTTTAAAAGCATATTAATTAATGCACTGTTATTTATTTCCTAATTCTAATTCTTTCTGAACAATGGCATGACCCCCACTATGAACATTTTCTGAAATAAATAAGTGGTTTACCCTTTTTGTGGTTTAAAATAATTTATAACTCTAAGTTCTGTTCCAATATGTATTTAAAGCGATTATTTTGTGGATTTGTGGTTGATGAGTTTGATAGAACCACCAACTTTATTATTTCGAAACCACTATTATACATGAAATCAAAATTATACAGGATGCTTCAATATTAATGTCAATTTAAGATTAGTTTTTCTTCTAATACCTCCGGTTTTTATTTACCGTAACGTCTACGCGTTACAGATTTAAACTTATTCGTGTTAAAATTTACACCTTGTTCTTTATCCTATCGTCTTCATTCACTATCATTTCGATCCCTTCATTGTTAACTCATCTGTGTCATAATCAGGAGTTCTTGTATCATTCTTAATATTTTTCATATTCCTTTTAATTTTTTCTGCACCTTTTTTGACTTTCTGTCTGCTTGATATGCGTTATTATTCATCTTTTATTTCATTTAAGTTTTGAGTATCAGTTAAAATTTTTGAAGTAATCTTTTGCGTTTCATAGACTACCATTTTGACCGAAGAACTTATTGTAACGAACAAAATTCCTGGTGTAATTATAAAGTCTTGTTTGGTAGTGATATTTTCAGGTGTTCTTTGTTGATCAATTAAATCTGTTATCTTTGGTTCCGGAGTTAGTTACCCGTGTAGACGTAGATGCATTAAGCCCGCAATTGCTGAGGTGCGCTCAGCAGCAATCCCGTTTGATCCCGCCACTGGTGAACTTCAATAAGCAATAATTTCTTCATTTTCAGAAATAACTAGAGGGCGATCAGCTAAGTTTGCTGCCACAAAATCTGAATCTTCAAAAATGTTTCTGTTAATCGCATACACGCCTATTGCCGATAAACCTGATAAAATGCTCTTTACGCCAAAAGCTTGCTGATATGCCTTTCCAAATATTTGAGTCATTTCATATATGAAAATTCTGTTCCTTGAATTTGAAAGCAGTAGTGAAAAGCACACCTTTTTGGTGGACCATAACTAGTTCTGTCAAGAGATTGGAGTCGATGCCTAGTATGAGAAGTGAAAGTTAAGAGAATAACTCCGTTGCTTTTGGTCAATAATAAGCTTTCATATTTTATATGTACCTTGTAGCGATCTATGTAGCGGTCGTGCTGGTTCAATAATAATAATAATACATTTACTTGAAGGATCGGTTGATCGGTTTACGTTATCTTATCTGAGGTTGGTCGAGCGGTTTTCTTTTGTTTTTTTTTGTTTGTTTTTGGTATGTTTTTAACTAGGGGAGAAGTGGCTGTCCGTATCTCTGGCTGGAAAGGGGGAAGTGTTATTGGGGGTCCTAGGTTATTACTTAATTAAAACTCGGATCGTATTATTGGGTATATTTGACTACTAAATATAAAATTTATTTATGATATTTACATCTTTAGAAATTTAGACGTTAGATACACAACTTACGAATACTGTTATCCAGTGGGCACCTTCTCTATTACTTATGGTTAGTACTGGTACAAATTACATCAGGCATAAAACTTACACTTAAAACTCCGTCACTGTAACTTTCACTAATACTAATTAACCCATGGGTCAAATCATTACTTGTCACATAGTGGCTTCACCCGTTGAAATCTGGAGTGGAACAGCCGCTATTTTCTTCTTTTCCTCGCAGTGACTCTGCCCTTATTTTAAATTGTTAACTTAGCATATTTCCGGTTGGTGACCAGCAGCTACCTAATGGGTTCTGCTTGGACTTTGACTTTATTGTCATTTTGCTGTGCCTGTCTATTTCGAAATTATAAACTATTTTGCTGGCCTTATGTTGTAATATGCTATTTCCTCTATTGGAAATAGCGCATAGGTTGAAGACCTAACTTATCATAAATTTAACTTTAAATACTATTTCTACAAATGTGGCTATCTAATTTTACTAGTTTCCTATTGTAAGATTTATAATTAATTGGATGGGTATATGCGGGGTACTATAACCTTAAGGTAGTCCATTATTACTAGCTCTGGAGCTTCCTTAATTAGTTTTGTATTTTTAATAAAGTGTTATAACTAGACATAAAATGCATCTTTAGTTATCATCCTGAAATTGACTGCCACATCCACTGTTCCAGGAGGGAGCACCATGAACAATGTGGGTATTACTATTAACTCTAGGAAAAATCATCAATGCCGGGACTGCATTTCCACAAGCATTAATGCAACAGCAAACAAACACCAATTAATTATCCATTTTCTGCTGATGTTACTTGCCCTATTTATTTAATCCTCTTAGAAGATATTGCCTTTCCCGTGGTTTGAACAGGAAATATTCTGTTTCATTGACATTAAACACCTGATAAGGGCCAATAGCATGTTTGTTTAAAATCTGTGTTAGTTTATAATAGAATGCTTTTACAACAGGTTTATTGAAACCAATGGCACGTGTTAAGGATATAGCCTCTGAAGTACGCACTGAGATACCTTTATGTCGTTTTAAAGGCATTGCAAATACATCTTCGTAGCACATTGATCTGTTCGGCAGGTTTGAGGAATTTTTTTGTTGTTCACCTCGGCAAACTACTAAACAAATTTTCGCGCTATTTGTGGTGGAAGTCCATGATGAAGTTCACATGATTGTTTTAAATAATCAACTACTAAGTTCTTCTCCTCATCGGTAAAAAATCCCCGGATACTATAATTTGGAGCCAACAAGGAAATGATTGATGTGTAGCTGTATCCCAATCTATTTCTTTAATTTTATATTTGTTGTTGTAATAGAAAATCAGATTGCAGTATGTTAAATTGACAGCCCACCATCTAAAACAGTTCTTGATGCTGCACGCACAGTTTCTTCGCTAGTAGGATCAACTTTTGTTTTCTGTTACTGACTCTCATCATATTTTCACGAAACAGTTTATTAAAATACTGAACTTTTTTGATAAGATACACTGTATACCTTTGGGGGCATGACCAGTGTGCCTCAAAGTGCAACTATTCTTTACTTGTTTATGTATTGAAAAAGAAAGGTAGTTCTTCATATTCACAATGGGCAATAAAATATTAATACATGCAACGATAAACTACATTGGCAAAATAAACTTACTTTAATCTTATTTGCCAGAAATTCTACAAACTTTGGAGATCAAATAGTTACTTGACACTAACAAGTTTGAGGTCAGGTGATTTCGGAGAATTCAGCTTTACTGACCAGTCCGTATTGTGAACTCCAATACTTGAACTTATATTTTCCTTTTTCTATTAGGTAGCCATAGCAGTAACTAATTTCATTTACACCACTCTACCCCTATGTACACTGTACACTTGTCTCCCTTACAAGGCGTATATAGGAAAGAGGTATATAAAAATACACACCTAACTGATATTAGGTTATACTTATATCTAATTAACGAGTTTCAAACTCAGGTAAAAAATTAATATATAAACTTACTTGAAAAATCATGTAACATTTAAAAAATTTATACAATTGACCAAGAACACTTTAACAATAACTTTTTTTAAAAATTTCAAATGCGTACTCTTATGAACCAAATGACCCAAGAGTGCGCTTTTGAACTATAGGCAACTACGAACATAAGTCGCAATCACAATTTCCAGCCACAATTCTGGCACAGAATCCAACCTTCATGTGGAGGTTCGATAAATTCTTCAAGACTTGCAGAATAGAAGACTTTCTTACTTTCTTGATAGCGTTTGTTTTCTGCAGTGTCCTCTTTTTCACATTTGCCTCCCCCTTTTTCGTCTACCCCTTTCTTAACAGGTGTTTGTTTTTGGAACATTTTCGTCAACAAGTTTACACTTAACACTCTTAGTTTTGTTCTTATTTGGTCTTCTAATATATTTTTGAACGAAGTACTCGTCAAAGTTTCTGACTTCTGACTGAGTTTTCTTCTTTGATACTTTACTTTTAATATAGGATAAGGTCTAAGTTCTTTATGTCTTACGGAACAACGCGTTCCTTCATTTTCCTTTGAAAGAATTGAACGCTGTGATTTTATTGGAGTTGAGAAAATTGGTAGCTTTTATGCAGACCACCATGTTAATTAATAGTTGCAATAACCTGGGGAGAACTCTATGCTTTATTGGAGTTACTCTTCAGATGTGTTGACAATTTGAAAGCGTTCTGATTTATAGATAAACCTTCGCATCCCTGCTAAGCACTGGTTTAACACTCTCTCAAAATATTCAGGTAAAATTGTTTGAATTATTGGCAGCCCAGTTTGGTTAAACTGTATTTACATTTGCATCACCTCTCCGTCTCTGTTATCTCCAAAACTTTTGGGCAGAATTGGTATTAAATGAACGGTTGCTCATTAATATCTACAAAGTTGGGGTTAATTGATTTTCTCATTGATTGGTTTTTTAACCAGCGAACGACTAAAGCAGGCATCAAAAATTTTTTCTGGATTGAAAGGCCACATGCTCGTAGCTTCAAAAGCACTTTCGGCTTTGTAAATATTTAAAACAGCATTGTATGCAGTTTTGAATTATTCTGGTAGTTGCTTTGAGGTAGCGACCTTTCCAGGTTTAGACAACAACCAGTTTTCAATAGTTCTACTATAGGCTGTTTTAAATAGTCCAAAACATGTATTGCCCAAAAGCTAAATTCTATAAGATACATGGAGAGGAATGGATAATACATGCGTAAAATTTTCTTTACAGTATCTATACTACGAGAAGTGGGTGTCAAGAATTGATAGTACCTATTAGTGATCCTTGAAACAACTCTTCGTTCATTCATTTTCTTATAAAAATCAACACTGGAGGTACATATTAACCAGCAACATTCATACAACAAATTGCAGTAACCAGTTCCGTCGTTCTCCATTCGACACTTTACCGATATCCTTTTTACATTTTACATCTAGAACTTGACTAGAACTGTAGATATACCAGTTTCATCCATGCTAAAATTTTGATTTGGAGAGGAGTTATATTTCTGAAACATTATTTTTAAATATTTGTAGAACACATCAACATGAGGTTTATTAAAGCCTACCAGTCTACCTAAAAAGATCCGCAAAGACTTAAGATATATATTATTTGGTTGACAAAAACCCCGTGCCCACGTTTTACTCGCATGTTTCAAGTTTTCGTTGTAACAATGTTATATTTTGTTGGCAGTAGTAAACTAAAAAGGGAAAGTCGATAAATCATGAATAGTTTTGCCAAATATCGATCCATTTCTTTGACATACTTTGCCAATTTAGTTTTTTCTTGTGTAAAGAGTGTGTTGAAACTGCCTAAAGATTAAGGCACGGTACCTAATTCTGGTCTTTGTTTTAAAGACGATACTGGTATATTCAACTATTTAGTAATTCCTCTCTTTGTATAACCTCTTTCCAACTTTCGATAAATACCATTCATGAACTCTTTTGTAAAGACGAGATTGTTCTTAACTGGTTCTTTTATAAGTACTCATTTTAAAATTGGAAAGCAAAATCAAGACAAGTCAATATACCAAACTGAAATAGAATGTTAGTATTCAAGAGTACGCGGTGCGAACTCTTGTATAATTTAATGTATGCACTTTTGAATACTTCTATTGCATTGTGATATTTGGCATAGATTTAGTACAACACAAAGGATTAGTAGATATTTTTTTACAAAATACTAGATATTCCAATTATTAACATATAAGCAGTAAAACTCTTATTTAGTAAGAGGGTCAGTCAAATAAAACCGTGACACATAGAAAAAAGTAAGTAAACTGTCTATTGTTTCAAAAGTAATCACCATAACTGTCAATATGTTTACTCCACTTGTCACAATATACATTTGTTTGCCCTTTACAACCTGTTTTTACAACGCTTGTTACGAGTTAAGTGAATTAACTAGTAATATGCCTTATACTTATTGGATAACCAGTTTCATTTTCTTATATTTAATAAATCTGTTATGTATTTTATTAAAAGCAAAAGTAGTTCCTCTTGTTTCTTGGATCTGGCATAAAGTAGGTTATAAATTATTAGTCACATTGTAGGTTTAAAGTGATCTAATATGTGAGAATATGCTATGCTTGTCTCGAAAAATTTTTTATTGCGCTTGGGAAAATGATGTGGAATTTTATTGTTCCTCAAACTATTCCTGCCGGAAATTACAGACTTTATTTAAGTACCGGGACTAAATTAGAGCGGTTGTGTTTTAATGGGAGTGCTGTTTTTACCTTATTATTTTAGAGCACTACTACAACTGGAAGATCCATGTGACGAAAATCTGATGAGAACTCGGACCGCGACTCCTTGACAACAGGATCCCGTCGTCGAAGAATGAAAGTGTAAGTAAAAACCTATTATCACCTTGACATAGAAATTTTCATGCCATAAAACATTATGTAAGGCTTAAAGATTATTTAACGTGTAACGCCGACTTTCTTGAATAACTGGCCAATGATGCACTTCATCTAATCTTATATTTGTAGAAAGACGAGCAGCTGTTGCGCTCTTTTTCTTCTTTTTCTCATATAATTCATGATGCTAAAGGTCGTCCTCTTTTCTTAGTATTAGTTGCTTTTCCTTCTTTACGTAAGGATTCCGCTATATGGGAGAGAAATTCCAAAAGATTCATTTGGAGCCTCTTTACTATTCCCAAAGAGTTGCATTCTCTGCATAAAGTAGTCAGCAATTGACAATTACTGAATGAACAGTTTGGAAAATGAAAGGCGACACTATTTTCTTGATGTAACACGGATTCGGTGGTATGCTACTAGAGCATCTAGCAAGTCTACACTTTCATTAATTTAATATAACTTTGCACCAATTGTGGACGTTCTACTTCAATAGAAACCTTTGAATTTCTATCGCATTTTTCCACTTTAGTTAGTGGATAAGAACTAGAAAATGTTGCATATATATATATATATATATATATATATATATATATATATATAATATAAATTTTTTAGTTGTTGATTATAGCAGTAATTCAGAAAACCATAATAAATTAATGACACTGACATTTAAAAAACAATTTGTAAGATAAAACTTTAGTCATATAAATAAAATTATCTTTAAACTTACACTGTACTACACTATTTACAAATGGTTTAAATTCACATAAGTTACAAGAATTTATAGTAAGAATGATGTTTAATAGGTTAACAACATGCCATAACTGATAAGTATAAACAATTATATGGTTGATGATTTTGTATATTTATTAAATTTTTACGTTATACCTGGTGAGAACTTGAAAATTTAGTTTAACTCTATTTATTATTATTGCGCCTACTTAATTTGTACAGTATTGAATACACTGTGTTTAAATTGTCTATATCTGTTTTAAAATTTATTGTATTATTGTTGTTTTGGATATGAAAGGATTCTAAAAATAAACGTTTTTTATAATTATTTTTTACTTCTAAAATTTGTATATCATCAAAATTAGCATTAAGTGTTTTATTGTTCAAGTGAATTGCAAGAGCACACGATTTTTTATTAATTTTTGCGTCACTTTTGTGCTGGGTGATACGATTGCGTAACCATTGCTTGGTCTCTCCAACGTAGCATTGTTTGCACTCACAGTTGATTTTATAGACTATATTATTTAGTATTTTCTTATTGGTAGGATCTTTAAGAGGTGTAAAGAGGTTTTTTAAGGTTCTATTGTAATTCACAGCAATGTGCATATCTGGAGTGCTTAATGTCTTTATCAGAGTTGAAGTTAAGTTTCGGATATATGGAAAACTTTTGTGCACTATTTTGGTAGATTGTTTATCGATTTTACTTTCAGTAGTGGTGTTGAACAATATTTTATGCAGTAGGATTTTTGGATAACCGTTATTTATTAAAGTATTTCTTAAATTAATCAAATTTTGTTTTCGAAACTGTGGATGACAGATTTTATAATTCTATTTTTAGCGTTAAAACAGTATTTAATTTATGTTTGAATGTATGATCTGAATTAAAGTTGACATACCTACCAGAATCTGTGGGTTTTTTATAAATGTCTAGAATTAATTTGTTATTATTGTCTTTTATAATTTTTATATCCAGAAAGGGAATGCTATTATCGTGTTCAATTTCAATTGTGAATTTTAAATTGGGGTTAAAGTTATTAAAAGTATTTAAGGTTTCCGTTCTAGAAAAAACCTATATATCAACAAAGAAATATTTAAAGAATCATCCGGATTTAACAATTGTAAGAGCAGACAAAGGCGAGGTAACGGTAATAATAAGCAAAATGGACTACAAAACGAAATCTTTAGAATTACTAGATAACACAAAAATGTACAAAAAACTAAAACAAGATCCCACATTTACAATCCAAAAAGAAGTAAATGATCATATAAAAGTTTTGAATAAAAACAGGTAATATCCGAAAGTCTCAAAAAAACACCTAACTAGAAATAATTCAACTCCGGGTAAATTTTATGGATTACCAAAAATCCATAAACAAACTTCTTTAATTTGCGTCGCTTACGACGTACCAAAAATCGACTAACAAGCTTGTAAGTATTAAAATTTACGAATTAAATAGTGCAGTGTTAGATTGTTTTGGCCTGATACTTTGAACGCGGATAGTGTCAAGTTTATTTATATTTAACTAAGGTACAACGTATACTGTAACAAGCTCGTAACGTAAATTAAATTATGCAATAACAAAGAAGTGTAATATACTTGGATTTGGATATTGAGTTGGATCTTGAATGAGTAGCATGCAGCGCAACGTAGATGAAGTTCATCTATAAATAGCTGAAGGCGGCAAGCAGCGCATTACCACTAGGCCGAGGGTTCAGGAACTTAATACATCGTCAACGGAGATGGAATCTTCAAGTTTCCAGGTAACGCATTAGAATTTGTTGTTTTATATAAACTTTGAAAATTATTTGTGATGTGTGAGAGTAAACTTTGATGGTATTTTTCTTTGTTATTTTGCGTATTGAAAAGAATACGTATAACTAACTTTTATTATGGTATTTGAATATAAATCTAAAGGTGTACGTAAAGCTTATTAACGTTCCTCATGAATTTAAATTTTATTGTTAAGAGTACATGGGTTTTTTTTGGTGTTTGTAGTAAGAGTATGCTAAGTAGACAGCATACATTCATAAACGGGGTTATCATGAGCTCACCATACTCCAGAGTGTAATAATTAAAAAAAATATAAATAAGGTATTATTTAGGGCCCATTTACTCCTGTTACATTAAATGTGTTTGATATTTCAATTTAAAATCCAGGACTTTACAAAGATAGAATTTATAGAGGTGTAACTTGAGCACCGAAATGTACATAATCTTGAATTATTATTTGTAAATAGTGGTTAATAAATATTGTATGATTGTTGTATTATTTTGTGGTTTTATTGAATGGTGTGTGTGAACGGTAAAGAGTATGATAGTAAATCTAGGTATCCAAGAGGAGGCCCAACTGAGCTAGTCAGGGAAAATGCTGAAGAAATCAATTAATGTGATAAAGCAGGAATCCGGGTAAGAAATTTCTTTTTAAAAATTTTTCTATTTTGTGAAATTTTCAATTTTTGTAAATTGATAATTTTCGAAAGAAACTGAGCCAGACCGAAGTTACACGGCAATATATATATATATATATATATATATATATATATATATATATATGTCGAACCATTTTATAGCCCTTATACAATTATTGTCAATAATTGTTTCTTTTACTTCAAAAGTTCGTTGCTCTTTTTCCTCATAATTTTATCCTCAGGAAAAGTCGGCTCAAAAAATATGTTGATACGAATTGTGCCCAAAACTGAAAATCAATTTTTGACCAGTCCAACGAATAACTTTTGATAGGAAAAAAAATTGTCACAAAATATTACGTGATTTGCACCTTTCCTTAGATTCTGAACTAGTTAAAAGCAATATTCGCCATACACCTAAGTCTGGGCAACCTTCTAATTTGTCTATTTTTCCGTATACATTTCGAAATTGTGAACGAGTCCATTAGTATCGCAAATAACAAATATCTTATAGCCCCATTTGTGTGGCTTATTAGGAACATACTGTTTCAAACTAGAATGGTCCCTGAATAGCACCATTATTTGTACGTCGATACTAAGCATCTGTTGTTGAGGAATTTTCAAATGTTTTGATTGCGTGTGATTGACTAATAGTCTAATTTTTGTATAAATTATCTCTTTGAGTGTTAGTCCTGGATGCTTCCTCAACATTATCGTTCAGTGCAAAAACCTTTTAATTTCTTCCCATTTATCTCTACCAATGATATCTGCAACCCGACTTACGAGAGTATTTTTTGCCCAAATACATACGTGATCTTAATAAACCAAAAAAAGACATTCAAATTACAGTTTCAAAAATGATGATACCCGGCATCTCCCCCGTTACCATATTCGAAAATTATTTAACATAATCTTAACATTTAAACTATTACAAATAGCTACACTAACTTCATCTTTAGCAACACCCAATAAAATTCTAGAAATTACAAATCAAATCTATTTGGTTTTTAGATATTCTTCCTTTTCTAGTGGTAACTACATAATCTAGCTCAATTTCTAACTTATTCTCTCTTTCATCCTTATTCTCCACCTGTCTTTCATTATTTTCTCTACCCTAGTAGTTTCACAATAATTATCAAATAAACCTAGCTTGACGTTTTTGTCATTTTCAAAAACTATTGCTCCAAATGTTACAATTTTCGTAGAATTTGTTTTTGGTTTATCACTAAAATTCCTACAGCTATTATCTATTACACCTAGGTTAGGGGTGTTTTTTAGTACTTTGACAAATCGCCTATTCCTAATTAATTCTGTCCAATTTAGTTAGACCTTATATCTACGTATCTCTACCTGATATTCCAGGAAAGTAAATCGAATGAGAAATTTTTTTGTACCAAGACTTTTGTTGTTACTGTAAAACCGATAGAGGCTGTACTATGTTTTTTATTATAGTTCTCCTTTCCATGTGCCCTTCATACCATTAGAAATTTGTTATACCTGACTACATTGGCAATTCTGGGATTTTATTTATTTACATGAATCAACAAGTTGAATATTGTTGTACGAGATATGTGTAGCTGACACTGTGGACACCCTTTCATGATGGGAGAATTACAATATTATAACAATGCCAAGTTGATGTATTTGTTGTGTGTTGTGACTTTTTAATAATGTTTTTTATTTTTTGTACATGTGTTTCCGCAATCCCGTAATTTTGTGGATAAAACGGGGTCAAGGTTGCATGTGAAAAATTACAAATTTTAGGAAATTTTGAAAATTCTGCAGACTCAAATTGTGGTCCGACATCTGAAATTCATAATTAGGTATCCCGTGTCTGGCGAAAATAGTTTTTAAATAATTAATTGGCTGTGGTAATACTAGTAGTGTTTACGCCTAATCTTCCACTTCGACATATTTCAAGTAGTAATCACACACTACCAAATATATATATATATATATATATATATATATATATATATATATATATATGTCCTTTAATCTTGAATAAGTCACAACCTACTTAATACCATGCATATTCGGTATTTCATGAGGTTATAGTGGTTCGCGTGTTTGTAATTTTGCCTATTGTTGGTAAATGTGACAGTTTCCAACTATTACTCTAATTTCTTTCCGAATGGTGGCGCAAAAGACAGATTCTTCAGCCAGTTTTACACACTTATTAAACCCTAAATAATCATAATAGATTTTTTCTAGAATTTGTGGTCGCATTTTCCTCAAAATTACACAACTTTAACCTTTGTAAATTATGCTTTCTATAATACCTAAATCGCTTTTATTTTTACAATAAATCTTTACATTATACTTAACCCTTTTATTGTTATTTGGCCACCCATTCTGAATTAATTTGGTTATGTCCTGCAGTTTTTGGTCCTTGGCAGTTTCGGTTTGTAATTCGAATAATCCTCTGCCTGAAGTATTAATTTGTGAAGTTATTAAACTAACCTGCGAATCAAGTTTTATGTTCCAGATTTTATCCCGTACGGCATTTGTAGAAATTTATATCTTCCAAACGGAGTACCCACAGTACATAACTTTGTACCCTCCTTGTCCAACTGCACCTGATAAAATCCGTTGGTTGCGTCTAGCGTACTATACTTGGTGCCTGTTGATTTTAAAGTAGTTTCATCAAAAGTGTGAATTCTGGAATGTTTACTCTTGATGGTTTGGTTTAAGTATTTCGGGTCCATACATAATCTAAGATCGTTAATTCGTCATTTTGTAAGACTTTTTCTCGCATTACATTACTACTTACTCCAAATATTAGCATACATTCTGCTACATCGTCATTTAGAGTTCCGAAGACGCACTTGGTTGCTTGTTCCCGTAAGATAGTTATGAATTGTTCCAAGGTTGTGCCATAAAGAATTTATACCGTTCCTAAGATTTATTTTGCTTGGGGTTGAAATGGTTATCGAACTTTTCCAAAAGCTTCTCTAATTTGTCTTTGTCCTTCATTTTTCTGCTAAAGGTTGTAAAAATACAATACCCTTATTGGACAATTAAATGCAATAAAAGAGCGCACTGGACACTAAACTTTTTTTGTTATTTCCGCAGTTTTTATATAATTTAAAAGTCTCGCTTTCCACATTTTCCAGTTTTCTGCGATGTTCCCAGTTAAAGCTATTTCTGGTGTTGCGTTAGAACGGAGTTTGTACGTAATTTGCTAATGATCTAATTGCACTTTCCGTACCGTTTACACAACTGGTTTTTAATACCTCGGATTGTTAGTGAAACGTTTGCACTTTTCGAATCGTCACACAACACTCAAACTGTTTTTTTTAAATACGTTTGGATTGTGTAGCGAAGCGATTGCATTTTTCGAATCGTCATACACAGACAAGTTTTATTTTTTTGTTAATACTTTGGTGATTAACAAATTAGTGTTTACAATGTTATTAAGTGACTTGTTATTGGAATTTTAACTGAATTATGCCTGTCAACATTTTCAACCATTTTTCACTGTTCGCAACGCCATGTCTTATGCTTTTCCTTTATAAGCACTTTCGAGGTTAGGGTAATTGGTATTGAAACATTTCTACTACGAGTAACATGTTTATCCCTACGGGCAGTGTCGGAGACGAAGTATATGACGATGCCAGACAAGCACGTAGTTATATCTTAAAATATGAATGTACTAAAAATGCTACTCCCGACCATGACTCGAAAATATTTTTTGTCACGCATATAATCGTAGAATAGATATATCGTATGTTACGTCATCATCGGACAATTCGGTATTTTGTGACAATAAATACGTCAGTGCGTGCATCCTACAGTTGTCAGTGAAACATTATATACCGGCAGGCAGTGCGTGAAGTGAGTCGCATCCGAACCCTTGCAGAAGCCGGTCGTGTGAGAGCTTTGGAAGCGACATCGACACCCAATGGTGCGTGTTTTTGGTTGTCCGTCCGAAAGCTTTTGTGTGTGAATGTTTATTGCCCACAGCGGCACAGGATAAAAGGTATTTATACCCTTTATTAAGTAGTTTGGTGTAGTTGTTCTTAGTTATTACATAACCGCTCCACCGTCATCGTTATTGCTACAAAAGCAATTGGTCCTTCCCTATAATTTGCATATTTATATCATCACCTCCTTAACCCCAATCTAACCATCGTGAATGTGTAGTATTCGGCGTTAAATGTTAAAAAATTCAGATCGTTTACAAAACGGGATAAGAAATTTAACGCTACCTATTTCCATGTAGCTTTATAACCAATAATCACCTGATAACTTTGAAGTATGCAACATGTTTGCAGAGAATTGCCACTCAATCTACAAGACCGCATCCGTGCTTGTTCATTCTCCGTATTCGAGAGATATCGCATCGTGTGACTTTTTACCTGTATCCAAAAATGAAAAGTGCTCTGAAAGAAACACATTTTCAATCTGTTTAACATGTTAAAGCAAAAACGGCAGAATCGCTGAAGAACATGAAAACTGATGAGCTATAACATTTTTATAAACAATGGAAAACACGAATTCGGTAGTGTATACATACGAGAGTAGAATATGTTCAAGAAGATAAAAGGTAAGCCTAAGTTTATTTGAAATAAAAAACATCTCACATCAGACTCGTTATTTATTTGCGGCACCTCATATGTGGAGCTTCTAAGTGTTGATAATATGAAACTTCACTTCCCGGCTGGTTCATGCAAAGTATATGAACACAGATCATAACTAAGCGCATTTTTCTATTGTATTGAAAAGTGCAGCCACTGGAACTATAAATGCAACATAAAATTTTACTTATTTTTAATCTTTTCTGGTAAAAATTTGAAACTTATTTTTTTACGAATGCTGTCGGAGTTAGTTTCGCATATATGATCTATACAACACTATCCAAACAAAAGCACTTGATATACTACTACTACACCGCAGTAAAAAGAAGATCCGCAAAGAAGCGACGTCCTTGAGGTATTGTACGACTAGGCATGTGAACTATATTTACAAAAAGAGTCAAGTGATTCTAGTTGTATCCACAGAACAAAAAAGGAAGATTGATGAGATTAAAAGGTTGGTACTAAAAAATTATCATTTCGTAGTTATTTTGTAAAATTTTGAACGCGTTTTTTTCAAATAACCACCTTTCAGATAATAAGTTTAATAAATTGAAATCTTGGAACAAAAGAAACGTGTTAAAATAAATTTATGAGAATTAAGCCTATCGATACCAACATCCAAATATGTCTAACTTATTTATTTCATACATAAGGATTCTTTCTTCGGGTTAATGCTTTCCCTGTAGAAAACCAGATGCAACTTCACAAGTTACAGCAGACAACGTTAAATCCCCAAAGTTAAACTCTAAAAACAAAATCTAATTTTCTGTGTAATCAGAAACCCCAAACCCACAACCAATACCATTGAAAAAGTTAAAGTCAAATTTGTAGCCATTCTAGGACATCGAGTTTTCTTACATTTGAAGCTTCAGTAGCCATGTCGCCAGATTCTACGCGAAATGTACATTAAACTTTAGAATCCCAGTTTAGAGAACTTTGCAACTTTGGGTGAGATACGGTTGCGAAAACTTTAGGTAGCAATTTAATACCTACGAAAGAATAAATCATAGAATTTGAACTCGCAGAGGTAATATTTAATACCGGCAAACAATTGTTTACTTGGTCAACTGTGTTAAGCCCGCTATATTAACAGAAAGTAAGAAAAAACTTTCGTTAAGCCTTAATCCTAAAGGTTGACGACATGATGAGTTTCGTTCTGTTCTGTCTCGCTCTACTAATTTGCGTTAAATAAGTGAAGATGTTACTTTATTAACTTCCTTCACCAAACATTGTCGTTCCACTCTAATAAGCTCAGACGTATATATCTAAAGGTCGGGAAAGGAAAACTTGTCCGAGAAAATTGGCTGATGTTCAACTCAATAAAATGTAATTCTGACTAGTCTCCAATAAAACTGTGACGCGCATCACGAAACAAACTGTCAAACTTCTTTTAACTTTTTAAATAAATCGATATAGGTCTGCAAAGAAAGAACCAACTCAATTTGTAAAGGTGCAAAAGCAAACATCATATATTAATATTCGCAAGACGGATAGCAGCTAAAATGAAATTTCGCTTCACTGCTTCAACCTTTCAACTCTGACCTAATTAATTCAGTTTTCGATATTAACTAGGACTGATGAACGGTTTAGTTAGTTACCTGAGACTTGAATTGTGGTGCTCCTGGTTGAATGGAAAACCATTACCTACCTGTAACAAAACATACGGAAATTATTAATCCACTCCAATGAAGGTTTGATTTAGAAAATTATGCAAAAAGGTTTGGTTTAATATTGATTTTACAATTACACTTTGCACCATCTGCGGTACAATTATACTCAATTTTTATAATTCTTCCATTTTGAATTAAAATTATAAAGTCGACACAACATCAGTGGATAAAAAGTAACTTCTTATTGAAAAACTTTTTGTTTGCGGCTCTAGTTCTGTTAATGAAAATATAGAAAGATTGCTTGTGAGACACCGCCGAGCGTTAACTCATGTAAGACCGCCTTGGTCTATTAGTTCGGTGAAAACAGTAAACATTGTTCAGGATTATGAGTCGTATTGTCAACTTGTTTTAAGTGAAGGACCCCGTTAGTAGTAACGTTCAAGCAGAGCAGACGTGAAATGTAGTGGCTGTTAAAATTATGTAATTTATTAGTTATAGTTGTAATTTTTGGCATATTCAAAATTAAGTTATATCATTTTCACGAACTTCTAAGTAAACAAAATTAAAAACAAATTTAAAATTTCAAAATTTTGTGATATGTTTGTGATTTTCGTGAGTCTTGGAACCGTTCAAATTACGCAATAAAAGTAAATCAAGTGAACCTCAAGAAACAAAGACTTGTAAGTAAATTCTTAGTTTCCTGTTAAAAAATAGCAAATGTGGTTAAAAATAGAAGAAAATTACTGAACTCAAGCTGGAAATTAGGTCAGTTAAACTGTGCAAGAAAAATTACTTAACTATATTTAATTAATCAAATTGTATTTGTACGCTATTACGTATAAGGAACACTTTGCACGGAATTGTAACAGTAACCTTCAAACCATTTAACTTCCTTATTAATAACCGCAAACACAGTGAAATAATAACAAAATTTTATTTATTGAAACAGAAGTAAATACGCTGCATTCATAATGTAGTAACAAGGTCAAGCGTACGCAATATAAAACACACACAGGAACTAGAATAATAAGTAGAACGATTTAAAAAATCTAAACAAAACTTATTGCTTAGAAATTAAGTAGTGCATAATTCAAAAACTACTAAATGCCAGTAGGACACTCTCCTAGGCGGGAGGTAGTGATAGCGACCTAACCACAGAGTTAACACCGGATCTGAAAACAAAACCGCAAAACCACCGAGAATGCTACCGTCATTATCACAGCTAAAATAGGAAACAACTGCGAAACACCAAATCCAACAGAAGCAACAACAAAAGAATAATGGAACCAAAGCAAGGAACCAACGACATTTCAACAGAACACCCACTTTACAGGATGTACCTGGAGCTGGACCTGTTCATAACTAATGAAATGGACACCGCCAACCGTCTAAAAGTAGGAATGAAGAAGGACTTGAAGGAACGTATTGCAAAATGGGCACTTTGCCAAGCAGAACTGATTGGGGAAAATAAACTATTACGAGAGCAAAACACGCAATTACAAAACCAAAACCAACATCTCCTAAAATTACAGCACACACACGAAAACGCACAACACATCGAAACTATCACACCCAAGACAACATACGCGAACATTGCGGCACTAACAAGGCCTCAACCACCGAAACAAGACGCAATCACACGGGCAATGACAAATCAAACTGGTACAGTTTTCATCACTTCCGTACGTGGGGAATCCATTAAACAAATACAGGACACCTTCATGAAAACCATCAACCCCAAAACAGATGGCATTAAGATCAAAAACATTCGAAACACCAATAACACTCTAATAATAGACACGGATAATGAAAGCGAAGCAAGGAAACTACTTCAACATGGTAAACTTACAGAGGTATTAAAGGTAGAAAAACCCCGGAAAAGAAACCCATTGGTGATAGATATTGTATGATGTCCCAACGTATCTAAAGGAATCAGAAGTCAAAACATTAATATACAAGCAGAACCTAGAAGAGAAGTTAAGTTGGAATGAATTCGACAAAGAATTCGTCCTCAGCTTCAAAACTGGACCAAAAGACAAACCCACGGTACATCATGTGGCAACCGTCAGCAATAAACTACGTAATATGCTCATAAATCTAAACAAGTTATACATAGAATACAGATGCATAACAGTAAAAGATCATCTCGTCGTCCCACGATGCATGAGATGTCAGGATCTAGGGCATATCTCAAAATACTGCCCACTTCAGACGGACACCTGTAGCCACTGTGGGGAACAAGATGCCAAACACAAAAAGTTAAACTGTCCAAAAAGGGAAATGAAACCAGCTTGCATTCCATGCCAAAAAAGACACCGAAAATGTACCGATAACTCCGACGTATAAAATGCTACTAGACAGACTTATACACAAAACCGATTATGGACAATAACACACACAACCAACAATTATCGAGGAATCCAAACTAAGACATACCTACTGGAAACACGGACAGCTGAGATCGACGCTCAATCCCAAACAACAATACCGACCGCAAACACGAGAAACGGAACAACAAAACTGAGACGCATAGGAAACCACAATTAAAATTGGACAGCTAAACGCCATGCGTAGCGCCACCGTAACACAGGAAATCAGACACTTGGCCGAAACACAACGACTAGATATAATCTGCATACAAGAACCATACTGCAAAAACGGAAAATTACCGGGAATGCCAACGACAGCCAGACAGATATGTAAGGAGACAGACCAATGGCAGCCACTATAATATTCAACCCTAACATACAAGCAACCACAATACAAAGATACACGAACGAACACAACGTCTGTCTAGAAATATCCGGACAAAACATACACAACTGGATACTGACCAACACATACTTCCAATTTCGGTTGGACTCTGATCCATACATCACCAACATTAAAACATTGCACGTACATACTCAAACCAGCCTGCACTTTTATGGCAGATGTAAACGGAAAATCCCCAATGTGGCACTGTAGCAACACTGATGCGCGTGGGAGAGGGTAGAGGACATGATCAACGAGCTACAGCTTGAAGTGATGAACTGTCCTTCAATCCACCCACCCACAGAAACCATCGGGCAGGAGCAGAGAGTAACATTGACGTCACAATAGCAAACGGACTAGCGCACCCCCACATACAAAACTGGAAGGTACATGACAACTTAACAATAAGCGATCACAACCTCATAACTTTTGACATACACAAGGATAACATACCATTACATGCGGAAACTGGCAAAAAAAGACTAAAATACAATATACAAAATGCCAACTGGCAAAGACTATTGGACAACTTCAATCCGCCCCCTGATATCCAACGCAACGACAACGTGCATGCTTACGCCCAAGCCCTAACAAGAACAATCAAAGACACTATGAAACAAACATTAAAAACAAGACAAACTGCGCCACAAAAACCGCTAAAATGGACCACAGAGGTCCAGATACTGAAAAGCAAAGCTCGCAAGGCAAGGAGACGCTATCAAGCAGCCCTAACACCGGCAGAAAGGGCCTTCCAGCTGACCAACTACAGACAACGCAAGGCGACATACGAACAGGAACTATACAACATGAAACGAAAATCCTGGGACACTTTCGTCGAAAGACATTTGCAGACGGATGCTTGGGGTACCGTACAAGATAGTATCAGGAAAATTGCACCACCGACAACGTACTCGACTTTAACCAAACCCGACGGAACAGAAACCAAAGACTGGATTGAAACCGCGACATTACTACATACACTCCTCCCTGATGACAACTGGGAAGAGGACACACAAGAACAAATACGCAAACGACAAAGAGTCACCGAACAAAACGCGAATGGGAAAACACCATGGAATAGAACACAGGACGACGTAACACCTTTCACTGAAGACGAGATTAGACACGCTATCCGTTCAAGTAAAACAAAAAGCTCCTGGGCCAGACGGGATCCAGGCAGAAATTACAAAGGCACTAGACACCAAACTCACACCGAAACTTACTAAACTGTACAACGAATGTCTAAGACAAACAAAGTTTCCAAACTGCTGGAAGCAAGCAGACGTAATCATACTCTCTAAAAACCGAGAAAAAGACCCGAAAAATCCGGGTTCGTATCGCCCCATCTGCCTTCTAGACTCGCTCGGGAAAACTTTCGAGCGACTACTGTGTACGAGAATGCAAGAACATCGGAAGACGAAAGGCATGCACCCGGCGCAGTACGGATTTAGACAAGGACGATCAACCGAAGACGCCGTAAACAAAGCCATAAACTCTACAACCACTTCAAATAAAAAATACGTGGCCTTAATCATGATAGACATAGAAGGAGCCTTCAACAACTTATGGTGGCCAACACTGTTCCATAGGCTAATCGAAATACAATGTCCAAAACAACTACATCATACCTTCAGAAGCTATTGCCAGGATAGATTTGTAACATTGTCTGGTACTAAAACTATCACAAAATCAATCACCAAAGGATGCCCACAGGGGTCAGTCTGCGGTCCCATATTTTGGGACATTGCGACTGAGGAGCTTTTGGAGCAGTTGGAAACCGCAAATGAGGTGAGGTCCGTAGTAGCTTATGCGGACGACATCTTGTTGGTGGTGGAAGGAGGTTCCAGAAATGAACTACAGCACAATGCAAAAAACCGCATTTAACAAAGCCCTAGAATGGTGCAACGCAAATAAGATGACGATAGCACATGACAAAACAACTTATATGATAGTTAAAGGTTCTCTAGAAAGAGACCCTATCATTAAACTGAACAGAGGCAGAATACGAAGAACACGGGAAGCCAAATACCTAGGGCTAACCCTTGATGAAAAACTGAACTATGAAAAACACATTGCCACAGTGACTGCAGGTGCCAGTAAAGCTATGCAATGCATAGCAACTCTTGCACAACGTACGTACAATATTCCCCTAAACTGTGTAAGATTATACTTATCCAGCGTACTTGCAGCAATAATAAGCCATGCAGCGAGCGCCTGGGCAACCAGATTACATCTAGTAAAACCCAAACAAAAAGTCAACAGTATCCAAAGGGGGGTACTAATAAGACTTACTGGAGCATACCGGACCGTATCACACGACGCCCTCTATGTGATATTAGGAGTCCTCCCTCTTGATCTGTATATCAGGAAGAGAGCGGCGACATACTGGTTAAAAAACAACGAACCAGAAAAAGTCCGGGAAATCCTAAAAGTAACATCAGAAATTCGGATAAAAAAGGAAATTCAGGACACAATACTAACCGAGTGGCAAGATAGATGGAACCAGAGCACAAATGGGCGGAGGGTATACGCACTAGTCCCAAACATCCGAGACAGACTAAACTGTCACCACTTGGTCCCCTCACAAGGGCTCATTCATTTTCTCACGGGCATGGCCCTTATCCAACCTACAGGAACCGCTTCGACTTCCAAGACAACAACAACTGCACATGTGGTGAGATGGGGACACCGGAACATCTGGTGTTCCACTGCACCGAACTGCAACAGGACCTAGGAATGGACAGGACAATCCTACGGGACATACCCTCTCGGACATGCTCTGGAACGAAAACATATTTCCTTACCTAAACAGAATCACTCACCAAACTACTACTATACTACACCAAAGGTACACAAACGGACTCTGACAGGACACACACAAACACCATACAAACCCACACATCACAAATACCACAAACACAGATCACACGAAACACAGAAGTTTGACGTAACGCATCGAACGTGCAATACAAAAGCACAATCCACCCAACACACATGGGAACCGACAACAAACAAGTGGCATTCTCCCAAGGACATACCAGGAACCACGTGTCTCCTGAAGATCTACCAGAAGGCTCGTGAATCCTGACGACCGGGAGTGATACCAGTGAAAACGAAGTGAAAATAGTGAAAACGGCAAAAGTACGGCAAACGTACCTCAAACACAAGTTTCCCCCAGAACACTTATTAGCATTAGAATACTAACACTAGTAGGATAAGGACTCAATACTAACCATCTAACCATCTAAAATAAAAAAATACAACTAACTAAAATAAACAAGAGACAATACTAACCAAATTTGTAAGTGCTTTAAGAAATCTAACCCTAGCTTCAGTAACGTAATGTTTATATTTCCAATGTTGTAGCGCAACTAAAATTACTACAGGGGAAATATTCTGACAACATAATTACAACACATCAGCACGACAAAATACACACAAGCACACACACACACACAACAGAGACTGTACGTGGCCTCCCTGGTTTTCGGCTGCCGATAGCCAGGACACGTACAGGAACGCGTACTTCTCGGTTTCTGATTTCCGGCTACCGGCGGTTGGAAACCGGGAGAAGAAAACAGTCCCAAGGACCTCACCACAGACATAAGCACACGCACACACAAACATGAAAACAATAAACACACACACCATTATAGCACACTGGCACGACAAAACACACACATACACACACCAAAACACACACAAACACGCACGTACACGTACCTGCACGCACACGCATACGACACAGATATATACGCACACGTGCACACATACACACCAGGGACTGTACGTGGTTCCCTGGTTTCCGGCTGCCGACGGCCAGGACACGTACAGGAATGCGAACTTCTCGGTTTCTGATTTCCGGCTGCCGGCGGTCGGAAGCTGGGAAGGACAGCAGTCCCAAGGACAACATCACAGACAGAAACACACATACGCACCCTCACGCGCGCACAGACCCAAACACACACACACGCACACATACACACAGGGACTGTACGTGGTCCCCTGGTTTCCGGCTGCCGACGGCCAGGACACGTACAGGAATGCGAACTTCTCGGTTTCTGATTTCCGGCTGCCGACGGTCGGAAGCTGGGAAGGAAAGCAGTCCCAAGGACATTACCACAGACAGAAACACACAAACACACACACACTCACGCACCCACACGCGCGCACAGACACAAACACACACACACACACGAGTATTTCCAAACGCAAATAGTATAAAACTAACTAATATAATTTAAGGTAGCAAATAATTCTGTTAGATTTCTTAGGAGTAACAGGTTTGCTGTAATTTTTAGGTAGCAGACTAAATGTAATGTTAGAATAAATAAAAAAAAAAAAAAAAACTTGTTTTAATGTAGATAGTCTGCAACATTAATTTTGTGTACGGGATTATATTCGATGAAACAGTATTCCAGTTTTATTGTTAACGCGGAACAGCTCCTTAAATCGTACTAAAATATTATAAGATGCATACTGAAAATAGGACTTACCAATAACCTTCACAGAAGAAGAACAATGCAATATTGTACAGCACTTTGTTCCGCCCGAACAAAAGTTATAGATTCAAGTCATATCCTCGGCATGGTTTCTGTACAGTTTCCCATTACTACTTTTATTTGAAACGCTATTTTCGCTTATAAGGGTTATGGTTAGACCCCAATAATCAAACAGCCCGTGAAATTCAATAGAATTTACTCTTTGTATGGTTGAGTAAAATTAAGACTGAAATATCTTGTATAAATCATTTCTACATCCTAACCTGTGTAAAATAAACATTCTTAGTACAAAAAGATCAGTTACTAGAGCACAGAAGATTTCGATAAAGAAAGAAATAAAAATGCAGCAAACTAGTTCTTGTATTAAGCGCTATAAGCAGAATAAGGTTTTAAGATGTTAACTTATACCAAAATTTATCTAATGCGATCGTGATAAAGCCCCAGATAACAAAAGAGTAGCCAATCGATAAGTTTTTCGAAAAATTGTACTTATAGTTCAATAAATATGAAAATTAACAAGATAAACACTTGTTAAAAACATAAGTTACTGGAATTATCCATTGAAACACTTACAAACACTTATCATCTATGCCTGCAGGTTCATTTTGATAGTTTGCAGTTCAAAATAATATCTAATTAGGAAGATACTCATTCAGAAAAACCAATACATTGAACATTTGAAAAACGAAAACAGCAAGTGATTATTAATATAATGGAGGGGAAAGAAAGGCCAGCCTCTTTATTTCGGGTTCTTTATTTCGTGCTCTCGAAGTGAGCTCTTATTAGAAGCTACTTCATATGAAGCTTTTAAAAGAAGCTTCTTCCTAGTAATTTATTAGTGCATTACGTTCATATTACGATCATGCTTAACTTAAAAATCTTGCTGTGACCAACCGCTCTTTTTTTGGGAGTCACAAAAGATGCTGTGAATTGGAGTACAGCGCCTTGAATTAATGAGGATGCAATAGAAAATATGAATTTTTATCTTACCATGTCCTTTTGCTTTCCTGGTTAGCTCAGCGGAAAATATGTTGTGGATTTATCAAAAGCAAATAAAACACAGAAATCTCAAGAAACATCTATGAACAATCTTCTATGCATTCAAAAACATCCCATAGGAAAAAATTGGCTCATATTTGCGAGTATACGAAACAACTTTACATTTTGCAATATTTAATGTAGTTTGTTCTTACCACACCAGTCATTCATAATATTTACTTCCCGTTGGATAAACCAAGAGTCTTCTAGCAGCAAAGAAAATCTTAAGGTCGTCAGCAAATAACAAATGCTTACAAAACAATTTTTCACATAAATCATTCATAAAAAGTATAAATAACAAATGTACAAGATTTGAGTCTTATGGGACACCAGAAGTAGGATGGAGTCCGACTTGTAGTTACTGGAACGCGTTTGCCAGTGTAGTTGGCCAATAACACTGGGTAGAAAATTTTGTATAGGTCAAAATACTTCGAACTCTGACCTTAAAATTGCTGGAATAAATTATCCCTTTGACAAATAATTTTTATAAAAATAAGAACTTATTCTTGCTTAATTTATTGAATGACACTTAAATATCCTTTTTGGTTACAAAAAAAAAATTATACTTACAGCTGGTATCGTCGAATAGTGCTTATAAAAATGTAATTTCCATTGTAATTAACGGCATTGAGTACTTCCGGGTTTCACTTCAAATCTCCATTTATAATCAATCTTGCCGTAGAAATATCGTTTGCAAAATGCATTTTTTTAATCGACTAAAATTAGCAGTTGATCTTGTACCAAAATTATTTATATTAGTGTGATAAATCTTCGTTATACTTTTTCGAATAATTATGCTTCATAACTTCTATGTTACTTGTAAAATGCCGACAGAATAAATTACCAAAAATGAATGCATTATCAATTACTCAGAACTTACGTGTTAAGTGTTGAAGAAATGAATGACTTCTCCTCGATTACTTCAGTCTTTACTAAAATTCTAAACACTCTAGGTCCTATTTCGAAGCATAAGTGACTCATCTAATGTAATAGTTATCCGATTTCGCGTTTTAATGAGTTGCCAGTATAATTTATGACTATAGTAAAGGACCTTCCATTCTCTTTTTAGTGCACAAAATCGATGGTCGCTATCTCTTTCTTGTAATATGATTAGAGTTATTAAACTTATTGATTTTTGATAGTAGCAATTCCCAAAATTAGGGCGTTTATTCATTGATAGTAAAATAATTAGCTTATTTAATAGCTTTTATTAATAATTAGCTTTTTATTAATAAGATGTTTCAGAAAGCCATTATTAATGAAAATTCTCTCTAATTTTAATAAATTTTGTTGGAGAAATTGTGGATGTGAAATTTTCTTAATTCTATATTTTAAGGCTGAAATGGTATTAATCTTGTGTTGAAAAGAATGATTTGAAAAGTAATTTATATATCGGTCAGAGTTAGTAGGTTTTTGATACCAATCAAATAAAATTTGGTTGTTATTGTCTCGGATTATTAATGTATCTAAAAATGGTATTTGTTGATTAATTTCTATTTCGTGAGTGAATTTGAGATGTGGATTATACTGATTAAAAGCTTCGACAATTGTTTGAATCGTATTGTAAGGAACGCAGCATAAGATGTCATCTACATACCTTATTATAAAGGGAAGGGCAAATGGTAATGTTGGTACTATGGTTTGAATAAGTTCATCCATTACAATCTGTGAAAGTATTGGCGATAATGGTGATCCCTTTGGGGTTCCAAAAATTTGAAAATAGAAAGTATTTTGGAATGAAAAATAAGTGTTATTAAAAACTAGTGTTAGTGAACTACAATATACATTGAAATATATTCATCGGGGCGTTTGTTAATCAAGAAGAGGACAATTGGCAGAGTAATTTGGTAGGGTTTTGGGGAATCAAATCCTGGTTGTGTATATAGGTCAAAAGAGAGAAGGGTGCCATTTTAGGTAATAGGGGTAAATACCAACTCAGAGTGTTTAACTATGAAAAAACTAACCCTATTAGAAACCTTGATGTTGAAAATGCGCTTTATACAAGCGAAATTAAGAAACATTTATGCACATCTTTTCATTCATTTAGCATTGAAAGTTATTAATAAGATAAACGCAAATATTCAAACTGAAACTCCATTTATTTTTAAACATCATGCAAATATTATTACGAAAAAGTATCCATTTTTAGTATTAAAGTACGAACACGAAGCGTGGTATGAAAATTTCCTAGAACAAATGACTTCGCACTGAATTAACATTATAAATAACTGTCGACTCATATAAAGGGATAAATCTTCATTTTTTAGTGAAACAGCGAAGACCCAAAATAAATAAAATGCTACATTAACTAAGAATTAAAAATATTTAATGCTTGAAAAGTATAATTTAAGGTGTAGTTTGGTTCTGCCGATTAGAAATCGTATATAGAATTTGCATATTTCAATTATTCTTGGTAATGGGATTGTTTTAGAGCTTTTGAAACACATTCATTAGTAATTGCGGACTCTTCCATATTTTTGTAGGAACTCTGCGTACTTTTAATACCACCCTGAGTATTTTAGAGCACCACCCTAAATAGTTTTCTAGTATTGATTTAAGTAACATTCAGGAATTTCTTAGAGTTTTAATGTTTTGATTGCTTCACTATAGCATTTCTAATTTCAAGAAAATATAAGTTCTAACCTAATTGGTTTAGTGCTGCAGAAATAAGATTTGCTATGAACTAAATTTTGGATTTAAACTGGTTGTCAGTTTTATATAACTTTGTTTTTGAGAGAGACGTCTGTGCTGGAAGAAGGTTTAACTGGATATAATTCAAGACTACTGTAATTAAAAGGACTAGTAGTCTTATGTTTTCTATAAAAAAACAATTGGAAATGTCCATTGCGTATTTAATAATCTTAAAATTTTGTATTTGTAAGATCTTTTTAGTTCAATATACAGTGTGTCCCAAATTGAGTAGGATAGCATGGGTATCTTTCTTATTATTAATGATAGAGATCTGCTTAAATGGGCAAAGTTGTGTCATTTGGATAGCTTATTTAAGTTCCGCATAGATACATTCGAAATTCCAAACGGTTTAGAAATTATTTAAAAAAAACTGAAAACTGCCAATTTCTTTGAAGTCGAATATTTTTGTTATAATAAAAGATACGAAAAAATGTTTCTTATAAAAGTTACTTAGTTCAATTGTGTGCACTTAAAAGTGATATTAAAATTAAATTCAAGATGGCGGTTATTGAGATATTAGCATCAACTTTCATATTTTAAATGCGCGCCATATTGGATTTTTAGATGGTTAGATAGCATATTTTTTTCTCTTTTCAACGATGTATCACAACATATGTTTAAATGAAAAAATTTACTGAAAATGATAATTTTAATTTTTTATCAAGTAGGCATCATCAGATTTCTCTTAAACAAATGAAATTATAACAAACTGTCATGTTGAATTAGTGTATCTGTTGTACTAATAATTGGCATTTGTGTATTCTCTTTCCCAGTTATAAGTTGTGATATACTTATTCTTTAAAATATTCAAATGACAAATTTTTCAACAAGCGAACAATATCATATGTTTTGTACATACATAAAATGTAATAAGAACAGTCGACTTGCTACCGAAACATACTTAACAAACTTTCCCGAAAAAAGACAGCCAAACATTAAAATCTTTCAAAGATTGGACACAAATATGCAGCAGTATGGATGTTTAAAAAAACCTACTCGAAACATAAATGGAGACATTGCAGATGAGGTGTTGACCCTGGCCTGTGTGGAAGCTAATCCAAACATTTCAACACGGGAAATAGAAACCCAAGTAAACGTATCCAAGTCTCAAGCATCAAGAATTTTAAAAAAGCATAAATATCACCCTTACAGATTTCACATTGCTCAAAACTTACAACCAAACGACTATCTCCACAGATCAACATTTTGCAGATGGTTTATCAATCAAGTTAGGGAGAATGATGATTTTATCAATCGCGTTTTGTGGACCGATGAGTCTTATTTTTCTAACTGTGGAATATTTAATCGTCATAATGAACACTATTGGGCACAGGAAAACCCACGCATAACAGTTCCACGCCGCAATCAAATTCGATTTGGATGTAATGTTTTTTGTGGTATATTGGGAAACCGTTTACTTGGTCCTATAATATTCGATGGAACCTTAACCTCTCAACGTTATTTGGAAATGCTTCAAACATCTTTAGAAGATTTATTAGACGACCTACCTTTGGCACAAAATAATCAAATTTGGTATCAACAAGATGGCGCACCTCCACACAACGCTAGAGATGTTATCACCTACTTAAGTAACCGTTTTGATGGCAGGGTAATCACGACCCACACACCTGTAAAATGGCCGCCTAGATCAGCAGACTTAACACCCCTGGATTTTTATTTATGGGGCACTTTAAAAGATAATGTATATGGAAGTAATTTCCAGTATAATAATGTAGATGAACTACGGGAAGCGGTTATGCAGGCAATAAACGGTCTTAATGGGAATACATTACGACGAGTAACAAAAAGTGTTCTAAAACGTTGCCGATTGTGTTTAAATAATAACGGTCAACATTTTGAACAATTGCTATGATTTATTAGTTGGTGTTTAATGTTATTCTAATGTTTTTTTTCGTTTTAATTTGTTTTAAAACTGATTTGTGTTGATGCCTACTTGATAAAAAATTAAAATTATTATTTTCAGTAAATTTTTTCATTTAAACATATGTTGTAATACATCGTTGAAAAGAGAAAAAAATATGCTATCTAACCATCTAAAAATCCAATATGGCGTCCATTTAAAATATGAAAGTTGATGCTAATATCTCGATAACCGCCATCTTGAATTTAATTTTAATATCACTTTTAAGTGCACACAATTGAACTAAGTAACTTTTATAAGAAACATTTTTTCGTATCTTTTATTATAACAAAAATATTCGACTTCGAAGAAATTGGCATTTTTCAGTTTTTTTAAAATAATTTTTAAACCGTTTGGAATTTCGAATGTATCTATGCGGAATTTAAATAAGCTATCCAAATGACACAACTTTGCCCATTTAAGCAGATCTCTATCATTAATAATAAGAAAGATACCCATGCTATCCTACTCAATTTGGGACACCCTGTATATATTTAAGAAATAATTTATAATGAAGAGCAATTTCACATATTTTTGCTTCAAACGTACAATATAAAAAAATAATCAGAGATGAGAGTACTCTAATCCGGAGAGGTAATTATCGGTATATGCGTAGTGTAAATGATGCTTTGGTAACTTTTGAATGTATTATGTAATTTGCTTTGTTATTAATATTAACTGCAAATATTTGTATTTCGGAAATTTTTGTGAAGTTTAATATATCTATTCAGTCTAATAGAGTATATGTTCAACCCGCTGAATAACCGTGCAAGTGGTTTCTTTTATTTAGGTACCTACGACTGTTGGCTAAAGAAAGTGACTACGAAAAATTCACTTATTATTAGCTAAGGACAATTGTATTTCATTCAGCAACAACACGTGTGATAAACACAAATTTGAAATAAAAGAATTAAAAGGTCTGGTAATTCTGATAAAAAAGGTGATTGGAGTGCTAAAATTGGTGACTGCATTGAACACAAAGTCAATCTTCTAACTATCTATTTGAGGATATAATCTATGAAATATAGAATCGCTTTAATCGCAAAACCAATTCTGATGATCGCCTATTGGATCTATAATCCGTTCCACAAGATAGTAGAGGGTAGGTCGTACTGAGAGCGATTTACACCACTAGAAATAATGAGTGGGAAATTCAAAATAGTTACTTACCCATATCTATTTGGCATTCAACATAACCAAACAAAAGATAATTTATAAAAGACAAATCTAATAGTAGCTCTACACAAAGCATTTTTTTAAATACAATACTTTGTTATTTTCAGAAATTTTCACTACATCTATAGTGTATAACTAAATGGCATCAGGACATGTCTGTGTATAAAATCATAAAAAATGTGATTAAACATTAGAGTAAAATGCATAAAAAGGGGTAGGTATTGATGTATAAGTAATTTATAACAGACCATCAAACCATTACTTGTATCACCAACTATATCCGAGTTCACTCATCGTTATTTTTTCAACCACATCTTTTACAATGCCAAATTGCAAATCGGTTTTTCTTCTTTTGCAAGAACATGATTGACACAACTTTTCCACACAGCAGAAATTACGTTTGTAGTGCCATTTTGAAACAGTTTTTACATCATTTAATTTGACTGCAGTTTAATATGCAGCAACAAAACCGTTTACATTAGCCCATACAAATTCTATAGGATTAAAACTGCAGTAGTAGGGATGTAGTAACAGCACTATTCGTCCATTATTTTTAACATCAATACATCAATAACATATGTTGTGGAATGCGAAATCCGGTACTACTTAACCAATTATAATAACTAAAGCTTTAGATAACGATCTTCAATTTAATTGCTTTATTTACAAGCCAATCCATAATATCTGCCTTGTTCCAGCATTGTGTAGGGATTTTCTCTAACTTTACACTATGATAAGCTGCATTTATTCATTAGTATCACACAATCAACTTGATTAACTTCACCTTCATGTCTTGATTGTAGTCCCCTATAATTCATTTAATGGAATCATGAAATGAAATAAATTTAACACAGTTGTTTTCTTCGATTCAAAAAGTAAATCCCTGATTTACAAATCTTTTTAGTACCAATGGGAGTAACGATTAAGCTTTTGCCTTTTCCCAAGGGATCCTTTATGCTCGTTAACAAACGCTCAATAGCTGCAATTTTAACTGTGGTATCGTAGTAAACTTCATTTGTAACGTGTCCTGCATTCACCTAAGTTTTGTCCAAATAATACACTTTACGGTTTTCTTTGCAGTATTGTCTTATTAATGTTAAATAGTTTCTTCTCCAAAGAACTGTTACTAGCTTTTCAATGAATACAAATTTTCTTGTTTTTCACAGGATTCGATAAGGGAGAAGACTGAGGTTTGATAACAAATCGTCATTATTAATTTGACATAGCACCTTTTGAACAGTGGGTAACTCGTTACAAAAGGTGAACATATCTTTGAATCGCTAGAATATCCATTTCGTCAAGTTTTTGTAGATTATTGAGCGTCTTTCTGCATTAATAGGTGTTGCAGTACCTGACCCTTCAATTTTTTGATGATGCTTCATACAGTGCTTCGATTAATGTCAAGTTCTATACGGTCTACTTAACAATTGTGGTTTTATTAACTGGTTCGACATGATTCACACACAAATTGTATGCCATTAGGTTTGACCACTTTTGATTGGTTTCCTTTGGTATTTTCGAATGAGTACGCCCGCCGCTTCGCCATTAATCACTAAAATGTATTTCATATTATTCACTGTTATACTTCTATCATCATAACACACACCTGTGCAGTACTGGAAGAGTTTGCTTTGATGTAGAAATAAAACTACAGTGTTTTGGGAACAGTTTTACAATAATATGAATGTACGTAATAAAAGCTGGAAGTAGTAATACAGAAAAAGGAGGTGCGTGTTGGTAACGACTTTACAAACGAAATATAGGACACAAACATACACAAATGTTACCAAATTTAAGCAGAAAACAGATCGTAGGAATAATATATATATATATATATATATATATATATATATATATATATATATATATACATATATAAAACCTTAAAATTTCATAGAATAATATTAATCAGAAAAGAATAAAATAGAATGGAATTGCTAAGAATAGACATGGTAATGCTTTGAAATTACAAAATTTTTTTGCAAAAGTCAAAATAGTATGTGTATGAATTTCTGGCTAATTATTTTATACGGCCCTTTATGTTTTCAATTGTAGTTCATATATTATTCACCAATTTCAATTTAACATTTCACGTTAATAGTTTTCATGCCAACATATATTTTGGATAGTAAACGTTATCTTGTCCATTTTGAAAAAATGTCAGCAATTTTGAGCAACTAATTAATTAAACTGTTTCTGTGACGGGAAAAAATTTGGCATTTAATGAGACTTTTTATGAATTTACTTTTTTCTCCGGAAAAAAATGAATACTTTCTTACCGGGTATGTGCAAATAAGTAAGAACAGGAAGATATTTAATTTAAAGCTGGGTCCACACTTGTAACATTCGGGTGTAGCATAACATCGTATCATAACTTCGACGCGTAACCGCAACACCTGTGTGGACGTGAAGAGCAAAACTGTCCATTTCTGATTTCTGAATATTCAAAACAACCTATATAGACAACTTAAGTAAACAATTTTTGAAACCACGCGCAGCATTAAATTGACAGATATTTGATTACTTTAAAGGTTTCCTTAGCAACGTAAGTCTACCTGTCCCTATAAGCACAACAGCCTACTTGTTTGAAACTTCAAATTTGACATCGATTGATTTTTTGACTTTAATATATTGTAATATTTTTTCAATAATAAATCATCGTTTTGCCTGTCACAGAAAAAAATAGTGTATCATACTCGGGTAAAAATGTAAGATTTTAACTCTCGGTGTTTTGTCTCCCTCCGCTTCGCTCGAGCTAAAATCTAGTACATTTTCCTTTGTATAATAAATAACTATTATTATGAATGATGCAAGTCGAAACGAGACCTACGGTACGATAAAATAGAAAAAAATGCCATATTTTAAATAAAAAAAGAATGATATATTTGTTGGGTTACTTCGATAAACATAAAATTTGCAGTTAAAGTATTTCTTAAAGAATAACTAGTTGTTTTAAACAAAGTTCAATAATGCATTTAAACTAATTAAACAGTTTAACATAATAAATCAGAAGTTACTAGAAATTGATGTAAGCTAGCTACCAGCCTGTTTTACGAAAATTAATAAACGTTATACCATTACCCGATATTACAAATCGCCACATTGATCTGATCAATAAAGGATTTTGTTATACTCCTTTCACCAACTTCTACTTCATTGGCTTAATGGCAAATTATCTTTTACAATTTTAATCAAAATTAAAATGTAAGGTCATCATCGTTAGCTCTTCAGTTCTGAAACTGGTTAGACGCGTACCCTCATTGTTTCCTATTCTGAACTAACCTACACATTTCCCTGACATTTGCACAGGTTGCATCTATCACTATATCTGCGTGCGAAAGTCTGATCTAGTTCTACCTCTACCTAATTCTTCCTATCTCTGCTTGTAATATATCCCGTACTATTCCCCAAAAATGCCTTAGAACGTATCCTGCCATTATATTTCTCCTATTTTTTTTTTGTTTTTCTCGGATATCTTTATTCCCCTACTATACCTATAACCTATTTGTTATTAACTTTTTCTGTCCATGCTTGCATCCTCATACATCTGAGAAAGTTTTGGTAAGTTAAAATAATGATTACCCGTTGGTGATATTTTTGTCACTGTTTGAACCCAAAATCATATAATTTAACCAGTGTCAATCTGTCTCGTTTTTCAACCAATGAAATTGAGAATCTTTAGTCCCTATGCTTTTCATCACTTTATTCTCTTGTGAAACGAAGTATAGTCTTTTTAAGTTAGAATGCCGCCTAAAACGCGACCTTACTCACTTGGTGTCTGGGGATAAATATCATCCCGCTCTACTTATTACAATTACTATGCAGAATGGTAAATACACTAATTTTCCGGAAGCGCACACGAAATAATTATATATCATCAAAAAAGCTAATTGTTATGTCTTATACAACTTATTGTTTATCACGGATTAGGATTTTCTACTCGAATACAGTGAGGTAAATGACGCACTAACGGTGTTCTATGAACATACCAACAAAATCTTCGGTGAAAATGTTTCACCATTCAAATCTTTTCGGAAAAACTATCCGAAATGGCTCAGTTCAGAAGTCATCAGCAACATGAAGTTGAAAGCTAATTCTTCTGATAGATATAAAATTACTATTTCCTTCATCATTTTGAGGAATTTCAACGGCTTAGGGATGAAATAAAAAATCAAGTGAAAAAGCGTACAATGATTATGTCATTAAAGCAAAGGAATCTATATCGTTGAATACAAACAGGTTCTGGTCGTATATTCATTTTATAACAAACGTATCAAGAATTCCTGAAAAAGTCATATATGATAATGCTGAATATACACGGCTGCTGGTATAGTTCATGCAGTTGCAAAATACTTCGGCAGTGTGTATATCTCAAATGATGCTTAACTATTTCTACTGCTACAAAAAATTCATATTTGCCAACTGAAATAAAAAATATAACAAAAGATGAGATTATTGAAGCTTCCAAAAAAGTGAACAATAAAACAACTGTTGGAACAGATATTATCGCACCGTTTATTGTTAAAGACTGTATTTATGTTCTGGCTAAACCAACAGGAGTTCTATTTAATAGATGATATACGAAGTCTGTTCAGTATTAATGTGTGGAAATGCGGCAGATGTAAGTAATTATCGCCCAATATATATATTTCATCTAAAATGGCAAAAGTATTTAAAATAATAATTCACAGTTGTATATACTTGAAATAAGATGTGAACTCTCATACAAACAACATGGCATTCTACCAAACCGTTCTACAATCTCCAACTTGACTGTATTTACACAGTAGCTAACGGATGCAATTGATAGTAAAGGACAAGTAAACTTAACAGAATTTTCAAAAGCTTTTGATCGTGTAGGTTACGAACCGCTCTTGATTAAGATGAAGAATTGTGGTTTTTCTAGCGAGTTGATGAATTTTTTTGCTTCATATCTTTCTGCTCGCTAACAAATATATGTCGTATAATGGTAACTTCTCTTCTAAAGTTATAGTTATATCGAGCGTTGCACAAGAATCAAATTTGGGACCTTTATCGCTTATTATCTTTGTTAAGGATCTTGCCAAAATTATTGTTTGCAATAACCCATGTTATGCGGATGTCCTAAAAGTTTACAGTAAAAGAGAATCAACATCTGACTGCTCTAAACTCTAAAATGATATTGATGAAATACATGAATAGTGCCCACAAAATAGCTTTGTTTAAGGCTAACTGGTGTAGAGCAATAATTTTTATAAAAAGAGTGTCCTTCTTATAATATGGTTACAAAATTTAAAATAATATTTTTATTTGAGCATCTACTCTCTACTGTAAAGGATGTGGGCATCACCTATGACAGTAGATGGACTTTTGAGAGCCATATTTCACAAAAGGACTCTGAAAGCTTACGTGCTTATGGGTTTATAGTAAGATTTTGTCGTGAATTCAAAACAATAGAATCCTTGTAGCAACTGAATTACTCGTACACACGATCTAAACTGGAATACGGCCCTTTAATATGAAACCCTTGTTATATTACGCAATTGCTGGGGCTCGAACGGGTGCAAAAAACATCCTAAATTATTTGTATTTCAAGAGAAAGGAAGTATATGCAGCCAGGGGTATGTTACACTACTTCAGAACACAAACGGAGGAAACACATCATTAAATTTCCTGTTCAACATATGTCATAATGAAATTGATTGCTCTGAAATTCTCCAACAACTTCACTTCCACATACCTAGAGTTGAAGCTAGGTCACACATAACCTTCTGTTGTTCCCGGACTAATGAAATCTCCGATCCATTACATGTTCAGTTTATATAATAGAATATCGCAATATTGTGACATTTTTAGTGATGGCAAAAACCAGAACTATTAAAGCTGTCAAAAATCATATATAAACTTTTATAAATATGTGTATTTAGGAATAAATACTCCACTATCGCACTTAACTGATATTTTATGGATGTATATTTCTCGGCCAGTTGAGCGCATTTATATAATTCCATATAATGTTTGCGTATGATTATCTCCTATTTGTCCTGCAAATGGGTGTTCCTGTTGGGCAATAAAGCTCAAATAAAATAAATAAAATAAAATTTATTAATGCGGTGGTCCTTTCGACTAGCGTGCGCAACATTTTATTTTTACCCCGTACATATAACAATTTGTTGGCTAAATAATAATAATAATAATTTTTGCCTGCTGAACATATATTGCTACATTATATATACCTACATTATATATTTCAATTGATTACTAAAGATGAAACGCGGAATTTGCAGAATTAAGTAATAAAAGAGAAATAATCTTTTTATACTAAGTAATAGAAGGAGGTGTTTACTTTTGGTTAAATAGCCAGTTAAACGGGTTTCCAGAAGCCATTCATACAAGGTCAGGCTATATGTGCTACTAAAAATCTAATAGTGTATATAAAAAATAAAATTTGTATAATCGGTCAGTAAATATCTTTATCTTTATATAACTAATTAATTTATAGATTCTGCACTTTTTGTTTATGTCGCAAGTAAACAATTAGAGAACCGCAGGTTTTCTAGACTCATCTTATAGTATATATTTCATCCTATAAAATAATATTGTAATAAGAAACATCAATTTCCAAGAAAAATAACATTTGTAACGCGTTGCCATTGCGTTAAATAAAAACCGGATAGAAAAAGAGAAAATTAATCTTAAACAGAAAAATTTAATATTGATGTACCTGTATATTCTGATTTTGTGAATAGTAGTGTTCATTAAACTTGGCATTTCAATAAATGTTTAGTTCTATAAAGGAAATTCAAGTCATAAACTTAAAACTATAAAAGCAATATTTTTTCTTCTGTGGAATACATATTTAATCCTAACCCAGATCTATAAATTGTCTCAAAACCACAAAAGGATAAACAAGATATTCATAACAGTAAATTTTCATAGCATGTTCATATCATTTTAAGAAAGCTTTGAGAATAAAGAAGTAAATAACCGTAAAATTATTAATATGCTGCTCAATGTCATAATTATCCTAAATACAGAAGAGATTATTACCATTTGTGGTAAGGTTTAGAAAAATTAATGTTACGTGAAAATATGGGTAGTTACAATACAAAGTAAATCCCAGACAATATAATAAGCATATTCGTACAATATATAAATTACTTAAAAACACAGACTCTTAATTAGTGAAGCTCACAATTATCAAATTGCAGATAATTTCCTCGTAGCATAAAATAAATTGTATTCATTCATATTGCTAAAGACAGGAACATGTGACGTTAACGTGAGTAAACTGCAGACATCGCGCATCTTTCACGTCTTTCATTCCATACGCTCAATGCAAAGACTTACCATGATATAACCCCCCAGAAAGCGTGCAGAATGGGGGAAATGACAGAAGTTAGACACCCGATGGAAAAAATTACTAAATTACTCGTAAACCAGTAACGAATAAACATGTGAAAGGTGACTTTAGATAAGAGAAGTCGAAGAACCGCATGGACTATGGACTAGCAATCGGAACCCCAAGGTTATGAATTCTGCGGATAAACCAAGAGGAGCCCAATATTTAATTAGACAGTTTAGCTCCATACCATCTTGGTGGAAATTAAATAATTCTTTTTAATATGAATTCCAGCTAGTGAAATGGATGGCCTTAATTAAATTGGTACTCAGTTGTAAGTCTAGTAGATAGTAAAATTTGTTCTTTTGTGGCGGCATGTATTTATAAAACTTGCTCCTAAACAATAAGAGTGTAAAACGGCCACCCGTATTGTAGGTTAAATGTTTACTTTATTAGATTTACGAGTATTGGAATTAACAAAGTGGAGGATGTAGTGAAATGGTTATAGAAAAATAAACAAAGGCGAGACCAATAAAAAGTACTAATTTATGTAATTTCAAATGCTGTATACGTACCGATTCACAGGAAGATTGTTATGTAACTTGTATTGAAATTTATTTAAGTAACTTTTAACTTTTGTATGTACCTGTTATAGGAATTACAATATGATGCTATATTAAAAATAGTTTCTTGGAAATTTTTCATGAAATACATCGATTTATTATAAGAGGAACTCCATTCCACTAGGAAGTCAACATAATTGCAATGCACAAGGATTACTTGTCGCCCAGAGGATTATCACTAGAGGAGTTGGCGCCCATAAATTTGACAGTGGTCAAAGTCTTTCAAGGTTAAATGTTATTGATAATGTAGCATGAAATTGCAAAGTGTTAATTGTTACATTTTTCGATTTTTGTTCTGTTTCTTTCGTTGTTTCTATACATAACCATTCCCACACGAGTGTAGTTAACAAGTGCACCCTTAATTTGTTACGGGATTGCCACCCCTTCTGAGCAATTCCAAATTTAATAATTAGAGGCTTCATTTACCCGTAACACATTCACGTCTTTACTGAGGAAAATGTTTTTTAAAAAATATTAAATAATTTTCTTCTCAATTCGAAATGCTTTTCAAATTGCATAGTTGTTTACTTAGATTAAAAAAACATTTCAAGAATATCTTTGATACTTATTTTAAACTATAAATAAAAATAGAAATGAATTACAGGAGTTTTAAATTTCAATTACAGAAATTTTAAGCAGTTTTCTGATCATTAGAGCCGTGTAGTCCTAGCATCTAACGTTTAAATTCTATCAATGAATTTTGTTCCCGAGCAGTGAAATTTTTTAATTCTCAAATTGTTTTACTTTTAACTTCATTACTGCCAAATTTTTGCATAATTAATATTTGAAGCATGGAATACTTTAAAAACGTTCATGAACACTAATTTAATTTCCTTTCTGATTGAACTTGTTATATCGAATGCATGTAACTAATTTAACACTAAAAATTACTCCCTTGTAGTAGCTTCTTAGCAATTTTCCTTCTATTTTCAGTTTTAAATAACTAATTATGTTGCGTGAGCAAATTTATAACAAATGGAGTAATCAACAACCATATCGTTTATTTATTACGTTTTACTTATTTAAGTTTATAAAATAATCTTTGATATATTGTTGTTATATTATTGTTTTTCATTTGATAGTATAGAATCGTCAAAATTTCATTCCAATATCTACTTATTCTCCGTTTTACTTTATCATTTTTATTTGAATAAAACGTTCATATTTGTTTATCCTGGGCAATTCTTCAATGTTGTGTCTTTACAATATTTATATAAACTTGATATTGGTTCTTTTCCAAAATATCATTTTATGGTTTCTTTAAAGAAGAGTCAATACTTTTTGCATCAAAACGCCTCTAACGTTTTGTTTCCATTTATTAAAATAAAATTTTAATTACTTCAACCTATTTTCTTAGCTTGTTATTCTAATATTCTAATATTTTCCTTTGCTTCAAATAATTAAATAATTCGTTAATATATGGTTATTACTTTATTTAACTTCAAAACTGCTAGATGTAAAAGTTGAAGAAAAATTTGAAATTGATAAATTCTTTTTTAAAAATATTTGTTAATAAAGACGTACAGTAGAACTAACAGTTTATATACCAAAAGAAAATTACGTGATCCAACGATTTGCTTTTACTTTCAAGGACGGGCATTAATTTTTGATTAACAAGTGATTGACCAAAGCAAAAATGGTAGATTACTTAAAAAGGCTGAATGATATCTAATAGCTATGAATTGATTCTCTGACAGGAATATGTTCAACAATTATTATAAGTTGGTAAGCAAATTTGAACGAACTAACTGTGGAAAGATATCTAATCATAAATTATGAAACAGCTAAAAAGCTGCACAGTACTATTATAATTACTTATAAGTATGTACGAGTAAAAGGGGGGAAAATTACACTATACGTTGTTATTGTTTTGTTAAATCCTTATTGACGTTAGTCCAGGAAATAGTTTGAATCTGGATGCTATAATTAATAGATGCGATGGAATTATATGATGGCTTCCGTGTCATAAGCCCATTCCGAGTAGATCATTGTTTTGAGTTCAGTTGAACAAAAAATGTAATAAATTCGGCCAGTTTGTAACGCTATCGTGTTATTTTAAGTAAACATATGGCGTAAGTATGTATTTATTAGCATAACCAAGATGACAAAGCGAGTTGGCGTCTACCAACAATTTTGACATAAGATCAAACAACATTGATAAGCAAGCCCTTAAAGCAGGTAAAGTCCAAATTTCGGGTAATTGTTTAGGGAGTTTGCAAAGTGGAGTTTGATTTCTTTTTGTTGGGACACATCCCGCACCACTGGAGTTAACTGGTGCACTATAACCTGTTACGTTATTTCACACTTTCAAGGAAAATTAAAGTCATTCACGTAACTTCAATTGAACCCGTAACAAGTTCTCTATTTATTTACTCAGTCAATAGTCTTACATTGCTGAACATACAATATTGCAAAAATATTAAGAAAAAACAAAAATATTAATATGGAGAATTAAAGATGCCCTAAAATTCGTTACATAATGAGCATTTCTTGATCGGTTGTGGTATGATTTTCCAAAAAACAAATCTTTACCTTTTTCAAATTAAACAACTGCAAATGAAAGTGAATGAACACAACGACGTACCAAATTTTTCTACTAAATTAAGAGTTCAAAATTAATTATTAATTTAAAAAGGTTCTCTCCATAGTGCATGCTTTCAGATATGGTAAATCAAGTGGAGTGATGCTAAAAATCTGACAACAAACGTTCTCGTTAAGATAAACATTAATTGTACAAATAAATTGCTTAGGAGAAATCTTATACCTTATACTATACCTTATATCTTTTGCCCAAATATATTAGATATCGATGTATTTGATTTGGCATACCACCATTTTTTTAAACATTCGTTCGTCCTACAAATGTTTAAAAATAATCTTTGAGAACGGTCAGCGCTTTACTTTGATAGTTAACGGTGATTGATTTTCGGAGCGGTACACGGTTCACATTTGCCTCAGAACGCGGATATTAATTTGAGCTTTACGTGAAGCACCTGTAAAGAAAAACTGTGGTCTATCTGCGAAGATTACAGCATTAGGTACGTTTTATATGGTTTCCTATATAAAGTAAAAATAAGTTAGAACATATTTTCTTTGTTGTTGAAGCATTGTTGAGACAAGTGATAGAATACGCGGTGAAATAGGGGTAAGTACCTCTTTTAGATACTCCATAAGTGGTGCTGTCTTCTGAAGAAAAAAATTATGACGATTTCAAAAATAGATGGCGGTTTTGTAGCATTGTCATGTTTTTGTTTATGCACGTGTAAAATAGTTTTGAACGAATTTTGTAATAGTGCTGATTGCGTATTTGTTATATATAAATCAAACGTACTAGCGCAAAGTGTGCGTTTAGTACTTCAATTAACTGTTTAACTAAATAAATTTTAATAAATCTTGACCTGACAGCATTTATAAAAATGGTATATACAGAGCGGGGCAAAGCGTTCTTAAAGAAACATAATTCATCTTACTCCTATATTATCCCAATCACTTATAAATGTACCCTATACAAGTTTAATTTCTTTCTAGTTGATCATAGTAGTCAAAGAATCCATTGCTAATACCGATAAAAGAGAATCGTAATCCAATGCTGCGTATAGTAATTTTGTAAGCAGAAATGGTTGTAAGATAACAGTTAATTCCTTCAATGTCTATTAGTAATTACCCAAACAAGGAATAAATACGTTTGTTACGTCATCATTGAACAATTTGGTAGTGGTGACAAAAAATACCATTAGCGCGGGCACTCTACAGTTTTTAGTGAAACCTTATGCCGGGAGTGCGAGTGCGTGAAGTAACATCAATCAGTCGTACTCGGACGGTTACAGAAAACGGTTGTACGAGAGCTTTTGAAGGCGACACCACAACGAGCGTGCGTGTTCTTGGTTGTCCGCTAACCTTTTGTGTGTGACTTTTATTGCCCAGAGCGGCACAGGCTTTAAGATATTTATATCCTTTATTAAGTAGTTTGTCGTAGTTGCTTTATTTATTACATAACCGCTACCATGCCATCGGTATTGCTACAAAAAGCAATTGGTCCTTCACTATAATTACCATTTCTAGAACACCTTATCATCCCACAACGTTAAAGCCTAAAGTCACTGAATATGTTTAAATACGAAAAATATTTGTCAGTATAACTACTCGGACTAAATCTCAGTATAGAAGTTGGCCAAAAAGGAGTTTCTTCAGATAACGAACTAACGTTTAGCTATTTAACTGTGTTAGCTTTCAATGGGTTGAAATTGCATAAGACATATGAATTTCAGAAACTAAACAAATTATAAAAAAGATTGACTATCAGGTGTCCAGACTCAGTAAGTCCAACTGTTTTTAACAACTCCCATAGCAATAAATAGGTGAAGCTACAACAGTACGATCTTCAACAAGATAACGTTCAAAAGCGTTTCATGTGTTAACTAGAGATGTTAAATACTAATTTGACCCGTAAAAATCTTAATTGTAATAAGCCTGAAATTACAATTGCACCAAAACACAAATTTGTTTAAAATGATGAAAGCAAGTCGGCTCCGATAACTCATGAGAGAAAAAACAATCACTATTGAAGTTTGTTCTAATGCTGTAAAAATTTGTAGACGAGAAAGAAATTTGACAGGCAATTACTTCCAAGTGCACTAAATCAAAAATTTAGGCAATAAATATGAAAACGAAGAAAATATATTTTACGAGTAAAATAAGCCTTACATAAATAAATTTTGATTTGCTCTTATCATAATCAAGGGGCGTCAAACCGTCTGTCGCAGCAATTCTTTTGATTCGGTTTTCTAAGTTTTACCATATTGTATTTCACCTGTCTCGAAAAGGTAAACACTTATTGAATTTTATCATAATTAAAGAAATTTGTCAAAATAAAATGCCTCTTCCAAATACCATTCCATCACTGGGATGGATAGATATACTTTACAATAACATAAATCTTATCCCATTTCTCAAATGAAATTCAACTTAAACTTAAACTCTAACATTATATAATTTCAATGTACACAACAAATATACCTAAAAAACTTCGTTTCTAATCTACTCTGACCACGTATTGCTAAAAAAAAAACCTAAAAAACTTTAAATTTAATCCATCAACAAAGCTAGCATCATGTTAATTTTTTTGTTTCCAATATTAAATTACATGAAATTTATAAATCTCAATATCTGGAAATGTCGTACATAACAAACATAGAAAGCAGTTAAATTCTTAATATTTCGTAAAGTGTTCATTGTCCATTGCAAAAAATTTCAAATCAATACGTGCATATTACTTAATATTTTGAAATGATAACATTATCTTTAAATTTATTCAACACTCGTTCCGTTGGTAAATCAATGATAAATCGAATGATCACTTTCTCGATTATTTTCCTATTTCATAAAATACCAATCATGTTTACAACCAAAACATATACATAAAAAATATAACTATAAAAGCCCATAACTACTCATTTAATTTGCCTATTATAAAGTCAAAAATATTCAGAAACAATAGTTTCCAATTTTTAAATATTCCCATTTTTCGTTCTTCAAACAACAGCTCCCTTGACCTATCAACAAACAAAATTCCAAATTAATTGAGGGGCGAACTCCCCAAATCGCAACTCCTCTAATGAGCCATACCGACGATAATTCAACAACCATGTGAATTGAAAATACCTTGGCCGAGCAAGCATAAGTTTAAAAATTTGTCGCACACCGCGTTTATTATCCCTGCGTGATCGTCTATGTTTATTTTTTCTTTGAAGCTGTGTTTCGTTCAATGTTGCTTTTAACTTAACATAATAGCAACCTCCAACCCCGCGGTCACGTCTGCCTTATCACTAAGCGCTCGTATATCTACATTTTCGATGTTTCCTTATTCCCGGTTTACAAATAATTAATTTTTTCATCGGATCTCTAACTATGATGTTTTCCCCCATTATCTAATTTCGTTCTTACGGTGAATAAACTTTTTCCATGACTATCCAGTTATGCACTTCTTATGTATTTAAGAATGGGTCAATAATAGTACTCGTTATTCTGTAGGTGTATATGAATCCACAATCCAACACCTATAACCAATCATGAGCATCGAGGTCGTGGGTTATCGTAAGCAAACATCTTTGACCAATCAGCACAAACCTCCATTTTTCATAATCCATCAGATATCATTTTCGTGTCATGTGAAGTACGCTGTTGCACTTTGACAAATCAATTTCTGCTTGTCAGTTTTTGCGATATTAGTTTAGGCGTTCAGAAAATATCTGATAATGAAGATTTGTGTAATCGAAGGAAAGTATAGTATTCCACTCACGAGTTATAACCATTATCAATTCGAATTACTTCGCTCGTCTTAGGGGGCTCGCGGTGCAAACTTTCCGAATGAATAATGGTTAACATAACTCGCTCATTAAATAATATACAATTAATCTATGCTTACGTACAAGATTATTCTCCCATTACTTTGTACGTAATATGCATTATGTTGTAATATGGTATTTTCCTGTCCTTGATGGTCGAGGTAAACGATATCTGTTTATTGTAAATTATTTTGTTCATGAAAAGCACATACGTGGTGTCTTTCAATATTGTAATATGTATTCATTTACGGTTTTACGCTAAGTCATCGTCCTGAATCATTACGATACAAAATATTTAAAAGAAACTACGTTATACCTTATTATCTAAATAATTTTTATAGAAAGAAAATTTAAAATATCATGATTAATTAAGCTTAAATATACGTGGTATCTACCGTACAAGGTGCGTCCATATTTAATTTGTCCATTCAAGATTAATTTTCCTTTTTGCATCAAGTTTTTATTTAACGTAACGCCAAAGCATTACATATAAATAATTAGTGCAAAGCCATAATGATTTACCTCCATTACACCTTAAAGATAAATGACCATATGCAGTATACTAAAATGCAGCTTCCTTCAGTGGCATTTCAACCGCTCTAAGTTCTAAACTCCTCCTAAAAGAAATCTAGCACATAAATCCCCGACTAACCACTTAGGCAGTGCTCATGTTATCAGGAAAGACATTGAAAGTAGAGTTCCATTCTGCTGAAGAATATTATCCAGGGTTTTCTTATTGATTGGTCAGAAAAAATAAGAACACCTACAGTTGTCAAAATATTTTCCTAATATGTACACTTGCAGAATTCGAGTAAACAAACAATTGATAAGTGGCTGATTCCCTGTGCGTTACAATAAAAATATTTGTTTCATATTCAAATGTTTTGTTTTGAATTTCGTAGCTAGAGAATCGTCAGATCACCTCCTAATGAACATTTTACTCATACTAGAAACGTTATAGTAATTGATATACAAGGTGTGTTAAACCTAAAAAGGCTAACTAAAGCTTAATGCTAAAACAAATATTTGTCTAGAAAATGGAACTATAAGACAAATATGTAGTTTTTTAAAATCAGATGAGCAGCATGCTAAATATATTTACTGTGGGATTTTGGTCCGTCAATCACGTCTGTGCTGAAAATGCCAAAAGGTGGGTATTTTCTTGTGTAAAAGAGTTGACCAAGGACAGTAAATCAATTAATATACGTTAGCTTTGCATAAACAAGCATACTCCATTCCACTCCATGAGCAGACACCACTTCGATTTTAAATTTTTTTTTTCTATAAACTCATATGTATGTTTTACACACTACAGAGGATTAAATAATAAATAATTTTTTTTTTAAATTCACGAGCCCTTAAGGCTCTTACCGAGCCTATCTTATGTTGTATGAAACTGGCTTGTGTCAATTCTATTCATGAAAAATATTCTTGAAACCCATACAAGTTATCAATGGCTGTCAAGTCTTTAGATAGCGGTCGAACTCGATACATAACTCTCCGATCACTTAATCAAGCTAGCGCTACAAATAAAGAAACAAGCTAATATTATGAGACTGATACCTCACAATTAAAAGCAGCAATTCTATACTTCCTTTAATAGAGAATTTGAACCTCTTTCACTTTTACTTAAACGTGTCGTCCGTTTCTATCTCCATTTGTAAAAATCAATTTTCTCTACTAATATTGCATTAGGTAGATACAATAATTCACCCATCACTGGTTCAGCTTGGAAGTTTTGACGCAGCAGTTAATGAAAAAGCTATGAAATATCCGTAAAATACAACGCTCGACAGGAAGACAAGAGTTTAATTAAAGGATTTTGTATACACGATAGCGGAAGTTTCTGCTACTAATCAAACTCAAAAGTAGCAAATGCTCTCACCACTAGAAATAAGTATCAATAAGCATCACCAGCAAGTTCAAATAGTAACTTCTTTAAGGCAAGTATTTACGTAGGAATGCAAATTAATTGTTGGCAATCGAGGGACAACGCCCTCTTGGCTCTGGCGCAAATCATCGTGTAGTAGAACGAACCAATATCTCTATGCAGATATCTACATATCAAAATATTACAGATGGTCCACAAAATTCTGCTGAAATAGAAACTCGTCGAGACTGTCTGTATTTTATTATTGCAATAGATGAGTTCAAAATATCTGGCGCACAGCCAAACTGCCCGAAGACTGTCCGGAGAACACTTCGAAGCTATCATTAAATCTTGTAATGTACAGGAGGTGAATGAAACGATTACACATTCAAGAATATCTGTCGAATAAAGTCGCAAGTCATTTTCTTCGCACTTTTAGATGTTCGTCTTAAAGATTAAAAAGGTTTCAGATAAAAGTAAACTTCGTTTCCATACTTTGATGTTGAAAGCGTTCGTTGACAAGATAAAACCAAGAAATTAATTTTAGTATTTATAAAACTTTTTAATTAATTTGTAGCTAAAATCAATTAGAATGTACGATTTAATAATCATCCTCAACAAATTAATTCCATTTAGACTTTTCGGTTTCAAACGATTCATATTAAAATCTTAGAAGTCAAAAGCTTAAAATTAAATATGACTAGCAATTTTAATTGCATACTAGTCCAATTTTTTTCAGAAATGGTTTTTTAACTAACTGTTTTAATTAACAGTAACGATGCTTAGAGTATATGACAAAGAATAAACATAATAAGAGAAAACAGTATAATTGCTGAAACATTTTAACACAAAGAATGAGGAAACTGATACAAAATTTTAAAAAATTAAAAAAGCCAACGCAAAAAAATTTAATTAAAATTGAAGATAGTCTTCAAAAACATTTTAGGAGAGCATGTGCCAAAAATTGTAGAGCATTTGTCGACAAAAACAAATAAAAAACAAAGCTAATAAACCGGTTTGACTATAAATGAAAGGCAAAAACGGTGACAAAAAATAACAGTAAATAGTGATAAAGCAAAATAAAAAGTTAAATAGGAAGGGTCAAATGAAATGAAAAATTTATGACAGAGAAAACAGTTTAAATATTACATTACAATTTCAAGACAAACTTCTCTTTCTGTATCACATAGAGATACAACCATTGCCTCTAAAAAATTAAATGTGTTTAAAATGGGTTTAAATAGTATCCTGCTGCTGTATAATTCGATAACAAACAAAATAATTATATTATAAAAACTAAATAGATACTGATTTAGTTCACTTGCTTTTAGTCTATCCAAAATTAGTTTGCTTGGCTATAAGAAGGAGACTCAGGTTATCACTTTACAATCCAAACATACAACCTATAAGTTACTAAGCACAAAAAACATTTTCTGCAAAAAAATGAACATTATAACAAGTTTTAAAGAAAGAAAAATGAATGCTTGCTTCCATCAATTTTAAACATAACACATTCCAGTGTTTGACGCAGAGTATAATTAAAATAGGGAAATACAACATTTCTTCTAAATATGTGATTAATCTGTTTATGCCATCTTCTTTGCTCTGCGTAAATCTTAGAACAGAATGTACTGTTCCACAAGCTTTTGCACTCGGAACACAATTTTATGGCATTTCTGTCATTTCTTGTTTATAATACTACGATTCACTACTTACAATCATATCTATTTACTATTAATTCATAGAGCAGGCTGCAAATACTTTGTACATTAACACTCAAAAGAAAATATTTGGAAATGTCTAAAAATTTACAACTAAAATAGCTTTGGGTCTAAGCAAACGCCTTAAAACCTCAAACTGAAAGCACTCCATACGGCTTACCATTTTGTTAAAGTGTACGTGACCTTCATTGCTTCAGTGATTAGTTTTGTATTATAAATAATTTTTATAGCAGATGATCGACAGAAGGTGTTATTAAATTGCTGGTAGCAGTTAGTCATTCCTCTTCGTTCAGAATTTAGTCTTTTAGTTAAGCCTTTAATTATCAAAAATTGCTAATAAACGATTAATTTCAACATCAATGTGAACGCATTAGTAATCTAAATCTCTTGCAATTAAATAGTAAACCTTAAATAATTTGTTTATAGATAGTACTCAGTTCTAAGATCGGATGCAAAGATGTTACAGAAAATCTAAGGATAGGAGAAACCTGTATAAGAGTATATCAAAACTGAGACTTCCTCTTGCATGGTTACCTGTTTAACCATGCGGGAAAATGCTTGGCATGTGACTGCTTTTAAATGTATAAAAGCAATTACCTACAGAATGTAACGTTTTGTTCATTGATCGTTTATTATAAAAAAATATTTTAGCAGAAATAGAGCTAGGGCTTGTTGTTGTACGATAGACTCTTTCAGCGTCTAAGCTGGGATGGCTTAATTACCGATACGCAAAGATAGGGTGGTAGGCGATGCAGTTTCGAATATTTTTTAGGGAGGCTGGGAACTGACAGAAAGCGAGGCGTTAAGAGAGAATTTGTTGTTGTTGTGGAATTGTCAAATCGTGTTCAGCGCTCTGGGATGTTTAATTAATCTGTTGTAGGTCCGTCCATTCATACAATTCCATTTGCCGTTGTCTATTGATACACATAGAATACCAATCCATTTAAGAATTTATAATCTGGATAAAAAGAAAGTGGTCTGATTCACCCCACAAGATAAGCGTTAGTGAGTGGTAAGACTAGTTCCATACACTGACATTTAATTATATTGGTCTCCAAAACTCTAGGCAATGGTTTGGCAAGTGCGTCGGTTGAACGGAGATTAGAAATGTACGCTTCGGATAATACACACAAATCCCTTATTATGATTAACGTGCGTAGAATAAAGATCCTTTCGTATGTACTATACCCTTTTTTCTTAGTCTTCTTTGGGAATTAAGCCACTCAGGCTTGCTAAAATCGTCTCTATTTACATTTCGACTAAGAAAAATACAAAATAAACCACAACAAACATTGAGAGAGTATTTACTATACCCTTAATATAACTGACCCCGAGAATAAAAGAACGTGCCAAGCTTAGTGGAACACCTATTCAAGTAGACTATGTGTTCAGAAAGGGCTTCCGATAGGCTAAGAAATAAATAACTCGTAAAGGATTCCGAAGGACCCATAGTCCTCTGATAAACTTCGTGCATTATCCAATCGTAGTAGTCCGGAGGTAGAAAACTGATGCGAGCATACCGACCACGTCAGACCAAAATTGCACACTATCGCGATTAACCCTATATTGGTCTGACAGAATTTCGAGGGCGGAAGTAAATAATTGGTAGAAGAAGAACCCTCTAGAGGAACGTATCTCATCCGTACGAACGAGGAAATCCATTAAGGATTCTTCACCCGAAAAATTCAAATCAAGTTTGGAAATTGCGACACTTTTAGTAAAAGTACGGGACCGGGTAGGAGCAACCGGCTCAGACTCTCCCTCGACCTACTATTCAGACACAAAAACGGGAGGTTCTTCGTCGTCTGCATTGGGGGCACTAATTCGAATAAAAGTAGTTCCCGGTGTACTTAGGGAAACATTAATCCGACCACATTTTCTTATTTTGTCCTCATTCATGCTGCGGAGACGATGTAAAGTAAGTAGTAGTTGTTGACGTTGTACCCTTCGATCAGTTTCTTTGGGGGGCCAAATTTCGGCAACAACGTTCAATATGTAGGGAACTAACAAGTTTGAATCGTCGGGAGGATTTATCCCCATTAAAAGTGCCTAACGAATTTTGCAATTTCTGTATCGTCACTTTAATCAGTGCTTGTTCCGACTCAAATTCGACCTCTATATGAGAAAACAGAAGCGTTTGCTCGTGTTCCATACAGAAAACACCTCGAACAGTCTGGCTAAAATTTGTCATATTAGCCTCAGCATCAAAACCTCGCCAGGATAATTCATATTGTAGCTCGGCGTTGTGCAGTCTGTTGATGTCGATCCACCAATGGGCCATCATGACTAAGAATAAATAGAAAATTAAAGAAACAAGTAAATTCCAACCGCTAACCAACAAGAACTCGCATCAACAAAAAGTTTAGTGCGAACCGCAGAACAAATTACGGAGAATCCGCAACAAAGGGTAAAAAACTAGATTTGAAGAAGAGTACTAGGAATGACAGACGGAAGAAGGGAGGAGTAGAAAAAAATTTGAGCGTCAGAGTTTTCGGCGGGAAGCTCTAAAATTATCAGCGAATACATAATTCCGATAATCCAACGCGAACCAAAAATCTATAGAAAATCTCTATGTATAAAGCGATGAAAAGGACGTAACGAAAATTGTTATCGAGGCGCAACGGGATGTGTACAAAAACTTCAGGGCCAAATGTTAAGTAAAAATAGGGGATTCCAAAACAAAAATCGGGGAAACCTTAAGTAAAAGAATGGTTTCAGAAATCTAGCCAAACACTAAGAAAAAACACGGTGTCAAAAATCGGGGCAACATGATGAGTATGACAAAATTGTATTTTACGTAATCAGTGCCGACAAGAAAGAAAGTAGTAAAGCAAGCAAACAAAATAGCTTGCACCCAGTACCGTAACAAAAATGAAGGGAGGAAATCGAAAGAAGTAATGCCGTGCTAGCTAAAACGTCGTGAAGTGGGGTGGATCACACAGAAAGAAAAAGGAAACCTCAAGAAAGAGAATTTATTTTTAAACCCTTAAGAAACCAACATGCTATAAAAATAAAAGCAACTCACGTAGAAAACAACATTTACCCAACGTACCTCGTAGGATTTACATAGTGCAAAAGTCTTCCCAAAAATAATTAATACCCTTCTTTAATTACCTTAACCTAATTTTCTACCTTAATCCTAGTATTTATATATAAAAAACATAAAACAAAAATATATACAGTGGACTATTTTCAGTCCTGTAGTTATCTAATATTAAATCTTGAATATTAAAAAATATGTGATGGTGTAATAGCCGAATAATTTATAGTTATTACATTGTATTAAGTTTAAGCATTTAAAAGGTGAGTGACTTGTATAAGAAGTGAAAAGTGCGGAAATTGTACAGGAAGACAATCAGGAAGTACACGTGCAACGAACTCTAGGCTAGGTGTAATTTGAATTAGTAAATAAGCATAGTTGCAAAATAATTGTTAGCAGTTAAGTATTAATATAGAATAAGATTGATTATAAGTCTAACCTTCCAATGTAATAGTTGTACTGCACCTTAAAGTGACAAGTAAATTAAACATGTGAAATGGTCTTCGACTTTGATTTAATCACCCCTACAAAAGACCCCAAGAGAACACTACATGGCGATCCTGCCAGCCCTGCTAATCCTGCCAGCCCTGCTAATTCTGCCAGTCCCGCCAATTCTGCGAGTCCTGCTAGTTCTACAAATTAAATTATAATATAATCGAAGTTTGAAATGGGTACCAGCAATTCCAAGGAAGAAGTAGTTATTGCACAAACTGGAATGAATAATGGTTCGATAAATGGGTATTCAAATTCTGAGGTAATAGGTATTACGTCAGGTACAATTTTAGCGTTGTTGGGTATTTTATTACTTTTTAAAATGTTCAAGAAAATGTTGGACAAGAAGATTAGGAGAGAGGTCAGTAGAAGCCAGCAGATTGTATAGTAAGAATTATTTTATTTTAAGCTATAAAAATTAAGTACGAGTTAAAATTAATGACGGAACACTTGAAGCAAATTTTAGAGGAATTTAAGATTTTTATTAAAAATTTAAATAAAGATGGTCAAGAAAGACGAAACGATTTAGATGTTACTAATAGGAAATTTGATTATTTGAATAGGTTATGCGAGGAGTATAGGTTAGAGAAAGAAAAGATTAAAGTCGCAAAATTTGATAGTTCTGAAATTATCGATAAAGTTAAGCAGCACATAGCCCTAATAGATAAGTGTATAGGAAATATTACTGAAATTTTAAAAAGTAGGAAGTTAAGTATTTTAAGTAGGAAAAATCCAGACACCATGGGTGAAAAATTTGAATTAAAAGTAGCAGCCTCTATGATTCCAGCCATGGACGGTTCAGAAAATACCACCAAGCAAATGGTCGACGCAATTGAACTATATGATAGCTTGTTAGATGATGAAGGTAAGAGATTGTTAGTAAATTTTGTCATAAAAATTAAGTTAAGTCAAAATGCTAAAATGAGATTAGACAGTAAGTATGAGAATGTAGAAGCGCTTGTGAACGATATCAAACATCACCTTTTAACTAAAAAATCAGCATCAGGATTGTCTGCCGAATTACATAACTCCAGACAAAATAATAAATCAATTGAAAATTTTGGTAAAACGATCGAGGAATTAATGGTCAATTTAACAATAGCTCAAGCAGAGGATAACAAACAATCATTAAAAATTTTGACAGCCACTAACGAAAAAATTGCATTAAACGTATTTACAAACGGAATAAGGGACGAAAATTTAAGAACAATTATAAAAGCTCGAAATTACGATAAATTAAAAGACGCCATAATAGCCGCGAAGGAAGAGGAAATTGCAAATAAACCTCAGCAAATGTTTTACACAACCAGAAAAGGTCGTCAATTTACTAGACGCGTAAAATATCATAACAATAATAGAAGTCAACGTACCTCACACACCAGGTATCAAGGTCGAGGAAATAATCCATGCACGTTCATGAACACTAGAGATCGAGGAAATGCACACGTAGGTAAAACTGTAAGAGGTCATCAGTCTTATAATAGGGGAAACCATCGCAATTTTTATATCAACTCGTCAGAGAAAAACTCCACAGAAAATACAACAGACCAAACTAGGGAACCGAAAACATTTTTCGAGACCCCGGAATAATTTGAAGAATGTTCACAAAATTTTAAATATTAATAGTGTAAATTTCATAAAAGTCGGATACAATAACAATACAATTAAATTAATTTTAGATACAGGAGCATCAGTAAGTGTTATTTTCATTTCTAGTTTAGCAACTAAGATAAATATTGATATAAATAAGCAAATTTTTATTCAAGGAGTATCGGGTAAAACAAAAGCAATTGGAACAGTAAATCTACCAATTACAATAGGGAATATCTCAATTAATCATACTTTTGTTGTAATGAACGATTTCGAATCAGACGTAAACGGAGTAATAGGATCAGATTTTTTTAAAAAGTACAGATCAAATATCGATTATAAAAATTATAAATTTACTTTCGTAAGTAATGATGTATCAACGTCAATTCCATTATTAGCAAACGAAGATTTATATACAATAATCCCACCACGATGCGAGATTATCAAATATTTTACAATAAATTGCAAAGAGGAATGCGTAATAAGATCACAAGAATTGTGCGAAGGTGTATTTTTAGCAAACGTAGTTGTAAAGCCAGTTAAAAATTTTATACCAGTAAAATTATTGAATACGAACGACACTGAAATTAAGTTACGAAATTTTAAACCTACCATCGAACGACTTTCAGATTACAAGATAGTTAAATTTGAAGAGTCAAAATTCTCAGTTGAACGTATTGATAAATTATTAAAAGACATTAACGTCGAAGGTTTAAATAGCGAAGAACAAACCACCATTCATAAGATTTCTGCTAAGTTTGCAGACGTATTTTATGTCGACAATGACCTACTAACCGAGTCAAACATAAGTAAGCAGCATATTCAATTACAAACAGATGCTACAGCAACGTACGTTAAACCGTATAGGTTACCATATTCACAGAAAAATGATATAGGAAAGCAAGTAGATAAAATGTTACATGACGGGATAATAGAACCCGCACAGAGTGCGTGGTCGTCACCACTACTAATAGTACCGAAAAAACCGGATAGTTTAGGAAACAAAAAATGGCGCGTAGTTATTGATTATAGACAATTAAACACTAAATTGCAAGATGACAAATTTCCGCTACCAAGTATCGAGTCAATTTTAGATTCGTTAGGAGGTGCGATATATTTTTCACGTTTAGATTTATATCAAAGTTATTATCAGATAGGATTACAAGAACAGTCCAGACCGTGTACGGCATTTAGTACATACAAGGGACAATTTCAAATGACTAGGTTACCGATGGGGTTAAAAGTAAGCCCGAGTATGTTTGCACGAGCGATGACAGTAGCCTTATCAGGATTGAATTACGAGAATTGTTTTACATATTTGGTTGATTTAATTGTATTCGGAGATAGTTTAGGAAAGCACAATACAAATTTAGTAAAAGTACTCAATAGGTTAAGGAAAGTCAATTTAAAATTAAATCCAAAAAAGTGTGAATTTTTAAAGAAGGAAATTTTATATTTAGGACACGTTATAACGGCACAAGGTGTACAACCAGATCCAGAAAAAATTGCAGTCATGCAAAATTATCCAACGCCACTTAACGCAAACGACGTTAAAAGGTTTGTAGCATTTGCCAATTACTATAGAAAATTTATTCCAAAATTCGCTGAAATAACAGCACCGTTAAACAAATTGTCTAGGAAAGGTGTAACTTTCCAATGGACCAATGAATGTCAAGCAGCATTCGAACTGTTAAAAACAACTTTAACAAACCCACCAATATTACAATACCCAGATTTTTCAGATAATAGTACATTCATCTTACGCACGGACGCATCAGGTTACGCGTTAGGAGCAGTTTTGTCGAATAGCGACGACAAGCCAGTAGCTTACGCAAGTAGAGCACTTAACAAAGCCGAAATAAATTATTGTACAATAGAAAAAGAGTTATTAGCTATAGTATGGGCAGTGAAAAAATTTAGACCATACTTATTTGGCAAAAAATTTCAAATTTTAACGGATCATAGACCGTTAGTATACTTATTTGGTATGAGTAATCCATCTAGTCGATTAACAAAATTTAGGTTAACATTAGAAGAATATGATTTTACAATAACGTATATTAGGGGTACAGAAAACGTGACAGCGGACGCTTTATCTAGAACTATTATAGATTCAGATTATTTAAAGAATATGGAACGAGCGGTTCACGAAAAAGTATATGTAACAACAAGAGCCCAAAGTAGAAAATTAGGCGACTTTCAAGTCGAATCAAAAGCATCAAATGATGATGGGACTGATCACCCCAACATTGTTGAACTTTTGAAGCATCCGAAGGATGCAACAGAATTACGATTTGTATCAGAGGAGGAGTTTAACAGAATCATTAAATCCAATAAAGGAAATAATTTTGTTTACATGCATGAATTATCAATTTATGATAGGAGTAAAAATATAATTTATTTGAAGCAAGGATCTCGATCAGCGTCAGCCTTCGAAGCGTCGTTGAGAGACCTGCAATTTCTTCGTAGAGAATTTACAATTCCGGAATTTATTATTATAAAAAACGAAGAATCGAAGTCATTTTTATATAACTGTAAAGCCGGCCGCAATTTACTTAAAAAAAATGACATACGAATTAGTGTGATTAGGGAAGTCACTAATATTCAAAACTCAGAAACGCAAAGATTAATCATTAATGATTTTCATTTATTGCCTACGGGAGGTCACGCGGGCATCAATAGAACTTACAATAATATAAAGCGATACTATTTTTGGTCAAGTATGCGAAAGGATGTCGAAACATTTATTAAAAAATGTGACGAATGTCAAAGACATAAACATTCAAATATTAGCAAACAGCCGATGATAATTACAACCACAGCTTCCGAAGCTTTCGAAAAAATTTTTTTAGACTTAGTTGGACCATTGCAACCAGATGCAAATGGAAACAGGTATATTTTGACACTACAGTGTGATTTAAGTAAATTTGTAGAAGCATATCCATTACCAAACAAAGAGACTGAAAGTGTAACTAGAGCGTTTGTCGAGAATTTTATTTTACGCTACGGCATCCCACGCGAAATTTTAACTGATAAAGGTTCAGAGTTCATGTCGGAGATTTTTAAGGAAATGTGCAAATTATTAAATATAAAACAATTAAATTCTACAGCGTATCATCACGAAACTATCGGTGCGCTCGAAAACTCACATAAAATTTAGCAGCATATTTAAGGGTCCAATGTCCGCAGTATTCGAATAATTGGAGCAGTTGGATACCTTATTGGTGTTTTGCATACAATAATTCAGTGCATACTGAAACTAAATATACCCACACGAATTAGTATTTGGGAAAATTAATCAAATACCGTCAAACGTAGTAAACTCAGTAGACCCACTTTATAATTTTGATAATTATCCAGCAGAACTAAAGTATAGATTGCAAGTCGCTGCAAATGAAGCGAGATATAATTTATTACAGTCCAAAAGCAAAAGAAAGCATAAGTTTGATATCAAAACTAAGCATGTTAATTATAAATTAGGAGATAAGTTGTTGATTAAAATACATCTCTTAATAAAAGAGATCCAATATTTGTAGGCCCATATGAAGTAGTTTTAGATAAGAATCCTAATGTTATAGTTAAGATAGATAATAAGTTAGTAGAAATCCATAAGAATAGGACAAAATTATATAACGTATTGTAATTTAGAAAATTTTATTTTGAAAAACAAAAATTTTTTAGTGCACCCGTGGAGGTGTGATGGTGTAATAGCCGAATAATTTATAGTTATTACATTGTATTAAGTTTAAGCATTTAAAAGGTGAGTGACTTGTATAAGAAGTGAAAAGTGCGGAAATTGTACAGGAAGACAATCAGGAAGTACACGTGCAACGAACTCTAGGCTAGGTGTAATTTGAATTAGTAAATAAGCATAGTTGCAAAATAATTGTTAGCAGTTAAGTATTAATATAGAATAAGATTGATTATAAGTCTAACCTTCCAATGTAATAGTTGTACTGCACCTTAAAGTGACAAGTAAATTAAACATGTGAAATGGTCTTCGACTTTGATTTAATCACCCCTACAAAAGACCCCAAGAGAACACTACAAATAGCTATAAAATCACGTACTTACGAATTGTCCACTAATAATGCTTGATAAGTAATTACAAAAAATAACAACGCCAAATTACAGTAGGAAAAAAGAAACTCGCTACGAATCGAACTGCATTTCCTCGCAGTTGGAAAAGAAAAAAAGTATTAGAAAAACATTACACTTTAACATAGTGTACTCTAATTATATTTCATAATCTCCATTAGCATATTTCGACAGTTTGAGTGAAGTAATAAGTTTAATTTCAACACCATAACACCTGTATTTGTACGATGAGCAACCGGAAAAAGCTTAACAAAGAGCCAGGCCCAATTCTTCGTTATGTAGGTCGTCAAAACGACGCAGAAAATAAACAGGAATTCCTACAGCTTGGCCCGACGTTCTGATGCGGCCTAACAATTGGTTATTGTCGACATAAGAGGAATCACATGGCACACCATACCAAATTCTTTTCCTGGAAAACCAAGTGAATCAAATTCAGAAGAAGCAAAAGTGAATGGAGTAAGTCTTTACTATTCTTGACCAATAGCTAGCAGTAAATCATTACCTGACCTATGACATATGTCTATACATGGTATATAGTGATGCGTTGAATGAGTTGCAAGTAAAATAGTACCAATTTCAGTAGATAATTTAGTGGTTAGAAGAATTCCATATCTCAAAGAAACAACTTCGTACAAAATAATTTCAGAATCCCATGTCATAAATCCATTAGCTGTAGGAGCCCACTTGTTTATCTTGGCGACTAGAACGTACTCCTTTTGTTTTGGACAATTACAAGTCATTAGATAAATCTAAAATAAAAGTTAGACAACGAATGAGAATATGTCACATTCGAAAACTCAAAGCCAACACCAACTGCCAACAAGAGACACTCATTTGATAATTTCTATTTCATTGCAATGTATATTATTTTTCAAGAAACGTCCATATACAAATAACGAAACAGGCAAATTCGAATTAAATCGCACTCGCTAAACATTCATGTAGAAAACCCATTTTACAGAACACAGCTAAATAATTGTAATATTTCCAAAAACAAATGTTTTAACAATCAAAACCCACCTTTTAAACATATTAAATTCTTTAAGGAAAATACCAGATTTAATATTATATTGAAAGAATAAATTTCCTATATTTAAATTATAATTGCACGTTCTAATAAAATCTATAAGGTGTTGATGGAATTCGGAAACACTTATCAACTTCAAACATGTCTATGGGTACAGTAGGGAATATGAAATTTAATTACATAAAACGAAAATATTTACGTAGAGGATGTTAGACAAATAATCGTTTAAATTGAGAGGAAGTCGGACTTGCTAATAAACATGCAAAATAACCGTGGAAACAGTACTGGATTATTGATGTTGATATTGATATGTTGATACAGGTACGGAACATACCAATACTTTCAATATTCAGTCAAGTAGTACCAAAATGATTGTTGGCTCCATTTAGAGCTCCTACTAATGTCAAATGTACCAAACAGGATAATCCTGTGAGGTCAAGTTAACACAGATGCAGCACGTCATGGCCGTCTGTGAGGATTTTTGTTTCTTCTCGGTCTCGCTTTGTTGACTTCCATCGGGAAGAATTGGAGCTGGATTTTTCAGGTTACTCATCACACAATTAAAGGTGTTGAGATTGGTGGTCTTGCTTTACTCGGATAGTCGGAGTGTGCTTATGACAAAGGCTGTTACTGATTAGGTATTTATTTAGAGATTAAGATTTACATTGACTGACCATAACGATTTTCTATCTAAACATTTGGAGTGCATTATTACTTAAGTACGATGCTTTTACATAATTTTTTTTGTTACAGCTGCAACGAAATGAATTTCGCGTGTAGATGAGTTTTTCCTTTATTGCTGTTGTTTGCTGTACTTTAATAGTTTTTGGTATTTATTTACCAAGAATTACTTGTAGACAATATGTAAGTATGTGGTTTTATGACTATCTTGATATCAAAGATTTAAAATGAGGTTCAACGAGCGACTGAAGACAATTCACTATATTTTGTTTAATTTGTTTTATATAAATATACAGATTGAGGGTAAAAATTAGTTTGAGGTAGTCGGAAATGTAGTTATAACTTTGCGTAGATTTTTGTATTGTGTAAATCCTCCGGGATAAGTTTTCGATAAATGTTATTTTCTACGCGGGTTGGTTTCCTTTTCTTGTAACTTGTTTTTTTAATTGGTGGTTTGTAAATAAAACTACTTTCTGAGGTTCCCGATTTTTATTTCTATATGACCCACCCTACTCCACGACTTTTTAACTAGTACGGTCTTCTTTAAATTCCCTTTTTGTTGCGATATTCAGTGCGGGAGATTTTCCTTGCTTCCTTTACTTTTCTTTTTTGTCAGCACGGCATACCGTAACAATGTTCACATAACCCAAATGTAGATAAAAATGCAATCCCTAAAATATTGGAACAACAGGAAAAGAATATAACTTTCATTCAGAGAATTGATTAAATAGAAAAATATGAACCAGCAAGACATTTTTTGTGAAAGCAATCGATGATACGTCTAATACAGAGAACTTTAAATTGAACTATTTTACACCACAAAAACTTGACGACTAACTTTGTTTTTAAGTTGCGTTAATCAAACACAGATGATGAAGTAATTAAAAAAGCATTTAATCGAGAAGGAAATAGAAAGCGACAATGGTTGACATACGACAAACAAAATAAATGCTTATTTTGCAGCGTTTTCTTAGCCTTTGCAAAATCTTAAGATACCAATAGTTTTATTACAGGTTATTCAAATAGGAAGCATGATCATTTATACGTGAAAGACATGAAAAATCATCTTTAGATATAAAATGTGATCGATCGATGTGTTCGGACAAATTAAGCATTAATTATTTAATATCTGACAATCAAAAAAAATCCTTAAAATACGAACAAGTTAAAAAACTAAGACAAGTAATGGAAAGAATTATAGACGTTCTTAAATTAACAGCAAAAAGAAGCCGAGTTATAGAGGACAAGTTGAAAGAGTATATACGTTAGAATATAGAGAAATCGGCCAAAGCAATTTTTTTTAATTAATGCTTTTACTTGATAAGAACGACCTGTGTATGTAGCAACATATTGGGAGTGCATTGAAAAAAGTACATCTCAACATTTAAAAGAAGTTGTTAAGAAATGCGTGAGAGGAAGAGGTTTGCTTATAACACATTTCAAAAAATAATATTAACGATATTTTAGTATGCATTGGAAATTTAATCCGAACAAAAACTACAGACCATGTAATAAAATCTAGCATGTATTCTATCCAAACTTACTTAAGATATTCGTTAAAAAAATACTGTTCAATCATTGTACAATACGTGACTGACAAGGCTTATGAAGACTTTTGACAATTTGTTACAGTAAGTCTGGAACTGGACAAATAAATAATCTCCGGGTGAACACACTTCGTTTGAATTAGAATGTATATTTGTTTAACATATTTGTGCAAACAACCGTCAAAGCTCACATATGCAACGTATAATTTAAATCACCTTTATATATCGCATTATAGCACATAGTGCACAACTGGTTGCTATTATTAACACGAACGAAAGAGAAAAGGAATGTTTGTCAGGTATTGCGTCAACAACAGCTGCACGAGGCTTCCATTGAGTGTCATTTAGCGACAGCACGTTTCCTGTTCTAATATTCAAACGCGATTATCGCTGGAATTTAATTTTTTATAATCGAATCAAGTTCGCTTATATTCGACAACAGAACAGATCCCAAAGCGTATTTGATGTTAACAGCGAACTAGGGCGCCAGAAATGGAGCTTGTTGTTATGTTACAATTTAATACAGAGCCAAACATTTGTGTTTCATAAAGATCCTGCTACAACTTTCACAAAATTGCGTGTTTACTTAATTCACAGCTCGATATAGCGTACGTGTACGTGAAATGGACAAAACTACACACAGGGTGATGAATGGATAAACCGACAAGCAACACCTTCTATGTGCTTGTAATACCCTGACATGAAAACCAAATTATGTACCCGCATCAAACTTTATTTTAGTTTTACTTATTTTCATTTTAGCCCCTCTAAAGGCTTTCTTTCAGTTTTTCTTGCGCTAACTTTTTACTTCCACGTAATCGTCCTTACTTGTGTCTGTGTTATCTTATCGATACACTATCCTTGTCGACCTACTTCCTTTTCCCTGCGTCTTAACTTCTATTAGTAATTGTAACAAATCCGTAGAATATGTACAGTTTTCAAATTGACCTTATCTTCTTCCATCAGTCTTAAAACTGACTTTTTCCCAAAGCCGTTTGTGAATGTCCTATCTTACATATATATGTTCCTTACTATAGTTATCGCTTATTTTGCTCCCTAAAAATCTAATACAATTCCTAAACCTTCTGTACAGTTTCACTGCTTTCCTATAATATATTGCAATAATTATATGGACAACTAACCATAAACCTGGATATAACTGACAACACATAATTAACAATCAAGGGCTGAAAAAAATTCGATGTTTTTAAAGAAAACCAAAAATCATATGATTTTAAAAAAATAATTATTTTTTTTTATATTCGTAATTAGATGGAAATCTCCCCCCAAGTAAAAACCAACTAAAATTATTACACTGAAATTTCATTATATTGTCATTTAATAGCGTTCTTAAATCTCTTACATTCGGAAGATTATAGTTGTATTATTCCAAAAGTAATATATTCAAAAATCTATGCATCACCATTCAGCAAGTTTAAAAATACACAGCTACAAACAAAACAGCAATATTTTAGTCATATCCTGTTCTGACTCATAATTGTAAAACATTCAAAAAACATTGTAACATATCAATTCACCGTTCCTTTGGCATGTTACATTGTGTTCCCATTTCCTCCAATATAAAAGTATTATTCGTCTTAATTTTATATTAATACCGTGTCCAATCACAAGTTAGTTTTGATTTGTGTAACATTTCCCTTTAATATTACTAAATAATACACTATATACATCGATCTTTAGTTTTAATTTAATATTCTTACTTTTGTATAAATAAATTAAATAATTAAGATCAGATTTAATTTTCGTACTGATAAACCTTTCAATAATGTCCATTACACAACTAGTGTATATATGAATCTGTCATTTAGGATAGTTTTCTTGTTTTGTCCCTCCCTCAAAATGTGTGGTTATCTGTATACCAGAACAAATCTTCGTTTGTCTTCATATCTAACGGTCTTTTGAGCACATGCCGTCTTCCGATAAAGATGTCGTTTCTAAGGCCATGATGTAGTATCTGGTATGTAAAAGGTGTCTTTCCTTTTATTCTTCATAACATACATAAATATCGTGTTAGAATACGAGTAAAATGCTTATGAAGAAAGCCTACCTGAATAACCCGTTCAAAATATTAATGAATGGTAAGCTGATTATAGATAAATTTTTAGACTGTTCCTTGTGGCGTATTGCAATATTTCGTTTTTGCAACACGTTTATTTTCTAGGGCCCTCCGTAGCATATCCTTGGATGGCATATCCTCCGGTAGCATATTCCTTTGGTGAAGTATCTAATTATCTGTGCTAAGCTATCTAAGCCTATGCATTAATTTTACTACCTACAAATATTATCCTTTATCGTACAAGAATGTTTTGTTGACGTTTTATGTACCTTCTAAAATAAAGAAAATATCCGTTGATGAAACATATGGCTGTGGAACAAACAAGGATTGGCTCTTACAAATTTGAAGTTTGAGGTTAACAACCAAAATAATTAACGATGGTGTTCGTCTCAACAAACCGTAAGAAGATTCTATAGTTCAGAACAAGCCGTAAGCTCAAAGCTTAAGTATACGTTTCTTTCATATATCTTGAACACAGGTACGAGTTGGGTGTATTTATTTTTGTGACGGAACAACGTACATGTGTTACATTTTGAATCTCAAATATCTAGAAAAATAATGCATGTAAAATATGGTTACATTTTTACTTACCTATATCTTAACTAATTTAATATTATCTTTGCTTTCCTATATAACCCTATAAATTGTAAACAGAAAAGCTTTCATGGAACCTTTTTTTGTGCATATTGAGGTTATGTTCAATTTAAATGTTTAATTAAAACTATCTTAACTTATGTTAAATACAACAAAGCGTATTTATGTTTTCCTTTTACTTAGAACGTTTAACCTGAAATTGTGTCTAAGTACAATAATAAATTTAGATTTTCTAATATCTTATCTGGTAGAGTTTGAGACAAATTTTAAAATTATGAGAGTGTAGATATATAAACTACACTTTGTGATTTTATCGTATGAAAATTTGATTGTAAGAAAATAACGGTATATATTTAATTTTTTATTAATGTCATTAACTAAACGTCAATATATAAGTTGTAAAGGTATTTTCTTTAGTCATGTTCTAAATTGCATCCCTATAACTTGTCTGAGTAAAATTTAACTTTGTTCTCTAAACCCCTGAGATATAGCCTTTTGCAGTCTACCGCAGCCACAAACTGTCGACGCTAGTCCTGCCAGAGTTGTATTTAGACTCTGTTGTACACCCATTCCTACCTGTAAAGAGGAAGGGTGCAACATGCATTAGCAAGTTCAACAATGTACAGCAATATTACTGTTCTGTCTTATCCTGTCCAGATTTGCAGTGACTGTAAGCCTATAAAAGGTTGGAGTTCTGTTTATGAAAGTACATTTTATTGATTAGACCTCCATGTGTCGGTGCCTGTGCGATCTAAATACTTCTACAGTTTATTCATTTATCTTATATTAGTTAACATATATTCTGCAACTGCAAAAGTTTAATCTATTACATGTTAAATATGAGTGGTAGAAAAAAGATCCTATTTGGAAGCATTACATTGAAAAAGTGACAAAGTTAAAACAGGTGTAAAAGCAGTATGTAAGAATTGTAGCAAGAACTGCGAGGACCAGTACAACGTTTATAAATTCATCATACACTCTGCAAAGAGGTTGTTTCTGCTCCTGCACCTGCTGCAGGTAAATATAAACTAAGTTTGTTTTATTTAGCGCAGTGGACGGCGTTTATCACTGATAATGTTATCATTATTAGTTATGAGACGGTTATTGTTTTCACTTCAGCAAACTCACGTGCGCACGTTTTGCGAAATATACAAAAATATATCGTTTATTATTATGGGTTAGTTGGTTAAGCTTATCATTTTTATACTGAAAATAAATAAAACTCAATCACGACAGTGGCATTTTTTGATTTGTTACTAATTAGATTTTTTCTTTATTGCAGATGTAGATACAAATATCAGTACACGTGACCCCATCGCATCCACATCATCTACTTCTGCAACTTTAAATGCAAGTCGCTGTTCAGAAATTTTGGCTGAATCAACTCCGAATTTATTCCTCACATTTAAAGCGAATATGTAAAAATGGATCATTATCATCATTTGTAATTCGCACATCTGTAGATACAAAGTACATAATTCATAACAAATCCCAAAAGCAATTTTTGGTACGAATAGCAATTTCAGATGCATCGAAAATATAGAGGTTAAAACAGCATTCGAGTCATTAAAACCTGGTTATTTGCCTTCGTCAAAGAAAATTATTTCAACTACTTTATTAAATGAGATTTAAGTAGATTTATGCATGGCACATATTCTAAATTTATTGTTAAAAGATTTTGAAATTGAAATGAAAGATATTACACAACATGTTATTTATGTTCTAAAATATTTTCGTAACAACCACTTGGCTTGTGCTAAATACAAACAAGCTGGTTGAAAGACTTATGTCCTTCTTCAGGTCAGGTGGAATACTTTAGCAGATTGCATCGAGATTTATGTGAATCAATGGCACAAGCTTTTGAAAATATGCGATGGAAATAGAAAAGAAATTGATTCGGTAGTATTTCAAAAAGTACCTAACATTGGTTTGAAACAATCTGCTGAAGATTTTTTGAACGTTTTAAAATCAATATCAGTTGCGCTAGATGCAGTACAAAAAACAAATGCATAGTTATCTAATACAGTTGAGATTTGGAAAAGTCCTGAAATGGCTTTTGAGGAGGAATTAGATTTGTCACTACAGCAAATAAACATTTTCAAATAACGTTACAGTCAAGCTTTAATGCCATATCACTATCACTTATTTGCTAAATCCCAGAAAAAGCAATTTAGAAGTTAACTGCTAAGTAAGAAGAGAGAAGATTCACAGAAGTGACAAATATGTATAGAGATACTGATATATTATCATTAATTTTAGAACGCCAGACCCAACTCTAACCCTTTAAAAAAATTATGTTCAGCGATAAAGCATTGACAAGCATAACTCCTCTGCAGTGATGGTTATCGCAAAACAAATACCTGATATATCAAAGAATTTGCATAATGTAAAACAATTTCCGTGTGCAATAGTTTCTTCCACATCTGTGGAACGTACGTTTTCGTCCTTTGGGACTAGTGCATTTAAAAACCAAGAAATAAATTAGGTGTAGAAAAAGTATATCTGTTTAAGAATTATATTCAAAATGACGATTAAAAATTTAGTTCCCTGCAAAATATGATTCATGCATTATGTTTATTCCTAGAATATTTTTTTTATTACATATCTGTTAAAAACAATAAACAGAATTTATGTTTTTCGTTTTGATTTATCAATTATTTATATTTACTATTATGTTCTTAATCTACACTTTAAAGTTTAAATAAAAATTAAGAGAAAAAAATTCATTTATTTTCTACTTTTTACAGAAATATTACTGTTGTTATTTTAATTGAAAATACATTTAAAAGGCAGAAAACACGAATTAAATTTAAATCAATTTTTTAAAAAGAAATGACTTGATTTAAATCGCGATTTAAATCGTGATTTAAATCAAGCCAACCCTGATAATCATGCACTTTGTAGAAGATATCGCTATCATAGTTTTACATAGTTATTTAAATTCACAATAGACATTGCTTGCAGAGTTTTTGCTTGAGATGATACGTTACAGAACAAAACTTATCAACTATTAGCTACATATGCTTCACAACTACGTATATACAAAAGGAAACTTTTACTGGTATCTGAAGTAATAGAAATTTACTTCTTCCTAGATATTTAGATCTAATGATAAAAATAACATAAATACTTTTTAAATGCCTCAATTTTTTAAATAGTTTAATTATGATCAAATACAATCCAAAAATGCTACATATATATATATATATATATATATATATATATATATACACACGAAGCATGCACGCAAGCATGCATGCATGCATGCACGCACGCACGCGCGCGCGCACGCAAACACGTGCGCCCACGCGCAAACCGTCGCGCACACGCACACCCGCACGCACTCCCGCACGCACGTACGCATCCACTCACCCATCCAGTTCAACTGCCTTTTTCCATAGCCAAAAATTATAATTTAAAAAATAAATAAGTTTAATGAGCCTTGGATTAATACAAAAAGTAAAAACTTTTTATAGCAAGTGACTCAAAATAAGCCACAAGGGCATCCACTCGACGCATTTCGCCCTAGTTGGGGCTCATGAGGATATGAGCAGAAAAGTTGTAATATTTAACACAGACACATTATGGGAAATACAGCATCACCTAGGCCACAGTTCGTGTGATGCTGCAATTCCCATAATGTGTCTGTTAAACATTACAATTTTGCTATTCTTCTGTCCGATCGAACCTCATTTATGGCGAAATGCGTCAACAGGATGCTCTCGTAGTTTATTTTGGGTCACTTGCCAATAAAGTTTCTTACTTTATATATATATATATATATATATATATATTATTATGTAAGGGGGAGATACAAGGCTTCTAAGGGTAGATTTGTGTTAATAGGGGTGTATGCCAAACAATAGGATTAATACATCAGATATAATAATTTAAAAAACTATATTTTGCTGTACTTTACATATGCTAAAGTATGTACCATTTTAGTTTGAAACATATGTGCCAAAAGGTAGACAACATGACTTTATGACGTTGATACAATGCACGGTACTTGAGGTTTTATACTGAGTTGATATTTTATGAGCCAGTGAAAGTACATTTGCCGTCGGAAAGCCGAACGCATTTATGGATATCTGCAACCAACAAAGCGTCCAGGTCGTGTGTAAATAATTTGGCTTTTCTTTTAATAGAATCAACTTTTGGACGAATTGTAAAATCAAAATTAAAAGTGAATAGAAATATAATAGGTTATTGGAGATTTGTGAAGTGTTTTGGACCAATAGTAGAAATTAAGAATATTATAAAGACTGTAGTGAAGGTATTTTGGACACGAAAGGAAAGACGAATTGTTATTGGATATTGTATGTTTTAGAATTGTAATTCAAGTAAGCTAAGGTTGTTGATCTTATCGCTAAGCGAAATAAATAAAAAGATTCTAATTTCGATTATATTCAGATAAAGACGTGTTTTACAAAACCTGCGTTAAAAGTTGTACAAATATTTATTGAAATAAAAGTTTATGTGTATTAAAGAGTCTAATTTAGTAAAGTGAAAGTAATAAGAAGCATCGAGAGTATAAAGGCAACGAGTATTAAAGAAGATTAAGAGTGGTTACTAGTGCGACGGGAAAAGCGACGATTATTTAGGTTTGAGCAAGGTTGGTGTTGGATTTGGAAAGATTTGGTTTAACGGCAGTAGGAGATTTGAGTGGATATAGAAGGCAACGACGATATTGATAATTTTTGGAGTGATTTGAGCAGATTACCGGCAGTAAGGACATCGTGTGGATATTAAAGGAATAGCAGGACAAGGATTGATTTAAAATAGGACGGCGAGATTGATTTGGATTGAGCGAGGAGAGGATTGATTGGAGTACGAAGCAGAGAAACAGGAGAGCAGTATATTACGAGGAAGAATTAACGCAGGGGAAGTAGATATAACGGTTTTTTTTAAATTCTAAATTGGGGTAAAATTATTTCAGATTTGGGGTCAACGAAATTGGTTAAGAACACCTGGAGGCAATACGCAAGTGGACTACGATTGAGAATCCTTGTGAAGGTGCGTACGGTGTATACGATCTTGAGCCAGCAGTTAAAAGAAGGCCTTCAGCGCGGTATAATTCTGGTAAGTACCGTGAATATCTTAAAACGTCAAAATTAAAGTCATAAATAGTATACATAAATTAATTTGGCACCAAGCAACTTTGATCTGTTAAAATTTGGCATATATAGTAAATCAGTGCATTAAAAAAGTGGTAAAACAAACGATTGTGCAGTTTGGTTGGGTAGTGCACATCTACTCACGATTGAACTCACGGTGAGTAGGTGAACGCCCTGAGATTAAAGTTTCATATAGTCGAGGCATAATATATAGTAAACAGTAAATAAAGAACCAACCAAACGTTGCTAAAGCACCTCGAATAGAAGTCCTTAATTGAATACTAAAATAGGGACGACGACAAAAGTCGTGTAGCAAATTTTGTTTAAAAATAAAGAGTGGAGTAAACAAAAAAATAAAGTTTAAGTTTATAGGGGAGGTGGAAGAAGGTGGCGCCCAACGTGGGGCTCGAGAAAAAGGCTAGAAAAGTATTAGAGTGAAAGAGAGTAGAATACGGGATCCCGAGATTAGGTGGGGCCCGTAGTTTTTTTTTTATTTTACAGAAAACGAGTTCAAAACTAGGAAGCAGAGATGACGGACGCGGACACAAAAAGGATCACGAGATCGGGACTGATATACGGTGTTGAGATGGAATTAGGGACACAAGACGTAGAGCTAGACGCAGGGGGCGACATACAGGAGACGGACGTGAGGCAGACAGAGTTGGAGGTGACAAACACGGACATGGATCAGGCGACGGCACCGGAGGTTAAGGAGACAGAAACTGCAGGGAACCAGGACATAATACGACTCCTGATGAATTTAACTAACAAAATGGAAACTTCCCACACGGAACTACAAACGAATTTAACAAAAAAATTTACAGAGTCACACACAGAATTAAAGAACGAGTTGACAGATAAAATTACAGAGACACATACGGAACTAAGAACCGTTAAGACGGAGTTGACAGACAAAATTACGGAATCACATACGGAACTGACAGATAAAATTACGGAATCACATAACGAACTAAGGAACGAGTTTAGGACGGCGCACGCGGAACTGACGGCGAAAATGAACTACACGCAGGACTATTTACTAACACAAATACAGATTGTAAAGGACGACATGCGGACAGAGGTCCAACAACAAGTAAACAGGGTTGACGACAAGTTGGAACACACACGGGTACATTTTCAGGGAGACTTGAACGCGACACGGACGGACCTAAGAACGGAAATTAAGACACGTGTAGACACAGTGGAAGAAACGATGATTAGCGGGTTTTCGAATTTAAGTACAGAAATACAAACATGCGACAAAAGACATATGACCAACTACAGAAATTTAGGACAAACTTTAGAGAAAATACAAAACGAAAATGTGCACGGTAGGACGCAACTGGACGAAAAACTTGACGACAAAGTCACGGTATTAGAAACCAGGGTAGGACATGACGTTAGACAGATTCAAGAAAAATTGGACGACCTAGAAAGGAGGCGCGTTGGACTAGACTACGGACAGCACGTTAGATTAAACCGGGACGCATTACCGAAGTTTGAGGGACGTAGGACAGAACAGCCCATGGGATTCTTGGACCGACTAGACGAAATCGTAGGGACTGAAAACGAGAGAACAAAACTACAGATCGTGGGGGCAACTTTGACGGGCAACGCCGAAAAATGGCATAACATCATTCGAAAACAATACGACACGTACGCTGATTTCAGACGACTCTTTATAGAACAATTTTGGAGCAATACACACCAGACTGACATAAGGACGAATTTAATTACCGGACATTACAGCAGGACTCACGGCACACGCGAAGAATACGCGATTGACAAGTTTAATCAGGCACAACACTTGACACCGAAATTGGGCGAGGACGACATTGTACTACTACTAGCAGGTCATATGGAACCGGAAGTTACAAAGGTGGTAGTGGTACAAAATGTCAAGACATTGAGGGAATTCTTAGGGGTAATGAGAAACTTTGATTTAGCGACAGCACTGGAAGCGAAAACGCGGACGAACTATTGGGAGCAAAACAGGGGTTATAGGGAAGACAGCCGACGACAACCGTACCACGAAAACAGACCAAATTATAGACAGGAAAATTTTAACCACGGACATCGGAATCATTGGGGACACGAGGTACATAGACGACCGTATTACAATAGGGATCACAGGGATAATGGATACAATGGACAAAACAGACACCAGCACGGCAACCACGAGGGTGACGGCCGGATTACTGGGGGTGGAATACAAAATGGAAACAGCCGGACAGACAGGGACGTAAACGTCCAGCATATGACGACGAGCGCAATTACAACGGACCCAGATAGGATTGAGGTGGTGCAGATTCACGAGACGCCACAGGAACAAAAAAAAACGCGAATTTTTGGACGACCGACCGCTTAGGAGTAAATATTGACGTGTGTTATAGTATAAGGGATTTATTGTTAAACAGTTACATTTTTAATAAAAAGAATTTGTTGTTTATAAATACTAGTTTAAGGGATTGTGTATATGTTGCTTTAGTTGAAAGTGGTTCACAGTTGTCGCTGGTAAATGAGAGTGTAATAGTCAAACATGGAGAATTTTTAAAGGGACGAATAGGAACAATTGATGGGGTTAATTTATGGTCAGCGATGAACAAAAAGCTAACGACGATTTATAATGTTATCCGTGTACCGATATATATAGGAAATAAAGAAGCAGGGGATGCAGAGTTTTTAATTACGAAGGGGTTACAGCTAGACTTCATATTGGGTATGGATTTTATAGAGGATTTTGGGTTGAATATAGATGGAAAGGATAGGTCAATTAGGATATTTGATAAAGATAGGTTATGGGTGGTGCCTACGGTTAGTTCAGAAAATAGGAATGGAAATGATATAGATAGTACAGGATTAGGAATGATTAAAGAGGATAATTATGGACGGATTGAAGTGCGATTATGTAATATGTTTGCGAGATTAATTAATGATGAACAGATAGGGAAAGTGAGTAATGAAATTAAGATGAAGCTAGGGGATTTGTTTAATAAATATATAGGCTTGTTTAATGAAGAGCCAAGATTTGCGAGGCGGTATATGCATAAGTTGGAGGTCACGGAAGACAGCGGTTTTAATACAAGGGTGTATCCAATTCCGTTTGCCATAAGAAATAGGGTTAAAATAGAAATAGGCAAAATGTTAAAAGAGGGTATTATCGAACCAGCGAAAACTCCATATGTGAACCCAGTAGTTATTGTACCAAAACCCAACAAAAGGGATATAAGGATTTGTTTGGATGCGAGGAAGTTGAATGCGATTACGAAACCGCAGTACGAACAACCACAAGGGTTGGATAATTTGTTGTATAAAGTATATGAAATGAAGATTTTCAGTAAATTAGATTTAAAAAATTCGTTTTGGTTAATTCCGTTGCATGAAGACAGTAAAAAGTTTACGGGATTTAGTATCGAAGGCGAGATTTATATGTTTTCTGTAGTTCCGTTTGGTTTAAGTAGTTCTTCAGCAGCACTTGTAAGGGCTATGCAGAAGTTGTTTAACGAATATGAATGTTTCTGTTCGCATTATGTGGATGATTTGTTGATTTTTTCAAGGAACGAGCAAGAACACCTGGAGCATTTAGAAAAGGTGATCCAACGACTGGACGAAGGGGGTTTGAAGCTGAACGTAGAGAAATGCGAGTTGTTTAAGAGCAAGGTTACGTATTTAGGGTTTGAAATTAGCGAACAAGGGATGAAAATTTGCAATAAAAGATTGGACGAGTTGAAAAATATTGCACAACCAAAGAATGTGAGAGGATTGCGAGGATTTTTAGGGGTTCTAAATTATTACAAACGGTTTATACCGAGGTATTCTGAATTGTGTGTGCCGTTGGTGAGTTTGTTAAAGAAAAAAGAGAGATGGAAATGGACTGCTGAACGAGAGAAGGCGTTCCAGGATTTAAAAGGTGCATTTTATACAGAGTTAGCGTTAAAATATCCAAATTTTAAAGACGATTTTATTTTGAAAACGGATGCGTCGAAATATGCAATCGGGGCCGAGTTGGTGCAGATTCAGGATGGAGCTGAAGTACCAATTGTTTTCATTTCCAGAGTATTAAAGACTGCGAACCCAGGTATGCGACGGCAGAGAAGGAGATGTTGGCCATAGTATATGCAGTGAAAAGTTGCGTTTTATTTGTTAGGTAAGAAATTTTTAATAGAATCCGACAACACGGTGGTAACGTTTATGAAGAAAAAGGAGTTTCTAAACAGTAGGTTGTATAGGTGGGCATTGGTGTTACAGGAATACGACTTTGAAATTAAGCATAAACCAGGAAAGGAGAATGTGACGGCGGATTTTCTGAGCAGACCGCAGGTGGAATCGAATCAAAACGTAAAGGGTTGTTTAAATGCTTTGCAGGAGTTCAGGGATGTTGGTCGGTGGACAAACGCCAAGCTTATAGAGACGCAGAGGCACAGTGAAGTGAGCTCGATACGCGAGAAACTAACAAGAGAAAATATGGAAGAGTACCGGGGATTTACCATCGTAGGGCAGTTTGTGGTAAAAAGGATAGGGGATGCAGAGCTGGTAGTGTTATCAAGAGACGTGGCTGTTGAAATTATAGACGAAATTCATTTAAAATTCGGACATATAGGCATCAGAAAAACATTTTTGGTATTTAGAGAGGCGTTTTATGCAAGAAATGATATCACGGTGATTAAAGAAAGGATAAATCGGTGTGAAATTTGTATTCTAGGTAAAGACAAGAACGTGGTGTTGCAGAATACGCCAATGAACGTGAGCGTGAATGGACCGTTAGAATTGGTAGCGATTGATTACTTAAGCAACCTGATTACGAGTGAACAGGGGTATCGACACATATTGGTGATGGTAGACGTTTTTTCTAAATTTGTCAAATTATTTCCGGCAAGACGGAGTAACACGGTGCATGCATTGCAGTCGATTGGAGAATTTGAAAGCCAGGTCGGGAAGATGGAAAGGATTTTGGTAGACAACGCGACGTATTTCAACAATCAAAGATTCAGGAACGGGTTAAAAAGGGCAAATATTAAAGTATCATTTAGCAGCATACGGCATCCGAAAGCTAATCCATGCGAACGTTATATACGAGAGGTAATAAAATATCTACGATTGGCGACACAGGAGCATCACGACAGATGGATTAGATATCTGCCACAAATAGAAAATTTTATGAATAGCGTACCGAGTTCGGTTACGAAAACATGTCCGGTAACATTGATGCGAAGGATTATACCAGCTAGACCATGGAGGGAGGAAGTCGAGATACAAGACATAACAGAGCTGTTAGGTAGTGCTAGGCGTAGAATCGAAAGGATGCAGCGTAGGGACGTCGAGCGAAGGTGTAGGAAAATTAAAAAAAGGACGACTTTTGGAATAGGGGATCTGGTAGTAGTAAAACGATTAAGGGTTTCAAACCGCGACAGAAACATTTGCGCGAAGTTGTTGTTTCCTTATAAAGGGCCGTACAAGATCACGCGTATTTTTGCTGAAGGAAATACGTTTGAGCTAGATAATATGACAGGGGGATATCGCGGGCGTTTTCACTTGGAGAATTTATAACCATATAGAGTAGTACAGAAAGAGGGTTTAGTAGGATAGGTTATAATGTAGTTCATGCAACGGAAAGTTTAGTTTTTGTTTTTTTTTGTAATTGTCGTATAGTATAGGTTAGAATATAGCGTAGTATGATAGATGTGAGAGAAAGGCGAATAGGGGTTGCCAAATTGAAATGAAACAACGAAAGAGTGATTTTAAATAAAAATTAGAAATTTTTGCACACCAGGGGAAGAGAAAAACATAAGAAATTTCCAATTTCATTCAAAATCAGTGGGGCCAATATTATGTAAGGGGGGGGATACAAGGCTTCTAAGGGTAGATTTGTGTTAATAGGGGTGTATGCCAAACAATAGGATTAATACATCAGATATAATAATTTAAAAAACTATATTTTGCTGTACTTTACATATGCTAAAGTATGTACCATTTTAGTTTGAAACATATGTGCCAAAAGGTAGACAACATGACTTTATGACGTTGATACAATGCACGGTACTTGAGGTTTTATACTGAGTTGATATTTTATGAGCCAGTGAAAGTACATTTGCCGTCGGAAAGCCGAACGCATTTATGGATATCTGCAACCAACAAAGCGTCCAGGTCGTGTGTAAATAATTTGGCTTTTCTTTTAATAGAATTAACTTTTGGACGAATTGTAAAATCAAAATTAAAAGTGAATAGAAATATAATAGGTTATTGGAGATTTGTGAAGTGTTTTGGACCAATAGTAGAAATTAAGAATATTATAAAGACTGTAGTGAAGGTATTTTGGACACGAAAGGAAAGACGAATTGTTATTGGATATTGTATGTTTTAGAATTGTAATTCAAGTAAGTTAAGGTTGTTGATCTTATCGCTAAGCGAAATAAATAAAAAGATTCTAATTTCGATTATATTCAGATAAAGACGTGTTTTACAAAACCTGCGTTAAAAGTTGTACAAATATTTATTGAAATAAAAGTTTATGTGTATTAAAGAGTCTAATTTAGTAAAGTGAAAGTAATAAGAAGCATCGAGAGTATAAAGGCAACGAGTATTAAAGAAGATTAAGAGTGGTTACTAGTGCGACGGGAAAAGCGACGATTATTTAGGTTTGAGCAAGGTTGGTGTTGGATTTGGAAAGATTTGGTTTAACGGCAGTAGGAGATTTGAGTGGATATAGAAGGCAACGACGATATTGATAATTTTTGGAGTGATTTGAGCAGATTACCGGCAGTAAGGACATCGTGTGGATATTAAAGGAATAGCAGGACAAGGATTGATTTAAAATAGGACGGCGGGATTGATTTGGATTGAGCAAGGAGAGGATTGATTGGAGTACGAAGCAGAGAAACAGGAGAGCAGTATATTACGAGGAAGAATTAACGCAGGGGAAGTAGATATAACGGTTTTTTTTAAATTCTAAATTGGGGTAAAATTATTTCAGATTTGGGGTCAACGAAATTGGTTAAGAACACCTGGAGGCAATACGCAAGTGGACTACGATTGAGAATCCTTGTGAAGGTGCGTACGGTGTATACGATCTTGAGCCAGCAGTTAAAAGAAGGCCTTCAGCGCGGTATAATTCTGGTAAGTACCGTGAATATCTTAAAACGTCAAAATTAAAGTCATAAATAGTATACATAAATTAATTTGGCACTAAGCAACTTTGATCTGTTAAAATTTGGCATATATAGTAAATCAGTGCATTAAAAAAGTAGTAAAACAAACGAGTGTGCAGTTTGGTTGGGTAGTGCACATCTACTCACGATTGAACTCACGGTGAGTAGGTGAACGCCCTGAGATTAAAGTTTCATATAGTCGAGGCATAATATATAGTAAACAGTAAATAAAGAACCAACCAAACGTTGCTAAAGCACCTCGAATAGAAGTCCTTAATTGAATACTAAAATAGGGACGACGACAAAAGTCGTGTAGCAAATTTTGTTTAAAAATAAAGGGTGGAGTAAACAAAAAAATAAAGTTTAAGTTTATAGGGGAGGTGGAAGAATATATATATATAGTTATTAAGATGAAATGAAAACCCAACTTTGTATTTAAAGTTGAATTACCATTTCAAATCGAACTAGTAATTGAAAACCACTAAAAGAACGGCTACAGCAGGATTTGAACCTGCAACCTCTGATTCTCCGGATCAGTGCTCTAACCAATTGAGCTATCTAGCCTAATTGTTTAGATGATGTTATACTTAATACTACTGAAGCTTGGCCCTTGTTAATGATTTTCAATTACGTCTTGCATTTAAGGAAATTGAATCTAGTTATATACATAATTCATGTACTAATAACTTGATCATCCCATTTTTGCAACGTTCGGAATAATACAAACATGTAATTATATTATTATTAATACAGAAGAATAATCCACATTTGGAATGCAAATGAATGCTTGATATATATTAATAGTTATTAAGATGAAATGAAAACCCATATATATATATATATATATATATATATATATTGTCTTGGAATTATAGGTAAAATAGGTGTAGACAATAAAATTTTATCAACTGTGTATATAGGAAACAGGAGCAAATTATTTACGCGCCAAATTAATCAGTTTATATAGTGAAAACGGATGGTTATTAAAATATTTTTCTATTTTTAAATTAGAATATTAAGATTGCATAAAGGAAAAGGCTTTAGAGTACACAAAAAACTCAAGGATACGCATAATTAAATTGTAGTAATTATCATAATTTTAAATCAAACGCATGGACGCAGAAATAGAGCTTGCAAGTATAGAAAATCAATAATTTTAAACGCATCGTTCCACTTACATAAAAGCAAACGTTAGTTTACAAATACTAAGAAGGGAGAAACTCGGAATTGTTATTTTAAATAACAAATTGCTTTGAAGAAACATCTGTGGTTAAATGTCAGGTTCATAGAACTTGATTATACGTTGAGACAGAATTTCTATAGAATTATGGCAACGGTCGATTTAACAAACTGCTAACAATAACACGTGCCTTGAAGACTAAGTGAAATAAACGATCGATAATGTAAGACAGACAGAGAAACGTATAAGAAAGCGTTGGGGTACAAGTCACGTCTAAAAACACGGGTAAATATGAAAGCCAACAACAATATCGATTTTCTGTAGCTGAGAGGGGTTTCGAAATAAGACAATAAATATGGGTAGAACGGAGAAAGATAGCTGATAGGTGGAGCGTTGTGACGAGGGAAAACGATATCATTGGTTTAAAGCTAGGCAGTTGTGAAAAACGCGCGCCCGTTAAGGTAGTAAACAAAATTCAGGATAACATTAAAATGATCTCGGAATTTTTCAGACGTTACGTTCAGAATTTGTAGAAGTGTTTTTAAAAATAAGCTTTTCAGTGAAGGGGGGTTCCTTGAGAGGGGTGAAAAGCGTATAAATACTCGGCGAAACATATTGAAACTCTCTTTCCTTTTAGATCTGAGATCGCGCTTAGATCTTCAACATAATTAATAGTATATGCTTTTAAGTGTATTAATTATTGTGTATTCGGTAAAGTAGCATACAACATCCTGTTTGAGAATATGTAAAGCTGTCCTAACGTACCGCTAAAGTAGTAAAAGTTATATTGCACAAGTGGGTGCTAAGGTTTAGATAAAAAGGTGCCGTTACTACAACGACTCCATCGCATGAAGGGATGGTACTTGGGTAAGCGAAGCCTAAAGCTTAAATTGTATGCATTAAGTATATTTGGTGTGGAATGTTAACGTTTGGGACAAGTCAAATATCTAGGTAGAAGAATAGAGATGGTGGCAGAGATTTGGATAGTGGGGATCAGTTGGATCCAGGCAGAATCAAAGTATATGGACACAACAAGGGTTTCTGGTAACCATCTTCAGCGGTGATGAGTGACGGAGCCTTCTACAGGTAAAGAAACTTAATTTCCTGTTTCTTTGTATAAACATTTGTGTTTTGACGTATTGGGGGTGTATTAATTACCATAAAACTCGTTTACTGGGGTATATGTGCAGGACAATTAATCCTGATTATTTAAAAAGTTTTATTGATGATATATAAATGTTTATTCATGATATAAAATGTTGTTGTAAAGGAGTAAACGGGTCTGTAAATTTGTTTTTAATAAAAATGCAAGGTTTAAAAGCATTTAAAGGAACTGGGTTATAATGAGCTCAAAATAGACCAGAATAAAATCAATCTAGGGTTGCATGAGGGGCCCATCTACTCGTATTAAATAGAATTTGTTGAAATATATTAAATCAAGGACTTTAAAGTATTTAATGATTGAAGTGGTAACAGTTTTAGCAAACTGTCTGTACCAAGGTGTAAATATTTTACTAATAATGGAAACTTGTTAATATGTGTAAATAAAAAGGTTGTATGGTTGTTGTATTATTTGATTGGTAATTTCATTTGACTGTGTGTGTGTGTGTGTGTGTGAGAAAGGTATTGACTTAAAATGGTAAGTATTCAAGAAGAAGCCGATTGCTGAGCTAGCTAGGGTGAGCAGAATAAGGAGAGGTTCAAAAAGACAAGCGTAATATATATATATATATATATATATATATATATATATATTGCCGTGGAATCGGGATTATGCTCATAAAATTCTCACCCCACGAATTGGGCCAACATAAAATTTTCTGAGAAAAAAAAATAAAATAAAAAAAATTTTCTTACGCTTGTCTTTTTGAACGCATCCTTATTCTGCTCACCCTAGCTAGCTCAGCAATCGGATTCTTCTTGAATACTTACCATTTTAAGTCAATACCTTTCTCACACACACACACACACAGTCAAATGAAATTACCAATCAAATAATACAACAACCATACAATCTTTTTATTTACACATTAACAAGTTTCCATTATTAATAAATTATTTACACCTTGGTACAGACAGTTTGTGACAACTGTTACCAGCTCAATCATTAAATACTTTAAAGTCCTTAGTTTTAATATATTTTAACAAATTCTATATAATACGAGTAGATGGGCCCCACACGCAACCCTACTTTGACTTTATTCTGGTCTATTTTGAGCTCATTATAACCCAGTTTCTGTAAATGCTTTTACACCTTGCATTTTATTGAAAACAAATTTAAAGATCCGTTTACTCTTTTACAACAACATTTTATAGCATAAATACACCTTTATATATCATCAATAAACCCTTTTATAATAGTCAAAATTAATTGTCCTGCACATACATCTCTTTAAACAAGTTTTAAGGCAGTAAATAAGTCAAAACACAAACACAAAAATATCAACACAAATGTTTATACAAAACAGGAAATTAAGGTTCTTTACCTGGAGTCGCCTTCGTTCCTCGTCACCGCTGAAGATGGTTACTAGAAACCCTCGTTGTTGTGTCCAAATATCTCAATTGTGCCAGAGTCCAACTAATACCCCACCATCCAGATCTCGGCCACCACTACAATTCTTCTACCCAGATATTAACTTTGTCTCAAACGTAACATTCCATACCAAATATACTTCATGCATACAAGTTACGCTTTAGGCTTCGCTTACCGAAATATCATCCCTTCATTTAATCGAGTCGTTGTAGTAACGGCACCTTTTATCTAAACAACAGCATCAACTCGTGCAATATCACTTTTACAACTTTTACGGTACGTTACTACAGCTTTCATAATTTCAAAAGAGGATGTTATATGCAACTTGACCGAATACACAATAATTACTAACCGTAAGAGCATTTACTATTATTACGTTGCAGATCTAAGCACGATCTCAGATCAAAATATTTTTCTCCGTGTATTTATATGATTTTTAAACCCCCTATGAAACCTATTTCCATCAAAAAGCTTATTTTCTAAACTGATTCTTAAAATTTCGAACGTAAAGAACTCTAACTTCTGAAAAATCCCATGTTCGTCGTGCTGTTACATAGAATTTTGTTCGATACCCTCTACGGACGCGGGCTTCTTGAAAACTGCTAGCCATCGACCAATGATATAATTTTCCCTCGTCACAACGCTCCACCTATCAGCTATCTTTCTCCGTTCCACGCATATTTGTTGTCTCCTTTAGAACCCCTCTTAAGCTACAGAAAATCGATATTGTAGTTGGCCTTCACATTTACCCGTATATTTCGTGCGTGACTTTTACCCAACGCTTTCTTTATACTCTTCTCTGTCTGTCTTACATTATCGATTATTTATTTCACTCAGTCTTCAAGGCACTTGTTATTGTAGCAGCTTATACACTGACCGTTGTAAACATAATTCTATAGAATTTTGTGCTAACGTTCGTTTAAGTTTCCATGAACCTGACATATAACGCAGGTGTTCTTGGAAGCAACCGACCGTTTAAAATAACAATTACTAGTTTAACCATTCTTAGTATTTGTATAAACGAACGTTGGCTTTTATATAAATGGAAATGTTTGCGTTTAAAATTATTGATTTTCTATATATGGAAGCTCCCTTTTTGCTTCCATGCGTTTGATTTAAAATTATTATAATTATTTATGCGTATCCTTGAGCTTTTATGTAGTCAAAAGCCACTTCCTTATGCAATTTTAACATCCCAATTTAAAAATAGAAAAATATCTTAATAACCGTCCGTTTTCACTATATAAACTGATTAATTTGGCGCGTAAATAATTTGCTCCTATTTCTATATACACAGTTGATAAAATTTTATTGTCTACACCTATTTAACCTATAATTCCACGTCAATATATATGTTAAATAAACAATAAAGGTTAATCATGCATCAACCACAAACGTGAATTATTAGTTTCATACTTCGTACTACAAGAGTAAATACACCGAAGTAAATAAATTAAGAAGTATTTATGTAAAAAATAAAGCCATTGGAACACCCTCTATGGGTCCAAGCAGAAAGCTGTGCTGTTACACGTATGGGTTCGTTAGTAGCGTACGTGTTAATAAACAAATTCTTTACGCCATTCGCAATGTCTTTGGACGAATAGTTCAACAGATACAATATCTAAAGTTCTTTGATTTTACAAGGTTTAAAAATATGACTTGTCAGTACTAATCCAAACAAACTTTCTTATACGTTGCATCATCATGAGGATGTCAAGAGAACCACTTGAATGATCAAATAAACTTTTGAAAGACTAATGTATGCAATACTCTTAATAGAGAATTAATTATAGAGCGTTAAGTGATACGCAGCCGTTGCTTAGAAACTTCAATTTACACAACCGTTGAATGATGAAATAGCAGTTCGTTTTCAGGCAGTTATAATTATTATTAGCTGAAAGGAGTTTCTTTGAAGTTCGGTAATTATGCACACCATTCAACTGTAGCACGTTGTATCTCGTAAAATCTGTAAATCTTTGATGGATTAAGTGAACGCCCGAAGCAAAATACAAATCACTTAATTATAGATAGTATCGATTGCTTTTTAGTATTGGTCAGTGACAAGTAAAAACGCGCAAAATTCGACACTTTTTTTATAATGTTCCATACCAACTCATATCTCTAAACTTCTCTGTTTACTAAACAATACACGTAAAGACTTTAATAAATTTTGACAGCACGGTGAGCAGCTTTTAAAGCTATTCTACATGTTTGGATAGACTTTATATCATTTCATATTTGTCGTCGGATATTTTGAAAGTTCAATTGGTTACATTCACACATTCATCTAATAATTTAACACATTGACTACCGTGCCCCATATATTTGCGACGGACTGACGTCTATGTGACTATCGTCACATACATATTATGTGCGTTTTAACGAAATTCAATATGAATTTTGTATGCTATGGTCCGCACTCTACAGTTTAGACGTTATTATTATCTTGATCTGAAGAAAGGTGGACATTTATTTGTGAGACTTGGCCTGGGATTAGTTCCTCTGCCTATCTTTGTGTATTTACATACTTTAGATTATCTAGTTTATTCATCCCAGTAACTGTCTATTTATTATAGAAGGAATGAACAAATAGTGGCCCTCAACATTTGATTTCCACTGCTCCACCTGAAGGTATTACATTGGTCAGGAAATGAGTTTTTTACGTGGAAATTTTGAATTTTGCTGAACCCTTGCTGTTCCAGGCAAGGTAGGGATCTTTAAGGTGCGTGACAACACTCACACACGAGACCTACATTTTACGTCTCATTCGAATGGGGACATATTTTTGTGAATAATGCTCGCCTAACATTTTTCAAGCCGTCCGTGTCGAGAATCGAACCCGTGGACCTTAGGATCAGCAGTCATACACGAACCTATCTGATCCACAGAGTCGTCTAACAAATAATGACCAGTGATAAGGAAAATATCGACGTTTACAAACTATTTGAAGATTTTGGCAGAAATTTTAGAAAAAGTGCTTAGGAAATATATTCAGGAAAAGCTGGTGAATCATTGAAGGCAATTTTGAAAGTGACAATAGAGGTGAGGGTAGACTATAGAAAATAAGTTAAAGAACACAGTGAATAGATATATTTAATTAGACATAGATGCAAAACCGTTTGTACACATGATTGGATGAGAAGACCTACAAATTAATATTTGATACAATTTTGCCCCTACAGCTATCTTTTCGCTTTACACTTTATAATAGTTATTGGCAAATTTAACAAATTGGAATCCTTGAGCATTACCATTCATGGTTACTCGATCACACTTTAAAACCCAGTTCAAGTATGAAAAGGTATAAAATTTCATTATCACGCCAACTGTAAAGATATATCGGGACAAATTTTTTTCTATAAGCGTCCATTATTTGACAACGTGATGTAAAGTTTGAAAATATGTTTCGGCGCAGCGTCTCTATTTTTTATAATACAAATGACTATCACACCGATCACAAAAAAATTATCACGTACTAAATTATATTCTCGGATATTCTAAAAAATCTGTATGCTCCAGGTAAAAATTTGTCACTAGACAAAACTCTAGTCTTATCCAAGTGCCGACTCTGCTTCAGACAATATATTCCGAACAAAAAAAAACAAAATATGGTTTAAAGATTTACGAATTGCGGTCACCCACTGGATGCAATAGCTTATGTAAGAAAATGTACCGCCACTAATCAACAAGACCATTCTGCCTCTATTCTGGTTAATTTGGCGAACAACTATTTGGCCAAGGGTCACACATTCTTTTAAAGCTGGTTGAAAAAGATGGTTCGCGTCCTGTTATGTCGTTTAAAGTTTTATGTAAAGTATGTAAACGAGGTGCCTCTGGGGGCCCTAAATGTGTTTTGTGTGAAGTTTGTAAAGCAGTATTCCATAGAAGCTGTGCTGACCAACGCAAATTACCTGCCGTAGATGAAATATATGTTAATTGTTGTACGTCACAGATTGAACCTCCTTCGGCAGTTACCGTAGTTCCCGAAGTAGATAATATTGATGTAAACAATTTCATTATGGTGCAAAAACAGCTTATTGATTCGCTGCGTAATAAAATACGTTTATTGACAGAAAACATTAGCTTATTAAAAGAAAAAATGTCTTTGCTGCAGAATGAAAACACGTTTCGTAAATCCAAGTTTTCATACCAACCTGTTTTTAACACTAGAATTTCTGATGAATGTGGCATGCAAGATGATATTTCTGTGCCTATTAATGTTATTAATTATGATCTGAAACGTGATTGTGTGGACAAAGAGATTACGGCTGTTAATAAGCCGCCCCGTTTTAAACGCGGGTCATCGAACTTATCCTCTTTGGAATCTACTCAAAGACAAATTATGAATTCCGTAATTAATTTACGAGGGAATGGTGATAATCTATAGGAACCACTGTGGCACGATTTGAATAAAAATAAATAAAACCCTTAACCACAAAAAATATTTAAAATACTAGATGCGTATTTCGACCACTATGTGGTCATCATCAGTAGGAATTTGCGATTAAATAATAATTAGCTTTTGTTCCGGAACACTTCAGAGGATATTCTCCTCACCACTTAGGCTGAAGTGAACCTTCCCAACATACAATTTACCATAATGTTGCTTTAAACACTATCAAGAATATTCTCCTCACCCGCAGGCTAGTGTTCTCCACAACAAACAAGTGAAGTGTCACAATTCACTTGTTTGTCGTAACTGATCAGAATTTCAAAAAAGTGTGTGGTGGGTGAGGGGCTGACATACTAGAAGGTGTAAGAAAAGAAATTAACTCTAATTTGTTGATCTGCGCCATTTTTTGGGTGCCAGCTATACGATTGGTGGTGTTATGCGATGCTATGTTAGTACTAGCAGGTGCAAGAAAAAAAATTAAAAAGTGGAGTGGGGGGCTGACATCGCCTAAGGGCATAAACTTTAAGCTGCTATATCTACGTAATTTTTTGAGTGCTAGCTATGGAACTGGTAGTGCTATGTAGTGCTATGTTAGTTCTAACAGGTGTAAGAAGAAAAATTTGAAAAAATGTAGTTGGAGGGCTGACGTAGCCAAGGACCCTAAACTTTAAATTGCTATATTTATGCCAATTTTTGGGTGCTAGTTGTAAGAATGGTGGTGCTATGCGGTGCTATGTTAGTGCCATCAGGTACAAGAGAAAAATTTGAAAAAATTGTAGTGGAGGGGCTGGCATCACCTTAGCCTCTCCCAAACTTTGAACTGTAATAACTGACATAGTTTTTGGGTTCTAGCTACCAATCTTGTAGTGATATGTGGTGCAATGTTGGTGCAATCATATGCTATACAGAAAATAAAATAATTTTGTGATGAGGAGGGGGTGGGGGGCGCGAGGTAATCTTGCCTATAAACTGTTATTTTCTCATCCTTCAGTAAACTAAAAATTTCTTTTTATGTTTGCTCCAGACCTAACTTCCGAAGTCATCTTATCAACCGATAACTGTTATATCACCTACATCACGGAAGACCAGGAGGAAAGAAAGCTTTTGTTCTAACGACAAGTTATATATCTATCTCGAACCTTCGATATTCAACGAAGAATGCACCTCTAAAAGATACTCTACACTTAAGTTATTGACTGTCATCATAGCACCATCAAATTTATTTATAAGTTAATAATAAAAAGCAATCTTTTTTAAGTAAAAATACTATCTAAATATTTTAAATATTTTAAAAAAAATTTAAGTTACAGCAATTTGTTGAAGTAATTTTTTACCAATATGTAGGGTGTACCATATTTACTTGTGATTTATATCCTCTATGAATTCAAACCCGTTAGTTGCTCAAGTATTAACGATTATGTATAGTTAATCTAGTCAAAATTGACAGAATGTTATTTATGGCGATAACGAGTTACTACTTTCATTGGTTTATATGTCACTCCATCTAAACTAAGATACACAATTGTGAACTCTAACACTAAAAATGCACTTTGCAAAGCTTGTGTACCTGCAAATAATAAAAGTAAATACGTGTAAATAGATTTTCAATAAATACTATCTTACAAAACTTGTTTACCCCAAATGTACCGCCTCTAAGAATAATCAAAGACTTGTGGAATATTTATATATCTTTTATACGTTCCTCTACATCATAAATTTAAGTCCACTTTATGGATGTTTGATTAGGAACTATTGCCCTGGAAAGAACCCCTACTGGTTCAACATTCACCCTAGTGTTCTCGGTTTTTCAAACACAGTGTGTAACGTCGCAAAGGGTGGTAATCTAAAGCCATGCACGCACTTGAATGACAGTTCTATGCGGACGCGGTCATTTCGTGACCCCGGCTTTTTCTTTTCCGCTACTCGAATGCGAATATTGCTCCCTATAGACTGATACGCTCAAATAAATATTATAATTTAATGATACCCAACTTATCAATTTTAGCTTTTTCATGGCATGAGCTTGACTTGAGTATAAGTATATATCCAAGAGTGTTTATTTATTTATTCTTTCTGTGGTAGAAGTAGTTACAAATAGTCCAATCTGTTGTATTTGTATAAAGACATAGAAGATCCGAATCACATCTCTTCCTTGAAATAGCAAATGGGAATAGGGGCTTGCAATTTTATCGTGCTTGCTGGTTGATATCGATCCTTAAGCCACGTGGCAAATAAAGAAAGATACAGTCGGGTGCATAATAAGAAAAGAGGTCTAAGGAGATGCAAAAGAGTGTACCCGTCCTTCTGACGAATTTAGAGTAAAACAAGACAAGTCGATGAATACCAATGAGAAGAGCCGAATGGGACAAAAATTTCTCGCCTAGGGTTTGTTACAATACAGCATTCTGTCAATGTAGATTTACATGTTGTTTTGTCAATTTAGGTCTATTCTGTATCATAAAAAGGAAAAAGTTTGTCCCTTGAATATTTCGAGCAAAATAAAATTATTAACGTTATAATTAAGCAAACTTCGGGTACCGCAATTAAGAAAATTGTGTACTTGTGAGTAGTAGTTAGAATAAAACACGCTATATTTATAAATGCCAAAGCTAAAGGTCGCTATAACTTCGCGATGAAATTTACAATAAATGAATAACACACACTAAATGCTCTTTAATTTTAGAGCAATAATTACCGTCGTACGTAATTGCTACAAAAACGCTTGCAATTTAGAAACTAATGTCAATTTCTACGTGTTCACGGCGTTTAGAGTACCGTAAATCTTAAAATCACAGAATTGACATAGTAGAGCGAATACAGCGCTTCCAACACTACTTACACATACCATACCTACATTCTTACTAATTCTAAATTCTCAAATCTTACTTTCATTATTCAGATTTTTTTGAAGGCAGCTTATTTCAGTTGAAATTTTTATCCTGGGATCAATCACTCATTCCCTGAAAATACAAACCTCAATATAACTTAAACAGATCCTTTCAAGTCATACACCGTGGAAACAAACCTTAATATCCCTTAGGTTAAGATAAAAAAGCAAGCTTATAAACAATACAAGCTGCTCGGAAACAACACGCAAAAAATTCAAATGGTAATTCTAAAAAAATTAAGATTCTAAATTCCTATAACAGTATTATAAAAATTCAAAAATAACGGATCCATTGGATTTTAAAGTTAGATTTTTAAAATCAATTTTTTTTAAAATATTATTTGTTGTTTAACGTATTCTTTTCAAATTTGATATAGTTACAAATTATTATTCTTTTGTGTACTTGTTCAAAATTTGCAATCCATCCCCTAATGATTAGAGGCTGAAATCACCCTTGTCAATTGATTAGGGATCTAACACTTTTCTATTTGATACTTAATAATTATGATGACATAAAATGAAAGAGCGTACACATACATACAAAAAGTATACTTTTTGAATCTTTAAAATGAAATTTTACCAATGAAAGTGTCTTTGAACACTGCCTTGTACAAGATGACCTAAAATGAATAAGGGTAATGGGTAACTCTGTTGTTATGAAAGATACAAAAACACTGTTTACGCGTTTGGGGGCCACTTCTTTTAAATCAATTTATAACAAAATCATGAATGAACGATTTTCTTTTGTTTTTAAATTACAGCTAGATATTGACATTTGTAACAATTCTATTAACTCACATAGCTCGTATGCTTGAAAATATATAAGGAATGTGGTTAAAGTTTTTTTATACAATCTTTTACGTAGATTAAAGTGATGTACTTAAATGTTTAATATTTACAACTATTTTCAAGTTAGTGACTCGTCGTTTAGAACGCTTAGAACGTAAACGAGGCATTTGTACACAAAAGATGATTGGCATGTATCTGTGGCGCGACATCTTCAGATGAACTTGATTGACAGGTTATAAAAGTTTGCATTTAAGAGCTTGATTAACATTACAATAGGAAAGTTCTCGAATAATTCTGGTACGTTTTCGAAATAATATAGAACAATCGAATAAAATATAAATTTCCGGCATAACCATTACTTAGTATAGTTCTAATTTAAAGCTTTGATTATAATATTAAGTTTCTATTGAAGCTATAAAGTTGTGATATGAAATAAAGTATTGGTACATACTGCTAATATAAATTGCCCTATATGATTCGAATTTTTTTAATGCAAACTGCAGTAGATTGCCACTTTGCTTAAAAAGCTCCATTTTAAGAATTTAATAAAGTTATTTCTTCAAATAGATCATCACAATGTTTTATATCCAAGCGCCACTGTGTGTATAGATCTACCCTGCCCCTGCAAGCGAATTTCACTTTCATGTTGTTTGCCGCATATTTTCCTTGCATAAATACAATCAAATTCTTCTTCTTGAAGCTGTGTTCCGTTCACTTTTAACTTTCTTACCTGCCAAACCCCTACTACGCAAATTTCCGCTGTAATACGTGCTCAAATGATTATATTTTGACCAGAAAAGTACTTACGGTTATTATGTGATTTACTTAGCTTAGGGTTCCGTATTTCCTTCTCTTAAGCAATATAAAATGAATATATTGCATTATATTATAACGACTAAATTTTATCTGCAATCTTATATTAGTGAATTTTACTACTTAGCGTACGAGTTTTTACATTGCATGACATGCTTAAAGTGTGTCTGGGACTTTCTTTGTATTGCAACTATTTAACATTGAATTTAATTTATTTAACTAAAATTTGAAAAGAGCTTTCCTATATTTGATATGCATATTAATGAATTCACTGGTATTTACTTCATAATTCTAAAGCTTTTTAAAAATGGCATGGCTCTGTGAAAAGTTGTTAAAATAAATATTTTGCTTACCCTATTTGTGGTTTGAAATAATTTATGAACCTAGGTTCCGTTATAATATGTATTTAACAGAGATAAAACGATGCTTTTATGCTTTTTAAGTTTATGATTTTAATAAAACTAACACAATTTGCTGAAATGCCTTGCTAACTGAACGCTACTATGTATAAGATCAGAATATATAGAGTATATCAATATTACGTTGTCCGTTTAAGATTAATTTTTCTCTTTTTCCATCCAGTTTTTATTTACCGTGACGTCCACGCGTTACACCCCAAAAGAAAAATCCATTAGATTTAAATCAGATAATATGGAGATCCACTGTACATATTTACCATGTCACATTCCCCTCTCAAGAAAGTTTCATTTTAAAACTTTCTAACCGCTACACCACAATATGGCTAAGCTCAATTTTGTAGTAACTTGGAAGTGTGTTCCAAAAGAATACTGATTTCTCAAGAAATTCAAGTATCTCTCAGTACTGATTCATAGTGGTATCAAATACAGTCGCTTATTATACAAATCCAAAAATTGACAAAAATTTAAATTTCATCCTATGGTCAAATGAGAATTTTCATAGCCCACTGATGATTATTATGCAGTTTGATTAAGTCACCATGTCCAATCAAGATTCTTTCGTGAGAAGTAAACCCTCTACAAATTCTTTTTGGACGTTATAGAGATGCATCTTCTGATATTGGTACAAAGAAAGTAGATCATTCAAAACCTAGCGTTTTGAAACAATCTTCTGAGCAGCAACTAATCTTATGTTTAAGTTTGAGTTATTCTAAATAGAATTTAAAATACCAGCTTCAACTCTTCATGTTCGTCTCTGAAGGTTCACATCAAAGAGTTTTGACTTAATAAATCGAAACTGTCCCGGCCCGGTGTGATTGACATTGAATGTTCGTGAATGTAAAATATTTCTATTCGAAATACTTCAATATATAAACACCTTGTTGCAGGTCCAGTGCTACCAACTACCCCATAATAATAATAATAATAATGCAGATCGCGTAATACCATATTTGATTAATTAACATGATTACTAATCTTATTGAGTTTTGAAAACAAACTTCACAACTTACATAAGATTAACGTCTGCCGAAGTTATTTCCAAGGAAGTGTTTTGGATTTCCTTCTAACAGTAGTATTTATTTTCATGGCAAGCAACAAGTAAATCTATCTGCTATGTTTTTGTGTCCTCTTTCGTTTTGGACAATACTAATAATTAAAAACAAAGAATAAAATAGTTACAGGTCCTGAATCGACTAAGATAACTACAACCTTTTCACTTTCAAAGATGAATCTAAAATTTCGAACAATTACACAAAGGAACATTCATGGATTAGTAAGTAAGTGTACCAAGTTGCAAAAAAATAGATTAACCAAGAATATAAAATATTTTAAAAATCGATTTTAAAATCTAGCTTTATAGACCTACTCCATTGTTGGTGAGTTCTTTAAAACTGCTATAGAAACTTAGGACATTAATTTGTTTTGTAAAACCACCTCCTCCCTCAATTTTATGCGCACAATTTCCGCACATCCAGGCTGTTTGGAGAAACTTTGCACTATTTGGTGGTACAATCTTTCCATTTTTCTGAGTAATGGCGCATCGATGTGTCAAATAATCTACGATTGAAGGCACGGCATCCATACACAAAGGATGATTGACAGCTACCTGAGGTGCATTTAGAGACAATTTAAATTTATATATGGAGATTTTCTAGAGTGAAACTTTACTATATCAGGTATGTTCTCTTTTGTATTTAAAACATTCGGAAATTGTTGAATTAAATTATAAAGCCGTGCATAGGAGGATTAACGAGTTGCAATTCCAAGTCTTGATCAGAGTACAAGTTGTGAAGACATGATATGAATTATATTACCTGTTAGAATAAATACATCTATCTGGTATAAATTAGTGGAGTTCGTAGTTAACATAACCTAATACTCAGTAATTAGTAAATTAAGTGCTGCTATTGATAATTATAAATGCGTCATCGAATTAAGAGGAGAGTACTTTAAGGAAATTAGTACTGTTAGTGATTAGCTGGAATAAAACTATAAAATCACGGTACCTACGGCTAAAAAGGTTTGTGTGAATAAGAAAGAACTGTTGTTGCAAAAGAAGTTTCGTTGTCTTGAATCACTATCGTGCTTAGATGATTATCAAAACCTCGGTGTAGAATTTCATAACAAACAATTCGAATGTTTCGTTTCACTAAGCAAAAATTTAATTTGGCTCAATTAATTCGTAATTATTTGTAGGTAGCATATCTTAATTGCATTGTGACGTTAGTTATGTAATAGACAAGAAATGCCACACGAAACATTTCTTACAAAAATATTTCTGTGTTGTGATATGAAATTCCGTAGAGCTTATTTTAATAGAACGAAATTTTCTCTCTAAATATACTTGTTTCGAACAGATTATACGAAGTTCTTGAGCATTTTATGTATTTTCTGAAAATTAATTTAATAGGGTTGGATAATCATGACGCACGAAATTGCTCTAAAATAGAATATATTAAATACCTTCTTGACATTTCATTTACAAACAAATCCAGTAAACACAAAACCTGGTTCAGAGTACTGAACATCCACTATTAAACCTATATATTTATTTACCTTAGTTAATAGAACCCTCTTGTAGCTCGCTTGAAAAGCGCTGGTACTTTAAGAACATGCAAATGCTTTCTAACCTTTTAGTTTTCTAGCGAAATTCCAAACAAAGCTTTGTGTGTTGTGCGAAACTCTCTCAATTCAAGCGAATTAGTGTTTCTAGCAGAAACGGTTTTCAAAATCAAAACCATATATGAATGTTTGTACAAGAAGTTACATGAACAACTAATAGTTTAATGTTCACATTATATACACACACACCCGTTTGCCTTAGCGTCCCTTGTTTCACATTTTTACTTGGTTCATTTTAAATTAATATTTTCTCTTTATTGCATCACGTCACTCCTAATTTAATTATCAGCACAAGTAGATAAGAATATTTTCCAGATTTGAACTTCTGTGTCGATAGGGTGACTCGTAAATATAAATTCTTCAATGCTCCATCCAAAGGTACTACATTGGCTAGAAGACGAGTTTTTATAAGCATATTAAAAATTTAGTCGAACGATTTCTATGTCAAGTAGTGAGGGATAACACTCACACATGGAACATTCTACATTTTTTTCTTAGCACTTCTTCGTCCAATAATTGGAAATATTTTCTGACTAGTTTTTATTTTGTTCGGCTCTATGTTTTTTTATTACGATTAAATTCTAACACCAGAGGTTATCGCAACAAAAAAAAACAAATTTTAAGCATTCGACAAGTTAAAAAGCGGTTTTTTGCGTATATTAAAACTTGCCTGTCTTAAAGTTTCGCTAAAAACCTAAGCATAAGATTTCGAGAAGTGATAATTGGAAAACAATCTAGGGGTAAGCTTTTTACAACATTTATGATTGAAAGGTTGTTCTTAGCCCAAAGAGCAGCGGTTAGACTTGCTCCGGCGTTAAACGTTCAGTCAGAAACTAAATTTAGACCTTTGGTTTCAGACAATTTTTTAGAGAATAAAGTGATGTGGTCTTAACATGAAAAATGGTGGTGAAGTTTTCTTCCACGTAAAATGTTCCGTCATAAAAGTGCTATCTAAGTAATAGATTTCTAGAAAATATGTATTCAATGCTTGAAAATTCCGGAGGTAGATTTTTGATTTCGGAGGATAAAAATCGCACTAGAAATAGTTCCAGAAAAAGGCATTGAAAACGCTTCACATACGGTCGTTGTGATTCAAAAGGACTCTAAGAAGACGCAGGGTCGGTGAGTGTTTTCAAAAATGCCCTCCTTTACTCGTAGGCGTTTTAAGAAAATTTGAGTTAAAAATTTTGTTAAAAATACTGATAAAAATTTTCCACCACACACTAGACTGTCGAAAAAGTTATTTCGTTCAGCATTTTCGAAAAAGTTTATTTTTAAACAGGTGCTACAACTTCCCGTTGTTTCATGACATTGCCAAAAAGTATTCGGCGAACTATTAGTGCCTTGTTAATGCTCTTTAATGCTTCGTATTGTAAGTTATCCAGCACACACGTTTTCAACATATTCCATCCTCAAAAGAGCGTTGACCTTCAGCTCTCGCGGTATACAGCAACAAAATCTTTTGACCATTCGTACCTATGCTGATGTGTCTTCGTGTTAAAAAAAATCCTTCACAAACATTGTCGATAAACTGTGTTTTCAAAAAAACGTCAGAGCATTACGGTTTTTAAATGTCTTCCACAGTCTATTGAGACAAAATTGAGTCATAAGGTAGTGCGCAAAAGATTAATTTTTTTTAATGTTACGAACAATAAAAAAATAGACCAATTAAGTTGGCTGATGGAACTTCGCAAATAAAGTAACGAGTTTTTCCAGAGCTTCTTTTTGTCGTTTTATTGTGACCTGAATAAGACTTAATCGAACCTAAATGAAATTCCTTGCACTAAAAGCAGAAAATTATAACAAATTAATTTGGTTACTGCAAACTTTGCGTTCTGCGAGAAGGTAATTGAACAAATCAATTTTCTAAAATAGCTGTTAAGTATTTTTACACCCAAAAATGCAACCTATTGTTTTCAAGTATTCAAATGTAACGTTTCAGTTCTAATCTATTACAAGTGCGGTTACTACATCGCTTCTATGTATATAAATGTTGTGCGTTCTCTTAATTTAGTTACTTCGGTTAGAAATTAGATCGTTTCGCCATGTCCACGGCATATTTTGACAGCGAATAGTAACTATGTTTATTAATAATGTTTTTTTTTCGATTATTATTATGAGCATCTTCCTAGCTATTTGCAAGAAGCCTGCCATATTTATCAATATGAATAAATATAAATATGGGTTACCTACGTCTGTGATACATTGCTAATTCATGATTATCACACTTTTGGCTACCATGAGGAATTTTTGTGCCCTTCTGTTATTAACAATTATAAAAGCCAGCCGCTTATCAATGTTGATCTTCTTATTTTTCGTCGTTGCTCTCGAAGACGCAGCTTTCTTGTTGAGTGTTTCCCAGTTATAGGGTGATTAAGTTATTTATGCCAGTTGGGGCAAGTCTTCTACACGATAAAGGTTACTGTAATGTGTATTTAGTATTGGTGATTTTCTCCTTAATTAAGGTTATATAAAGTGAGATATTATGCGACAGGTGAGTCTTTAAGATGCTCCTACATTGTAGTTTAGTCAAATTTAAAAAGTTTATTTACTCATAACAGTGTGCCATTATTAAGAATCAATTCGCTTTTTGAAGTATAAGTAATTAAGAGCATTGGTACTCTTTCAATTACCATTTTACAGTAATAATATAGGTATACATGCCCACCTGTAATTACACTGAGCAAAAAGTGGAAGCGATGTACAAAGATATCGAAGACATACTAGGATTCGTAAAAGAACATGAAAATTTAAGAATTACGGGAGATTTTAATGCTGGTAGGCAAGGGTAGGGAAGGAGTGATAGCAAGTTTATTTGGCTTAGGCACGAGAAACGGAAGGAGAAACAAGCTGATAGAATTTTCCGACAAAAACAATTAAACGATCGCAAACACATTATTTCAACATTATAATTTGAATTAGGGCCGCTATACTTGCGGCCACGTCCCCAATGCTCCACCCGGAGGTACTACATTGGGTTTAAACGCGAAAAATAGTCGTGCTCCTAATTTATTCTTACTTCATAGTTGATTCACCCTAAATAAAAACTAAATAAAAATCTAACAAACCTAAAAATCTAACAAACCTAACAAACTCTAACAATCTAACAAACCTAAAAATCTGACAAAAACTGGAACAAAAACAAAACAAAAACTAAAAACAGGGTTGTAAATAATGGTATCCCTAGCGCTGACTTTCGAGTGTACCCGATCAACAAGCAAAAATGAGAGGGGGAGGGATCCGTAATACCGGATAGCAGACGCCGGTTCTGCTTACCAGTGCGACCTGAAGGGTCGTCTTAAAACTATCCAAATCTAGCTAACTAATTTAAATCCATCCCTAGCTTTCCCTATCGTTCCCTCACTGATTTACATTATGATTACAATCTTCGCAATTCTGCTCGTCCTTCCCAAATATATACTGCAACCAAAATGGCGACAGAACGTCAAACAAAACAAATAAGCCACATAATACATGCTATATATAAATAAATATAAAGTGTAAATATAAAATATAAATAAATATAATTATGTAAATATATAAATAAATGTTTAATAAGCGTTAAGCATATAGCAGTGCACAAAATAGCAAAAGCATCACCCTATTTATCAGGTGCACTCGCACAAGCATTATGTCGGCTAGCGCCACTACGCACAAAACGTGCTTCTTAAATTATTTCAAAAACTACTAATTAATGTAAATCAATGCTTGTGCGAGTACAGCCGCCACAATTTAAGTCTTACCTCGATAATAAAATTCTCCAGCATCCGAAGATCTGGTCGTCTGTAACTTACTTCTAAAGGTGGGACGGGGTGCACTGCTAAAGTCCTGGTGGGTATGCACTAAATGTTCTTGGGGGGGATCACAATCACTATCACTATCACTTCACTTTCAAGTCCTGGGGGGATGCGCGGTTGCGCTCTGTTTTATTATCCTTGTTTACTTTATTGATTTAATTTAATGAGGGTTTATGATTTATGTGTTATTGTTTATTTGGTATTATTTATTCCCGATTTTCCGCACATAATTATGAAGATAGGCAGTGATTGTATTAATGGAGTGGAGGTTTCTCGTGCATATTGGACATTTTGGTATAATTATCTTTTTTTTTTTTTATTTAATATCAGGTTTTGGTTATGCTCATATCCTTACTCACGCCAAGTCAATCTAAAATTTTTCAATCCTCCCACCAACCCCACCGAATTTTTACACGCGGTCGTCATTGATTGTCTAATCTCGCGACCCTTCCCGCGAATTCTTTTAAGGCTGTCCAGAACGCCTTCTGGTTAACCACTTCCCCGACTTCCTCTAGGCTCTTTGGCCATGCCAGACCTAGGATAGCTAGTTTTCTATCAGCCAGCCCTCGATTTCCCGCCTCAAGCGGGCAGTCGAAGAGCACGTGCTCTGCGCTTTCCGCGCCCTCACCGCATTCGCAGCGGTCGCTGTTGGTTAGACCGAACCTTTGTAAATACGCCTTCAGGGCGCCGTGCCCTGTTATCAACTGCACCATTTTGTGATCGAGCTTAACCTCGATCTTACCTCTGGCTTCTATGCTCGGTATGAATTTGTGGGTCAACCTGCCCGTGGCAGCGTTGTTCCACCTCTCTTCCCATTGTCGAATTGATTTTTCGCGCAGCTTTCTTTTGATTAAAGACCTCGGTATCGACGAATGTGATATTCGAAAGTCGCCCGTCGCGGCCTCTTTAGCTAATTCGTCAGCCCTATCGTTTCCTACGTTACCATTGTGCGACCTGACCCAACAGAACTTTAAACGTCGAAACTCTAGCGCCGTACGCGCTATCCTCCAGACGTCCGCTTGGAGATCTGTCGAGGTGTTCATGTTTGTTAAAGCCGTTAGCGCCGATTTACTATCACTGATTATATAATACTCGTCTCTGCCCGTATGGTATATTACGTAATCGATAGCCTCTCGTATGGCTACCAATTCGCACTGGAAGATAGTGCACCAGTTCGCGAGTTTGGTTTGAAACCGAAACACCTCCTTTCCTGCTTATACACGACAAACGCCGCGCCTGCTTGCCCATCGTCCATACGTGAACCGTCCGTATAAATTCTGATACCCATCGCGTCCTCATCACCTTCGACAAACTCGATCCTCTAATATCAGCCGGGTGCCCTAACTCAGATACAACAATCTTTCTTGCAATTTCCCTATTACCAAGATTAAGATCTTCGATAATTTCGCGCCCTTTTCCTATATTTATTAATCGTCTATCTCTAATCTCCCTAACGACATATTCGATAGGGAGAGTCCTACTGATCACCAGGACAGCCTCCGTGGAGGTGGTCCTGTACGCCCTCGCCGCTTTTACCGCGGTTATGCGTTGTACGCTCGTCAATTGACGCATCTCCCGGACTTTACAACCTTCTGCCCATATAGAAGCTGCATACAGTATTGCCGGCTCAATTGCTCCGGCATAAACCGTCCTCAGCGATTCGCCCCTGAAACCCCACTTTATTTTAGCCGCCGCCATCATTTTATTTGATATTTCGCCGCCCTTACTTTTTACGTATTGTACGTGCGCTTTCCAATTTAATTTATTGTCGATCTTGACGCCGAGGTAGGTAATACAATCACATTATTTCAACATCATGCTAGACTACGTTGTACGTGAAGCTACCAGGAGATATAGAGAGATATCGAATATATTACATTCTTCTTCGACAACGGTTTAGGAACAAAACAAAAGACTGCCCAGAAGCAGATGTAGATACTGACTACAACATACTAATTATAAAAGCCCCGCTTAAATTTAAAAATTTTAAAAAGGAACGCAAAAAGCTACTTTGGCTTTGAGAAACTAAAGGATAAGGATATCCACAAAATAGTTGAGAAAAAGTGTAACTAATTATACAGTCCTGCCTCGTGAGGGTATCAAATTAACAATATAATAATAGGGCATGACCCCTAAATCTAAAGTACCCAAACGTTTCGGAACATTGCCTCGCAAGCTTGCTACAGTCGATGAGAGGGTGAGGTTCATTAAGCTACAACACACTAAGATATAAATTTAGATTGTTTTATTAACTGTACAGCTAATTAAACCTTAACCTAATGACATATGAGCACAAAATATATACAATATTTGCCGTTATATACAATAGGGCGCCACCGTAAGAGAGGGGAAGGCTTACGGACCTTATCGAGGTATTATCACTCGTGGCACTTTGTACTTGAGAATGGGAAAAGATTGTCACAAATACGCACGCAGAAAATTTTAACAATGCACTAATGTGGAGCTTTATAGTCCCCGGCTAGCTAAACACTATATGACTAAACCAAATTAATGTCTAAATTCCTTAGGACTAGTCTACTTTTTAAGGATATAAGAAACAATTTCGGGCTCAAACACCCAAATACAATAATTAATTATATATACAGTATTCTAATAAAGTTACCTACTGTGACCCACGCTCTCAGTTCACAAAGGTGTCTCCAACTAACGGAACAGAAACGACCTTTTCACCGGTCAACTATTACTGTAACGGAACTCGTTCAAGTACACACAAGGATTATCAACACGGGAGTCCTTTACTACTATACCCGACCTGAAAATTGCGTAATCAGGTATGTTTCGTTGCTAAGCTATTGCGTGAGCCCCCAGGCTACCGTCGAAATAACAATGAAGCGGTGTACCTTGCTGAAGCCTCGCTGTCTGCCGAAATAAGTACACAGGAATTAAAATTTCAACGCGTTCAACTTAAGCCCAAGCTCAGAGCTTTAATCTAAACGTCGGTATTTTTACAGAACGTCGGCACAATTTAGTTAACCAATTACGGATACATAATTCAAAACACAACCCTTGAGTTCATTATTTAAAAAAATACCATAACCTCTGTTTTAGAACTGGGATAGTACTTACTCAGAATAAAATAAAAGCACACATCACTTTACTTTCAGAAGTACAGAAATAAACAAGCTGTATGTCGGAAGTATCGAAATAAAAAAAGCCCCTTCCATCCCACGCTGAACTCCTTATACACCTTTAAGTTAATTGGAAAATACCCAGTCCAGTTTAGCTCTCATAATCGAAAAGGTTAAACCTGTCATAAATCTTAAAAGTTAATAAAAACTAACAATTGCTTTAGGATAGCCAAAATCTCCCTCACAAGAAAACTCCGAAACTATAATTTTAGTTAAGTGCCCAAACTAATTTTATTCCGACAACTCGGGCTGCTTTATACATAACTAGGATCTTAGCTACTTGATTGACATCTATTAGTAGATACTACTAATCTGACGCGTTAAGTGCCTTCCAAGTAAAGCTTCGTACCTTGGGAATGTTAATTAAATCTTTGGATTATATTCTCCAAGAACCCTGCTCTGGCTACTTGGGAACGGAGCTTTTGAAGTCGTTTAAAATTGCAGACATATTTATGCTACAAAACCGTTATCCTAATAATTGGGACGCTAAAATTAAACTAGAAAATAAACCAATTTGAGAAATAATAAGAATTGTTTTTACATAACCGACTGTACTAAAACAGTATGTTACAAAAGTCAAACGAATTGCTGAAAGTCATCGGGGAAATTTCTGATACTAAGGAAGTAGAAACAGCATGGAATAACATAAAATCCAGCTATAGTGGCCATAGTTAATCAGGGATATATACAAGGAGAAAATCAGAAAGCATATGTAACAAAAGAATATTCTGAATTTAATAGAAGTAAGGCGGAAATACAAAAACAAACTAAGCGAAGCAGAAAAACGGAGATACAAAACCATAAAATGGGAAATTATTCGCAAAGAACACTGGACTGATAAAAAGTGTAAGTAAGTACTTATTCAGATGGAAATAAGAAAGACAAAGGAAGCATACAAACTAATTACACTGGATTTGAAGGACATAGAACCGCAGAACAGGAATCATACATTGAAAAAGATGGCTTGGGATATCCTATACTTAGAAGTGAATTTCAATTAGCATTAAAGAGTTCTAAAAATGGTTAAGCACCAAGTATAGGTAAGCAGAAACTCTAAAAGCCGCTGGACAAGCAGTAACAGAACGTCGCTTCCAACTTGTAAGCTATATTTATGAGATAGGCAATATATCCAAAATTTTCAAACGTAACATCATAGTCACTATACCCAGAAAAAGAGAGCTACGGATAAATGTGAAATTTTTCGAAAAATAAGTTCGACAACATACGTGTCAAAATTATTAACTAGGATTGTACAAAGACGAATGGTAGAACCGGTTGAAGAAATACTAGGAGAAGATCAGTTTGGGTTTAGGCGAAACATGTGAACACGGGAGGTTATTTTAACTCTGTGGGCGATAACGAACAAAACAATAGAAAAAGAAGAAAGCGCGAAAAACGCATTCGACAATGTAAAATGGAGGAAAATGTTCGAAATACTCAAAAAGATTGGAATGAGTTTTAGGGATAAACGAATAGTACAAGACTTGTACAAGGAGCAAACAACTGTAATAGAATTAGAGTAGGAATGTAAAGAAGTAAATATTAGGAAAGGGGTGGAACAGTGATGTGTCCTATCCCCACTAATTTTTAACTTATATATCGAAGAGGGAATTACTATTCAGGGACAAACGTTTGATATGGTACTATATTGGGCAGAAAATATGTCCCTGCTGCATTTAACAAGAAAAATAATTGCTATGTTCGAAGACAACAAACGTGGCAGCCAGGAAAATATTGCTAAAAGCATGTGTTGATCACAGTAACGTACGGCTGTGAAACGTGGACAGTAGAAGAAGCAAACAGGAAAAAGATAGAAGCTTTGAGGTGTGGTGCTAGCAAGAAAGAAATATGTGTAAAACAGTAAAAAAATTAGAGAAATGTGATGATAGGACATGCTTTAAAACATGAGGAAATAGTGCGGGATATATTATAAACTGATAAAGGAAAAAGGTACACCTAAATTAGACTATTGCATACAGATAGTGAAAGATGCACACTGTGAAAATTTCAGAAAAAGGTGTGGGTTAGCTCAGAATAGGAAACAGCGGAAGTACGCGTCCAACCAGTTCCAGGACTGAAACTTAATGATGAAGGTGATGATGATGAAGCGAAATTGTTGCATCTTTATATGTTTATGAACAATACTACAAATTTTAAAAAATGTATTTAAGTGTATATAGGTTTGTGAAGTTTCTTGTTTATATGCGTATGCTACCATAAAAAGGACCGAGTGCCCTGTTACTATCAGGAATACAAAAAATGAGTGGGAATTAAAAATGCGGTGTTACTATTGTTCTGTAATTTTAATATCGCTTTTGTTACTACACATTAGTGTGCATATGTCGCTTTGTAAGAGGAAGTTAAAGATTTTGAAATTAAAACGTGATGTTTGTTTAATAAATAATTTTATGGCATAGCGTGCTAATATTTATAACAAAAGACAAAACGTAATTATCAATACAAAAGCACTTTTTAAATATACAACAACCTTTTTGTCATATAACTAACTTGTAGTCGTTCTCCAAATGAAAAAATTGATTTTCAACAATTAATCTACAGCTTTCATATATCCGGACATCCGTAATATGCAAATTTGTTCAAACATATACTGCAAAACCTTTTGTTAGGTATTTATAAAAACAATGGTTTTGTCAGTAACCCCTTGTTGAAGAGTACATAAATGTCTGTAACCATCACTCGACTGTGTGAACAACTACAACAATGTCTACGGCGAAACACATTAGAGTAATAACGGCGAAATAGAGGTCCACACGGGGTACATATTAATATAAAAAGCATGCGAGGAATGCCTACATAGCAATTTTGCGTTTTAATGGAACTAAGGGTTGTTGCAAACAAGAATGTTCACTTTATGGAAACGCACTAAAGCAGGAACTGTGCGAAGAGAATTTCAGAAATTACATGATAAGTCTGCTGTATCTAAAACGCTTATCTCGCAAGGAAATGTTGGATTAAGCCATTGTTCTGCTTGCCTATTCTTAATTTTAACTTTTATAAATTCTGAAGGCGTAATTTCAACTTAAACGCATAAAGATATAAAGTTAATTTACATTAATGTTTCAAAAGAATAATAAATTAGCATGTTCTTAGGGTAATGATATTATCTAAACTCTTTCTTAGAAGCAAGATAACCATAAACTATAATGAATTGACTTACTGATCTCCCAAGCAAAAGCAAAAGACGTGATTCTATTATGTTTGTACCAACTAAGTAATCATCAACTATAGTTTTTATATCCTTTCATTTACGGTAAGCTTACAGATAAACAAGGTTCTCTGTGTTCCCTATTTACTCTCAAGAACAGGCCCCTTTTAAAAATCCAACCTAATTAGCGAGTTCATTTGAATTTTATGTAGCAACTGCAATGCCAAAATCTCACAGAAATGTTTCTCACAAACTCTTGGGTTTTCAAAAGAAAATAAAGTGGCACAGAAAAGCAATTTCTACGATAAAAAACAAATGCATTAAAAGTTTTGGTGCAAGTTATTTTTTTTAATCTCAAAATAACATATTTATTGAAACTTGTGTAGTAGACAGTAATTGATTTTTCTATATATGCATAATAAAATTAAGGACCAACACAAGACCAAACTTTGCATAGACACTTTACATTTCATTTCGAATGATGCTTGCATCGATTTCTCGAACCCTTATATATTTGAGTCATAGTTCCTTCTCATTTTTGGTTTCAGATCACCACATCGTAAACTTTGTAAATTAAAAATCAAATATCCTATATAGGTCGCGCCTATGGGAAGGATGATACAAAGAGAATATTGTGATTGATTTATCAATTTTGATTCTACCTGGTATAATGCCAAGATGCAATGTCCTTTTTTTGACTTTAACGTGATTTCCGTTCATAAGGTTAACTACTTTCCTAAGACAATTATCAAACCGTTTTAGCTATTCACTTCACTTCCCGGCTGCCCAACGCCTTGTGGAAATGACGTACTATACTATAACATACCTATTCCTAATTTGGAATTTTGTTTATTTATGATTCTGTGTACGACTTCCTTTAATTTGTAGATTACCAAGGGCAAAGTACTGTTTGTGATTCATGCTTTGTTTGCGAAGCGTGCCTTTCTTAAATTTTTCTGCCTGAAACTGAATGCCAGCCTTTTGGGCCTAGTCTTACTAAAATTGTTGGTCTTTGTTACGTGTAAAATGAACGTAACGTCAATAAATTTTGATTTGCCCTGGGGCAGGGACTCCAAAACAATATAAGGGTGCGTCGGCTAATTAGAGTGGTGTGGAAGTGGGTTCCTATGGGAGAAATAATAAAAGAAAATTCAAAATTATTGGCAATGTCGTTCATAAAAACAAAAAATAGTGAAATACCAACTTTGTGCTACATATAGTTGTCGTTTCCACAATACTTTACATCTACATATTTTTCTTAATACTTAAAACTAATAACGTTAGCCTTAAATTCGTTCCGTCGATAAATCCTTAATCCATAAAAAAATTATCATGGCGATGTTGAATTAATATCTTCTTTCAAAAAATTTTAAACATATTTACGTTCACACTCACATATTAATTATACCGAATCATAAACAAACCTATAATATTACTTACGGTTTAATTAATCTAGCTTAAGATTCAGATTGTCCAAACCACAACAGCTTCCATTTTGTTAATAATACAATACCTGTTTTTTTTCATTCTTTGAATAACAGCTACAACACAATCCCAAAATTCCAATTGAATGGCGGGATGAACAAGTTCAGTTTCATTCAATATAAACAGCTATGACGATACTAACTCTACCCGCAGGTGTATTGAAAAGACCTTGCCAAACACAAACGTAAGTTCACATAATTTATCGTATTCCCCGTTTCTCTCTCGGAAATCTGTGTTCCGTTCAACCTTCTACAATTCCCTCACCTCACTACATTTTTAAATTCAAAACCAACTTCACTTAAATTTGACTTCCCGAAATTAACTTGTACACGGCCAACTACAGAGCGGTCCCCCCCGTCCTCCGTCAGCAACCTCACATTCTCCTACACCTACATGATTGATAATTTCAGGTTAACGTTTCCTATATAACTGACTTTAATCTTCCATAGCGTCCAACAAATCTAATCTATGCCCACTGTAAATAATGTTTTATTACGGTCAGCGTCTGATTATTACACTGTTTTAATTTATTTTATGCTTCCTTCACCAGCTTGCAGTCTATTACAACGTACTTATCTTTGGAAAATGTATACGCAAGTGCTTGTCACACTTCGATGTCCGCTTTGTGTTTTTTTTAATGCCATTGTTCTTCATTCTTACCATACAATGTATTTAAAAGAATAAATTTGTACTCTCCTATCTGAATCATCCCTATAACAAGAAAAATTGAAATATCCCGATTAATTAAAAATGATTATTTACGAAACTTTTTATACAAAGTGCGTCTATATACGAGTATTTTGTCCCCCCCAAAATTAAATTTTGTTTCTTTCATATCTAATTTATTGTTAGCGTCACGCATTGCCTTACACTCCTCTGCTGTGGTTCCTAAATTTATAATGTTATACGTTATCTTTCTTTAAAATATCTCAGAAATACAGGGTGCGGCTAAACCGTTTCTCTATTTTTAAAGCTTAATAAAAAAATCTTATTTGAAATAAAAATATTTTATTTTAGTGTCTAAAGAGTTCAACTAAAACAGTTTCATTGTAATTAGTTTGGAATAGAATATTTACCAAATGTTGTCCGCCATTATCGTAGCACTGTCGCAAGCAATTTCTGAAGTTTCGCATAACTTTTACTAACATTTCTTGCGGTATTTGGGGAATTTCCAGACGGATTGCCTCCTTCAGTTGCATTATGGTCCTTAAACGATGTTTGAAGACTTGAACTTTGAGATAGCCCCACAGAAAGAAGTCGCAGGGCGTCAAGTCCGGCGAGCACGTAGGCTGTAGAATGTCGTCTCGCAAGGAAATCAAGCGTCCAGGAAACAATTCTCTCGTTGATGCTCGAGACGTGTGGGCGGTCACCCCATCCTGTTGAAACCAGGCATTCTGTACATTACGTTCTGTAAAAGATAGATCGAAAATTTTTGCATCATCGCTATGTAGCGTTCTAAATTGACGGAAAAAGCCCGATTTCCTTCTTCAAAAAAGTGATGATCGATTATCCCCATTTCTGACACGGCGCGCCAGACGCGTTTCATCTTCCAGATTTTGGAACATTATAGATATTATGCTATGCTGAAAATTAACAATGTGTTACAGTATTCCGTGCAGACAAGAAAGAAAACAGCAAAGTAAGTAGAGAAAATAGCCTACACCGAATACCGCAACAAAAACAGGGACAGAATGGTAGAATTGAACTCGAAAAGGACTAGAATTCGGACTAGCTCAAAAACGTGGTAGACTGGGGATGAGTGATCCAAAAAAAGGAATTGGAAACCTCAGTATAAAACTATGAACAACTTGTAACTAAAACATACAGTCACAAAAGAATATCTACAAAAGTCAAAACACGTTTACGTAATCTTTCGTTACAACGTGATGTACACAAATCGTCAATTTACATACAGTACAGTGTAAACCTAAACATTTAAAAATATCGAGAATAAAATTTTATTATCTAAATAAAAACATATTTACATGTTCTAACCCTAAATATGTACAAGAAATCAAGTAATAATACAATAACAGTACCATCTGCTTTAGGAATCACACCTCGTAACATTAAAATTTTAAAGAACCAGTTATTGACGTTAACATTAACTTATACAGAAAAGTAAACAGTAGAAAGTACTCTAACGCATTAACATTTTTAATAGCAAGTTTTTGATGTTAAGATTAATTTATACAGAAAAATAGACGGTAAAAAGTGCTCTAGCACATTAAAATTTTTAAACAGCACGTTTTAAGAGTAAGAACATAATTGTTCGTGTTGTGAGCGTGCATTTAGTAACGTACGGTCTGCAATTTATTGTGGAATCAACCAAAAGGAAAATAAGTGTATCTTGCAAAACAGCAACACAAATAAAACAGAAAAATACACTGTACCTGGAGCTATACCATCTTAAGATGAGGAAATGCGACTGTATTTGTTTACGGCTGGGCGCTGGAACCACCAAGTCAACCATACTAGCACGCATTTTAAAAGCGGGGCTTTACAACGCTCACAGTAAGCTAAATAACAGAAAGAGAACGAAGAAGTCAAAACGATAAACGAAGAAGTAAGAGAGATTTTCAAAAGTTCAACATTTATTTATACAACTTTTAGAACGGTAGGAATAACGAAGAACCATTCACACCGATATTGGTGTAAAATATTCTGAAAAAGCAAGCGAAAATATATAATTCAGACAACAACGGCAAAAACCATTCGTAGAATGCAAGCAATAACGAAGGCAAAATACGACCATTAATTCCATTGAACTACGTTGTTCGCATGGGAAAGCAAAATACACTTTAAAACATCCCCGCGATTTATGCAGCCAGACACACTGTCAAGCAAATCAGTGGTTTTACGTTTTAGAAAAGAATAGAAGTTTGTATAATTATCGATCCACGCTACGAGAATACCACGAAATAACTTAATTACTAGACCGATTTTATTACCCATGAAGCTTGAGCGAGCTCAAACGTGCAGATAAAATAAAATTTCATAGTAAATAGACAAGAAAACGAACCCAATTAAAGTATTTAATGAGTGAGAAGCTTTAACAAGAACATATTAGGAGCAAAAGGTTTGCTACTTTCAACGACTTTACTATTGGAAATAACTAAATAACTAGCACGTATTTCAAGGAAGAGTGTTTAGGAGAAGCCAATGCTTGTGTGTTTTAACGAATTTAGAAACGGTTATAGGATATGTTCCACGTGCTGAGGGAAATTTATACAGGACGTATTTGTTAAGTTCGTATCATCTGAGAATAACATAAAAAAGGTTTAGATTATCAGTTTTAATTAAACTAGTTGCAATTTAGTGTAGAATTAAAAAGTTACCCTAACACATTGTCGGATAAATAGTTGTGAGTCACATATAAATGCGCATTCGCCCAGCTAAATCATAGAAATGCTTCCAAATTCCAGTTTGTAAGTTCAGACTAATAAAAGCGACTTTTGGAACTGACTTGTGAAGTCAAGTTGCTAGTGAATTTTTGTTTCCAATCTCAACGTAATATCTTATCATTATTGTTTTTTTAACTTTGTAGCAAAACCTATGAAGCAAATGGTAATTTTAAGTAATATCTACTGATCCATGAATCGAAACAAACACGAAGATCTGCATTTCCTGTTAAGTAGCTCTGACATTCACATTGTGTAAATGATATGGGTTGAAGACTAATTCGATTACAAGGGAGAGAGTGATTTTAACATGGAACATGACAGCGTTTGAGATTTTTAATAAAGGAATATATAACTCCCAAAAACTTTCACAAAAAAATGAAAACCCTAGAAAAGAATCAACATTATATTTACAAGCACAATTTTAGACAAAATAGTTTCGATATGGCAGAAAATTCATAAAAAATTACACAGCATTCGGGCATCTCCAAAATGCTCGACATTACAAAAATGTCTGAGGAAATTTAAACAATGTTTTGCAAAATTATGTGCTTCCTGTATTGCATTGCAGAAAACGTTAATACAATAAAAACAATTTGATCATTTACTCTAAAGATTACTTCAAGGCTAATTTATCTTTTGTAACCAAATACTTTACAATCGTAAGGTCGAAAAAAAGCAACAGGCAGTACAAGTACTCCACTTTTCCTCTAGGTAATGTATGAGAAAAATTATAGTCGCAAAATGTTTTGCTGGTTGAAACCTCCCTTTGACCTTTTAGTGCAGTCTTACGTGGACAATGTATTGTCTGGTAAAGCTAAGGGGAATCGTACCTGTGTTTTCTATTTAAAATTAACACCACCAGCGCCCGACAAAGCCTAAATTTTGGGTAAATTTTCGCAATTTACACACTACTGTTTATTTGCGTGTCAACAGATTCCTGATTTACATACCTAAAGTTAGAGGTTTCCTTTAATTTAAACCTTTACAAAGCTAATTTAATGAGCGGGCTCTCTTCTTTCACTAGAACAAATTTGGTCAATGAAAGTTGAGTGACAAGTTCTTTAGAGTTTCCAAGAATTAACACAAATAATTCTGCACGGTATCTATCGCAAAGTAAACGCAATTGTTAATTAGTCGGTTACTGTAATGGACACTTTCCAAACTAATAAAAATATCGTGATATCCCTAGAAACATCTACAAATGCCTTATTTATAAGTTTTGTTTTCATTCAAATCGCAATATTGTATCTACTTGATTCTCTTTTACATTCATGCATTCAAATGTATAGAACGTGCACTCGATCTTTCTTAGGAGCATAAAATAAAATTTTGTTTTATTACGACATTGTGAAAATTTATGCATCCCTCGATTATAGAGAATGACAATCGCATAATGAACATAATTTACATTAGTACAATGGAATTGTAATATATCCTGTTTGTTGTTCGGAGCACATCTCTAACGTACCCGCTTGCAATTATTAAACGTGTGGCTGTTCAAATTATGACTTTCAATTTTCATTGCTTTTATGTTAATGCAATTAACATTCGACTAAAAATTCGGATAAATACTAATAGTAGGAGAGCTACTGACAATTTTCAGTGATTATTAAGTCAATACCTATTTTTTGTGAAGATGTTGAGGGAAGTATTCTCATGTAACCGTATTAAGGATTTTGCCAGATAGCGGTATGGGAGTGTTGCCGAACGTCCTCAACATGTTAAAAAAGGGTATCCCAAATATTATTTGGTCAAGGCTGAAAATTTGTGCACAGCTTGTCTAGTGATCCAGGAATGCAGGATAGTATTTGCGGATCGATGCATCGGTATTTAGAGGGTTGCCGATCACCCCAAACATGTCATGTACACGGTCAAATTTATATTACTAGGTCAAGCTTGAAATTTTGATATGTCGTTACAGCTACTACTTCAAGCATATATTCTAAGTTGCAGACCAAAATGTCGGTGTTAATCCCCCTGCGGAACAATTTAAACATCCCTTTGTCATGCAGCCGAACCGAGTTTTTTACATTACTACTTTCTATAATTGCAAACATTAAGGCAAATTGATTGAACCTTAACGATTTGTATAGTATTCTCCACTGACTTTGTGCAGCTGTCATTCATTATGTAACAAGGGTTGAGCACCGTCCCGTCGGACGCACCGTCCTATCAATACAAACGCATGAAGTTGATCAAAGAATAAACTGCATTTTTGTGGATCAATGGTGGGTAATAACGTGAAACCGAAAGAGGCTATAATAATTTAGGTCAGGTCCACTGAAGCGGCGCATTTCTTGAACGTTCCCGTACCTTTTCCTGATGATGGAAATGGAATTTGAAATATTTCTTATTTCTTCTTCAAAATCGAGAAAATTAAAGAAGTAACTTTTTAATTAACATGATTTGAATTCATTTTCATTGCTCATTATTGCAAAATTACATTTTGCGTAAAGCTGATAAATCTATGACATGCTGCCAACCTTTCCTGCTCACTTGTGAAAATACATAAACCATTACACTTATCAGTTTCGGTTATTTCAAAAAAGCTTTTTGCTGTGATCATGTATTGTGGAAATTTTACACGATGTATTAACAGAAACATGTGGGTTACATAATACTTTAATAAAAAACAGTTTTTAAGTATAACAATTTATTTTAAGAAATATACTACTTCAACAAATTTTTGTGCCATCCCTGAGGTATCAGCAACGTACTCTAATCTTCTGGTTCATTATCGAATGTTGTGCTCAAATCGCTAGAAGATAGTGATAGTGAAAGTGAGCTAGGTATGAACACTAAATAATAAATACAATATTGTAAAAAATTTAAGAAAAAGGCTTTGCTAATTGCATTTTTGAATTTTACAGAGATTGACACCCGTGCTTCTAGCGATTTGAACACAACATTCGATGATGAACCAGAAGATTAGAGCACGTGGCTGATACCTCAGGGATGTCCCAAAAATTTGTTGAAGTAGTATATTTTTAAAATAAATTGTTATACTTAAAAACTGTTTTTTTATTAAAGTATTGTATAATCCATATTTTTTTGTTAAAGAATCGTGTAAGATTTCCACAAGAGTTATAATCACAGTAAAAAGCTTTTTGAAATAACAGAAACTGATGAGTGTAATGGTTTATATATTTTCGCACTTGTGTTATCATAAGTGAGCGGGAAGGCTGGCAGCATGGCATAGATTTATAGCTTTAAGCAAAGTGTAATTTTGCAATAATGAGCAATAAAAATGGAGTCAAAATCATGTTAATTAAAAAGTTACCTCTTTAATTTTCTCGATTTTGAAAAAAAATTAAGAAATATTCCAAATTCTATTTCCATCATCAGGAAAAGGTACGGGAACGTTCAAGAAATGCGCCGCTCCAGTGGACCTGACTTAAATTATGATAGCCTCTTTCTGTTTCGCGTTATCATTCGCCATTAATTCAAAAAATACAATTTAATCTTTAATCAACTTCATGCGTTTGTATTGATAGGACGGTGCATCCAATGGGACAGTGCTCAACCATTGTTACATAATGACTTAATAATGACTGAAAATTGTCAAGAGCTCTCCTACTATGAAAGAAACATTATATGTTAAAAAATATAAATGATCCAATATTTTTATGACCACGTCAACTTGTCTCACAAAATACATAATCAAAACTTGCCACTCGACGAAGAAACATCACCATACGATATATGTTTTTCTAGTTTTCAGTTAGACATTTACACAATATCTTCACCACATTTTTCAGAAGTTTACAATTGACTATTGTTTCAGATACATAACATTAAAGATAAACTAATAAAATTACATGCATGTCAAAACTATTCTTTTATGATTTTACATTTCTCCAAGGAACGATTTATTATTATAAGATTAAGTATGCATATTTCAGATTGGGCGCTCAATGCCTACCGTCACTGGAGTTAGATATAAATAGGCAAACGCTCGCCTGGTATGGATATGGTTGGTAGATTGCTGAAACTTGGAAATCCTTTGTGAAACTGGATTCTGGATTAATTATGAACATGTATTACATAATTAACAGATTAAAATCGTTGTAATAGTCAGAAGCAAATTAAAAACACGCTGTAAGGCAATATAGATTAGAATGTAGCGTTGCTTGGTCTGCCGCTAACCAGAATAATTACATTAGAATGTAAGCGAGGCGTTTGAACACAAAAAATGATTGATGGGCCCCATCAGCACCATACCTTTCAGATGGACTTGACTGACAGGTACAAGAGTTTTGGATTTAAGAATTATTTAAATTACAATAAGAAATCTCGAGAATGTTATTTGCATAATTTCTGGTGTGTTCTCTAAATAACTGATGACTTCAATTAAGGTATAAATAGTGTAAAGGAGCTTTGCAGGCATTTCTTATTGAAACTTTGATTACGACATGAGTTCTAATTTCAGGCTTTGAAAGTTGTGAAATGAAACAAATTAATGGTAAGTACCTCTTAATATAAATTACTGTAGTAATCGATATAAATTATTAATTTAGTGTTTGGATTAGTTAATTACTACTGCTTGGATTTTAAATAATTAAGAAGATACCATCGTAGTTTTTAGGAGTTAGTATCTGTACTATTAGTAATTAACTGGAAAGCAATTGTTATGAGAGCTATTAGAATTCCACGAGTTGTTGAAAAAGCTTATATAATTAGTTTAGTAATAAGGAAATGTTGTTTGTGCAAATCGAGTTTTCGTTACAATAATGTTGAATGTATTGCATAATCGAACACACCTTCAGGGTTAGTTTTTGACTGACAATTTACCAATTATAACCTGATCCATCCAAACGCCAAGTTGCTGTTTAATCATTAGCATTAACGAATGCTATAAAGAAGGTTATCAATCAAAATCCTACACCGCTAAAGTCACTGTTAAGTCAAAGATACTAGTCAAGAATCTGGGCGGGTATACTGAAGTGCTCTTCAATCAAGATGCACCTGCTTGCAAGTATTTTGTGTTTTGCAATCTGAGGTAGATTATTCGAAAAACATTTTGACTGATTAAACGGGTAGTGCTAATGCTAGACAACCCGGGATCCTATTAATACTGACACGTGTATGGCCAATCCTTGAAAAGTTGCTCGGGAGTGGAACTAGTATGTCTATAACTAATTGCCTTGCACTTCCACAACAGTTAAATTTCTCTAACAGCTACATTATAGGATGGTGGTATAGTAGCGTACATGATTCAGATTTGTCCATCTCTCAAATTGAAATCACTTATTCTAGTGGCTCAATTAGTTAACGCGAAGGTTGCAGACTCAAATTCTGTCCGGAACCTTACATTTTCCATTTTTCGATTATATAGCTCGATTTGAAATTATCCTTTGGGTTTTGCATAAAAGTTTAAGTTATTATTTCCTCTTTTACTAATATATATTACTCTGAAGCTTATGGTCTACTGACTCAAGCACCACCGTTGAGCGTCATAATTACTGCGTAGTTAAGGGTTCTAAGCCATACAATTGGGCTGAAGATGATCTATCGTCAAGAACGCAAAACAACTGCCAGCTTTTTGTTATAATAAAAAGAAAACTCTGCTTCATTATTGAAGTTCGCCACAGCTGCTCAGTTGCACACTAAAAAAATACTACCCCTACTGTTCTACACAAGAAAACTCGACTACAAAAATTCAAACAGAAAAATCCTATACAAAATCCTTTTCAATCGTTATTTCTTACATCAAAACAATTACATACATCTTCGTTAAGAAATACAATAATTTCTTTCAAATAGTTCATGTTAAAATTTTATCCAATAATAAATTAAATAAAGTAACCGGGCTTAACCATGACCTGACTTTAATCCCTGGTTTACAACGAGCTCACAGTAAAACCTTTTAAATATTCGTGCTATTTTCGCACTGCAAATAACCAATAGTTCCTTTTACTTTGTACATCTACCAATATTATAAAAATTAATTTACAAATATTAATAAAAATTATGGTCAAAGAATAAATCGCTAAACGTTCATAAGGTAACTCTTTAGTCTATATAGTTTAAAAAATATACCCCTAAAGCACCAAATTGTCATAACACATCAAATAACACACAAAATCAAAGTTTCTCAAAATCAGTTACCTGGAATGCACCACTAACATTGATGATTGTTGTCCTCACCAAAGACTGTACGTACTGGCACCTCTCCTAGTTGTATAGCCTCATCTGTAACGGCAAACAGCTACTCGAATTTTTCCAACTACCAATTGATAGTCCATTCAAACCTCCACACTTCCTCTACCAATCCATTTACCATAGGTACACCCGCAAATCACTCCATCAACACGCATTACTCCATTTCAGTGCGTAATTTGCACCCAGAAACAATTTATAAAAAGCATTTTTATTTACTTACTTAGCCTTGAGCAAGCTTTGCATTTTCAAAATGTATGGCATAGAATTTTAAAACTGCTCGTAAATAGTACATCAACTTGAGTACGTTATAATCAACTTTTCTGACAATTTAAAAACATTTAAAAAAAAAACTTTATTCACCAACATTCGTCAACTCTTGAATGATCAGCACCAGAGAAAAGCAAGAGTATGAGTCAGAGTAAGAGTAAGAGACCATAAGATCACCTATTCGTGCTTATATAGCCTAAGTCGCCCTTTCTAAACCCTCAATACAAACAAAGCCTACTCCGAAATTTTGAAACGGGTAACACAATTCTCACAAATATCCACAAACACTTTTAAACCGTCACTAACTCCAAGAGTTTTTAACAATACAAACAAACATTTATAATAAAAATATACTTTAACCTCGCAATTGATATTTCAGTTCCTTGAATCTTAGCTTCAACTACCAATCGCCTGTTGGTTCACACACGCCCCTCATAATACGCGTGTTAACCTCATCTCACTTCTATAACTACGAAATCGAAAAAACTTTCTCTATTCCCAATTAACAGCTTGTCTGTAATATTTCTACCGTCTTCCTCCTACTATATTTCAAACGATGTCTATGCAAACATGCTGCATCTCACTCGTACCTTATAGTACCTTATAGTTCCACAACGGATATTAAATTCGCCGAAACCTAGCCTCAACTGACGTGAGTTCTACCATCTAAAGCACGCCTTCATAATACGCATATTAAGGTTGTCTTGCTCTAACTCACATACGAAATTTTTCCGTTTCTTTCTTTGTACCCTTTCTATATTTTATGTTCCTACTACCAGTTTTCTGTATCCTAGTCTAACCTGTATTCAATATCTCCTTTCTTTTTTACTCCTTGTTTACAATCAGATTCTCCCTAACTAGCATTTTCCCTCTCTCGACTATCGTCTATCCCCCTTCTATATGGGTAGTCAAACAATCTATCTCTGTTTATCATATGCACGTTACTCTAGTCTTTAAAGTCAACCACTACTAAAACATTTCTCACTCTACCTTTTAAAATTGGCATCTTTCCAAACACGTTGTCTCTCACTTGTATCTATTAACTTCCATCATTTGCTTTGTCCCCCAGTTGTTTCAAAATCAACGAACATCTAACCATATGATGACTTTTATCTCATTCTAATACATGCTCAAATACTCTCTCTTTATTTAATATCGATCCCTGCTTGTATTTTAACCTTCAATGCCGTTCGTCGATTATGTTGTTGTTTGCGTTTGCTTATAACGATCTTGAGCGTTTAGCTAGAAATCCTTAACAATTATTTTCAAGTTTCGTAAATTAATACCTACAATGTTTTCAACGTTATAAACTCCTATTGGGAACGTTTTATTTGCCTGCTCCCTCTTAAAACTAATAACCGTTATAACTATATCCCTTTTGCTATTATTAAACTTCTTAAATTTAAACACATGTTATACACTAAATTATGATAAATTATGCACGCAAAGAATATTTACACTTAGAATATCTGTTATTTCATAAAAATTCTTCACCCCCCCCCCTTGATAACGGCCTAAAATTATTGATTTCCACACTACAGAAAATTGAAAGCTTTCGGACTCCTATATCTACATTATAATCTAAATAAGATGCATGTGTTTACACTACACGTTAAGGATCTACATTTCCTACACCTACTATTTGTATTTAGTATTTACCATTGCTCTAAAATGAAGCAAAATTAACCCAGAAATCTATTTTAAAAATGCAAATTCCGACACTATAATTATAGAAAATGTTTCAAAATTTTAAATGAATTGTATATACATGCGGTACCCTGCCATAAATAATTAGCTGACTTATCTACTCTATTGCATCCTATAAATACACAGAAATATATATCAGTGGATTGTAGTGAAAAAAATTAGCCTGAAAATGTCCGGTGTTGGACGTCAATAAAAGTTGCTGGGAACTGTAGTTGATGATAATGTTTCCCTAATTATTTCGTTAGCTCAGTTTAAATGAAACGCCAAGATTGAAATATCACACTTATAATGACATCTAATATTCTTTATAAACAATATTTTAAATAACAATTGCCCCATCTACATACAACATTTCTGTAGTAAACGATATCCTCAATAACAATACTTACATACAAACATTAAAATCTAAAAGATAAGAGTCCAATATTGTCATAATATCTTAAGTTCAAAAAATTTTTATAACGACTAGATAATCACTTGCTTAAACTAAAATGGAGTTCATAAAAATCTCTCTTTCTAATTAGCATTTCCATTCATAAATTCTTCCTTATACTATGTACACACTTGTAGAAATTACAATTTAATATTTAATATTTAATATATTTAATACCCCTCTTAAAACGAATTCAAACGTAGCTGATCAGTTATGATCAATAAATCTTTCTATAATGGCCAAATCTATCGAAACTTGACCACCCTTAAAACAAGTTATCCACTAATAAAACAAGATTTACACACCAAAATCTTATATAATCTAACCTACTTAACTAATAAGAAAAAATCCTTTTACAGATTTTAAAAGCAACGATTTGCCGTTAAATTAAGCTGATTGTTCTTCTCTTTGTTAGGTCGTAAGTTTGTAACCATATCCAAAATTGTTAAATGCAATTATACTTTCTACATGCCTTTCAAATCCAATATCAGTACTGTTCAATTCTTTTAAGGTTAATTTACCATTAATGCTTTGAAATCACCTATACCATATTCTTCCATTAAATAAAAATATATCTTGCTAGAATTAATTACCGTTCATTCTTTTGAAAAAAGCTAGTTCACGTAGTCATACTTGCAAAATTGTTTATAAATTACGTGCTACTTTTCAAACAAGTATTTAACAGTGATCATTAACCCGTCTCATTATTATCTATTGCCTGACGTCTTTACCAAGCAGTAGTAAAACACTGGCCTCCACTGAACTCCTTCAATCAATTTATTTAGTATTAAATTTTACTACGTCAAAAAATTTAGAACCATCGGGAATTTCTATTCTTTGCTTATGATTTTATTCATGTGGATGATGTAATTTTTTTCTGAAAGGATCGCTGCACGGCTCGCGTCTATCGTTAATTAGCACATTTTATACGGGTTACCTGTTATGTTTAAGATCAATAGCCGGTAGTCCCTCATTTAACGATCGCTATCTTGATTTATTACATTGTTGAACGAATTATTTGTTATCTTGAAGATTGATGGTTGCCACTTGCTCATTTTACAATTGCTATGTACTTGATTTATTGTTTTGCTAATTCGTGAATAAACGCTCCAATTTGTTATCTGGTATTATGAACAATCTAGATCTTTCTCGAAGAAGTAAATACGTTTCAATATAAAATATGCGACTCATGTTTTGTATTACTTTTCAATTTAATCTTATTATGCAAATTAAATGAACGCATTTAAAGAGTATCGAGTACTTTTTTTATCAGGAGCATTTTCAGAAATGTATTTTTTTAACACTGCAATATTTATAGATACAATTATACGTAAGACGAATTAAGCTTGTAAATCACGGGTTTATGCATTCAGAGTACAATATACGGTGTTCTCCACATACTGAGTATTTATAAAAGTTTCTTTATTTTCTCAGGTTCGACTTGTATGTTTACGAAATCGTGCTCAATGACCTTTTACATAATCCCTTATCACCTCATTTTACACACACGCGCGCGCGCGCGCGCACGCACGTACGCACGCACGCACGTACGCACGCACGTACGCACGCACGCACGCGCGCCCACACACACACACACATACACACACAAAGCATCCTGATATGTTTGTAGACCTGCACAGTTTTTGCTTAAATGAAAGCGTGTTTCCTGAACCATGGAAAAAGCAATTTCTAGTATTAATACCAAAAGAAAGTAAGCCACCAGACAAACCATCATCATACCGTCCTATATGCATGCTTGACACAGCAGGAAAAATTTTAGAACAGATTATTAAAAACAGACTAGAGATGGTTGTAGAAGAAGCAGCCATACTTTCAAATAATCAATACGGTTTTAGAAAATCACGGTCAACTGTGGATGCAATTAGCTGTGTCACTAATATTATCCGCAATAACACTATTGGAAAACGCTGGAAAAAAGGATCAAAAAAATATTGTGGAGTTGTATCACTGGATGTAAAGAATGCTTTCAATTCCGTAAAATGGAGTAGCAAGAAAAAGCTATTCATAAAACTTCGATTCCAGCATATCTAAGAAAAATAATTAGAGACTATTTTAGAAATAGAATTCTTAAGTACGACACATCTGAGGGTCCCAAAGAATATATTATTACGGGCGGAGTCCCGCAGGGTTCGGTTCTAGGTCCAATTCTTTGGAATTTAACCTTTGATTCAGTTTTACGACTACAAATGCCGAAAGAAGTTACGGTTATAGCATTTGCGGACGATTTGGTATTAGTAGTTACAGCAAAATTAAAAGAGAAGTAGCACAAATTTGCAATGAATCTGTGGAATTGATAAGACAACATTTAAAAGAACTAAATCTTGAATTAGCTGCAGAAAAAACTAAAGTAGTACTTGTATCCAGCAGAAAAGTAAGAGAAAAAATAAGTATATACGTCGACAAACATGAAGCTATATCTGATCCAAGTGTGCGTTACTTAGGCGTAATAATCGACGACAAAATAACCTTTAAAGAACATTTATCAGTTATGATTACAAAAGGAGCAAACACAGCAAATCTAATTTCAAGACTAATACCAAACGTTGGCGGACCAAAAAGCAGCAAGAGGTTGCTTTTGGCATCAGTCGTCACTTCGATAATTTTATATGCAGCTCCAATCGGGGCCGATTCTATTAAAATTAAAGCTAACTGTCGCAGGATTTCTTCTGTATACAGATTGTGCGCTCTACGAGTGATATGCGCTTACCGTACAATTTCATACGACGCTGCATGTATTATCGCAGGTATGCCTCCGATTGAACTATTAATGCACTATCGTCGTGAGTGGCATCACAAAAGAAAAACTACGAAGAAGCTAAATACAGAAGAAAAAACTAAACTGGTGACAGAATAGCAACGGAATTGGGACACATCGGAAAAAGGTCGATGGACGTATCGATTGATACCATTGTTAGAACCGTGGCTCGGTAGATGCCATGGAAAATTAGACTTTTACCTGACGCAATTGCTGAGCGGTCACGGGTGTTTTAGAGCATATCTTTTTAGATTTAATCTAGATATAAGTCCTAATTGCCCAGATTGCCCAAACACTTTAGAAAATGCAGAACATGTGTTTTTTATTTGTCCAAGATTTCGAAAACTAAGGGAGGAAATGATTAACTTTACAAAAAGTAATATAAGTCCAGAAACACTAGTTGAAAAAATGCTAGAATCACAGGCGATATGGTCAGCAGTGGCACTATTTGCATCACTAGTACTTAAAGAACTAAGACGATGTGATAATGAACGAAGGCAGACAACAAATAATTAAACAATTATAGGATCCAATTATGATGACACTATTTGTATAATGGAAGTATATACGATTTAGAAATTTCAAGTAAAGTTAAACTTGTTTTGTACTACAGACCATAACTCAAATGGAACGAGTCAAGATATCCAAAAGGCTATTTAAAACGTTAATCATATTAATTGTGTATCAAAACAAATAATTGAAGTACTAAATTTAAACTACATTTTATGGTATTTAAGCCGAAAGTAAGAACAATTTAGTGTGTATTCTGTTTACAAGTGAGAAACTTGAAACAAACAAAGCTGAAGTAACTACAAAGACACTTAACAAGATATTGATCAATAATTTATTGGTTACTTGACAAAATTTTAATTTTCAAACAAGTATTGAACTAATTAACGTTGACATGACTACGCGTAATTTATAATAATGCATGGAATAACAAGCTGTGAAAGATGATTTGGATATAAAAGCATTATTGAAAAATATAATGTTGAGAAACAACATTCAGAGATGAAGATATAACTGAACTTCATCAAAGAAGATTAAATATCTCATATAAAAAAAAAACGAAAAAAAAATATAAAAGAAAAGATTAAAATTTGAATCGAACACGAATATAGTTTTACTAAACGTATAGGAATTATTGAAATACATATCTAAATAGAAAAGAATCGTAAAAATTAATACGAACTCGAAATGAAGAGCATGATAGCCACAACCACTTCTCGCGAAGTAATGCTGCACGGCGGTTCCGCTAGAAGACTAATTGGTGAAGTGTTGCAGTGCATATATTTATTTTTTCATGTATATATTAATTTGAAAATAAATATTTTTGCCTCCAAAAACACACACACACGCACACACACACACACACGCGCACACACACAAACGCACACACACAAACGCACACACATATAAATGACGTCGGCGTCGAGAAAAACATGTGTCTGATAATGATATCTAACGGAACTGTAGCGTTCAAAGTTTACTATGTGCAAAATCAATCAAAGCAATCGCGGCAGACTTATGTTTTAGATTATTTGTGACCTATTAGAATAGAAACCATCTACAGTACAGCAGTGTGCTAATATAATTTTTATTTATAGATTTTACTTAAACATCGTAAATACCAGTATGGCCGCAAAAGGAATTGAATATAAAACTTTAGCCATCTTACCTATGAAGCCTTCGAAGGTAATACATTACTGAAGCTTACCTGAAAATTAAAAAAAAATTAATTCAAATATTTGTTATTCAATACAAAAATAATAAACTATAAAAACAACTAGTAAATACATTAAAGAATTAAACAACGGTAGATTAAATGAGGAAAAAACTTCTGTACTGTTTATCAAAATTAAAATTTGGCTATCGTGTAGTATTATTGGCTAATATTTTCAATTCATACAATATCCGAACTCAGATTATATGTTTTTATAAACATAATTCAAATACACTTCTCTTCAATTTACGTCTATGTTACTTCACAGACAGGCTTTTATTATAGCACTGTTCGCGACCAACTTAATCTTTTATTGAGGTTTGTTACGTGTCATTTTGACAAGTATCAAATTCCCTTTAATATTTAACTTTTGTTTCGTAGCTTCATTACTAGTTTAAGTTTAAATTAGGCGCTTTTTCAGAACATTTACCCGACTTCTTGTTGAGAACTGTTTGGTTAGCTGTCAACGGTCGCTGCCTGGTTGTTGGCCAGTCAGGATTGACCGTTGAACGCAAGTGGGAATTCAATGTCGTTTCCGGGAGGTTCTCAAAAGTGAACTAAACACTTTTAACGATACCTCAAAGTATCTGGTGTGCAGAAGCGGGCCTCCCCGATTCTCTAATTTATTTTGTATCTGAGTTTCTGCTTCAGTAAATCTGGAGAGCTGAGGGTGCCGCCTGAGGTGGCTGTAGAGACGTCTGGTTAATATTGTACATGGACATGCATTTAAGGTTAAATATCTCCATTTTTTATATGTAACAATTTGTAATACAGAATCTCCCTAAAATGTATCAGATTCTAACAAGAAGAGACGTAGTTATCAAATCGCGCATTTTATTAATGATAAGTAACTATAACTATTTCACATTTTAAACTACCTAGGTTGGTTAATCGAGACAGTACCTTCTACTGACACTGCTAGGAAACATAAAGTAGATTTCATATTCAGTAGCGGCTAAAGAAAATACATGACGCTCGTATGAGATATCATAAATACTTTTTCGGCAAACTAAACATATTTTTAGGTGTTTAGATTCTCTCCACCCGACGTAGCATCTACACAACAAATTTCAGCTCTACGTAGATGTTATAAATAGATGAAGTAAACAGTTTCTTCAATCAGTGGCTGGGTGAAGAAATATGGTATTGTCCCTGATTTTTAGATTTCATTTTACAGAATTCTCGTAAAAGAATACTATGAGCAATCATAAACGGTAAGGGTATTAACCAAACAAATTGACACTAATAAGAAACAGCAAAACAACATTAGGACTTGTGTTATTGTTTCCTCTACTGCCTTTGATTACGTTATGTACGCGAGTAGACGCTATGCGGCAATTGTCGTTCGTTTCATTTACTTCAGTGAGTATATGGCAGCATCTGCAGTATGCTTAACGACGATGTAATTAAAAAAATTAGAAATCTAAATTTTAGGAAATCCAACGCAGTGACCATGTTTGTAGAACATCTAAATTAACCATATTTGCGCATCCATAAATACTTTTTGTGGAGTTAAGTTAATAATATATGACGTTCTAGGAAAATGCGGCGTCTGCACCATTTAAGGGAAAAGATCGAAGTCGTAATAACGACTGTATATCCTAACAAGGGTGACCGTACCTGGCTGAAAATCAAAGTCGTCTAGATTTTTACAATGCAGAAATAAAAACGCAAATCAAAAATTTGTACCTATTACAGTTAGTTTGAATTTTTTTTGTGTACTATAAAGTAATAATAATTAATTAGCCTTTGCTATAGACGCAGCTTGAAAAATCGCCAACACCATCGATAGCTCAGTATTATATTATAAGTCACTTAGTATGTCCCATTCTATATTTAAACATGGCTGTGCGTAAATATATAAAATACGTTATTTAACATCTCTCGTTATTGTAGGAATTTATCAAGTCAATACATTTGGACTTCTTCATCCATATACAAGATCTCTAACGCATGATGTAAGTATCAATGTTTCTTTCTATTTTTTGTCGTAGTGCAATATCTCTTATACTTCTGAACCTCAGTGTATTGCAGTTGAAGTCACTACAGTTTGCCATGTTTGAAATTTATTTGAATGTCTCCTGATCGAACTACAAATCTAAATAAGTTTGTTAGGGTACAAATACATATGGATTCGACTCTTAAGCAACAAAACCCCTTGCACCCTTAGCTGCAAAGCCATATTATTAAAAAACCACCAAAATAGCTTTCTGTGGTGAATCGATGCAGAATAGCGACATGTATGAGTCAAACTGCATAAAAGTTCTTATAGCACTTTTTTGTGTTTCCAGATATTGTTCGTAAATTGTAGCAATAGATATTTCATCTTGACACTGAATCAGTTACAACGCACAACAAAATTCCAATAATTTCTAAGTGTTTTTTCGCGGGAAAAATTCAATCTGCATATAAAGCAATGGTAAGTACATTACGGTTTATTTCCAAAGTGCAGTTTCTTCAAAAACCTCTGTATTGAACAACTAAATGGCATTTTAACGATAATTCGTTTCCGTTATGTCAGTCCAAGCAGGAGTGCGATAGGTTCCTTCCTGATTGCGAAGATTATAGCCAGGCGGATTCGTCCGAGTGTTCCCGACAAACGAATACCTTGGCAGAGACAGAGGGATATCATGTATCTACTAGAGGCTTTTGATTCGCAGCTAACTTCGACACTCTACAACGAGACTGCTGCAAATATGAAGAAGGGAGAAATGCGACTCAGATATATCCCTTTATAAGTCGACTTGGTAGGTTAACGCATCAAAGAACTAAAGATCTATAAAGAGTTAGTCGCGCCAACACATATATGTAGTAGCAGAATCGTTATTCAGAAGCGTCATGTAATTCAGAACAGGGATCGGAGGGTAGTCTTTGCAGTTCTTTCGTTCGCTTCATGTGGACGCAAACCTATCATCCGTCAACGCAAAGCTCAATCAAGCACAATGGAGTTTTACAGATCACTAGATAAAAGAAACATCAACATAAACCTTGGACATCCTCAAGGACATCGCGTGGCATCAGTATAGAGGTAACCATTCAGCACTCATTCTATGAATAACAAAATATGACGATTAAAAGGAAGAAATTACCAGTAATGCCGTGTTCGTCTTCGCGGCAGTGGTGAAGGGCATGGTCTAAGTGCTCTATTTCTGAATATACGCCTTCTTGACAAGCAATTTCAAATCAAATGCGAAGTGAATTTTTAGCGAACGTCATTCATGCGATAAAGAAAAGAAGAATTTCACGCAGAGGACAGAAAAAACAGCAATCCGTAAAAGCATGAATATGAGTGAAATGAAGGAACACGTTCACGAAAAATTTAGACAATATTTGACATGTTTACATTTACTAAAATGTAGCTGTAGCCGATGTGTTAAACTGCCGAGCGATTAAATTAAGAATATTGCATTTTATGCTAATCAGTCTTCGAATATACAAAGACTAATTCCTATAAAAAATCGAAGTCTGAGTATATAAGGTACGTTACTATTTCTAACTGTTGATTTTATATTGCAGAGTATACGAACGATCCTGTTTTGTGCATTGTAAAAACTCTGGTTGAGCCGATTGGGAACTACATCAGACGGAAATACAATAAAGGATCTGGTCCGTGTGCTAACCCGTAGCAAGCAGACATTCTACTAAGAATATAGCAGAAAGTAACAAGTTGATTGCAAGCACGGTTAATATGTCCTTTCCAGTTTTACTTAAAAGCAGATTTCAATCCGCCAAAACAATGTGAGGAATAAGAATAGAGGACCAATGTGATCAAAACAATGTGCACCCTGTTTTAGCCATGTTTAAATGTTGATGACTAATCATATTTTCACTGCTATAAATAAGTTATTAAATGTTTCTAGAGTTATGCCCAGTACCGGATTCAACATAAGGCTAGAAAGGCTATAGCCTAGGGCGGCAAATTTTAGGGGGCGGCAAATTTTAGAAGGCGGCAAATGTTGATGTTACAAAAATTAAATAACAAAATGAAATCTAGACAAATTAAAATCATATGGAAAAAATACAATATTTTACATACAAATACATTCATAAACCATATATACGACGCATCGATCATACCTAGTATAATGAAAATTCTATTTTACTATTAAGCAAGACGACAACGCCCGGTTGCCTGCGCGGTAGCTACTAACTGTGGCGCCAGAAATATAAAGATAAATTCATTTTAATTTGTGAATATATTAAATATTGTTTACCAACAGTAGAAACAAAAAGCGAAAATTATTGTAGATGAGGGGCAGCAAAATAGTATTATTAATGGTTTTCCTTTCTGTGCGTATTAGGTATTTACATTTTTTTCTTAGGGATTGTAAACATGTGGTTAATTTAGAATTGCTCGAATAGTTACTTAATTTTGTAAGATGTATTTCACTGTAAATATTGTATGTTATTATTAAATCATTGTGGTTCTTTACTGTTTATGGTTTAATCCATTTTTTCCATGTTTTCGGAAATGGATTTTAAAGTGCTACATTGAAACAAATATAAATTCTAAGGTACTAACCTTTGAAGTCGTTTCTATTTGTTACAGTTCTGCGGCATCTGATTTCATTAAATTGAATTATAATATCAGAAGAAACAATTTCGTAATAGAAATAAACGTTATTACCATTTAATCCGCTTTCAATTTATCTAAAGAATATATTCAATCGTAACAAATACTCTAAATTTGTTCTAGGAACTGAACATCTTAAAATACGTTATAGGCAAGTCACTTGAGTTGCCTAATTCCTAAGCAGTCGGTATTCATTGTCAAGAGTTATTAAGTTAATATTGCGCTTGTGAAAGGTGTCACAAGGTGACGTTTCGGAGAGCTCGCCTGTTCTTTATATTCATGGGATTGAGAGATACCAGGACCATTTTCTTCAATGCGGTGATAGCAGAACGAGTGGAAGAAAATGTTGGGGCATTTATGTGCCAGTTGGTGCCTGAGAATCGGTATTTAGGTCGGCGTAAAATTGATGGTCGTTTAAAAGGGGCCGGGATGTTAAAAGTTCCCCGGGTTTTGTTATGGCGGTCATAATGTATAAGTATCAACGTGGTTGTTTAAATCACAGTATCCATTAACGTGCATCTCTTTTTATTCTGGAGGAATTTTTGTAGTAAGAAGTATTTGTGATCGCTCACATGGTGCTTGTTTGATAGAAAGGTATGAAGTCATGATGTCAGCCGTTTAGTTCGGAATTCCCATAGCAGAAATTTTGCTGTCAAGATGGAGCCCCCTACTACGCCCAAGGTCCCGGGTTCGAATCCCGACACGGTCCGCTTGAAAAATGTTAGGCGAGCATTTTTCACAAAAATACACCCTCGTTCGGATGAGAGGTAAAATGGAGGTCCCGTGTGTGAGTGTTGTCACGCACGTTAACGATCTCTACCTTGCTTGGAACAGCAAGGGTTCGGCAAAATTCAAAATTTTCCAGGTAACAAAAACTCGCTTCCTGGCCAGTGTAGTACCTTCGGGTGGAGCATTGGAAAATCACATGTAATAATGTCAAGATGGAGCCCAATGCTTTTGTTTAGAAATTTTTTTTGAGGCTCAATTTTTTGCTTGTTTATAAGCCAGGTTTTTAGAACCCTCATTAGTGCGGGAATCGGTGCCGGTGAGTGTTTACATTTTTTATGTTGGTTGCGGTTGAAGCTTTATTATAAACATAGAAAAATAGTCGTGCAATTATTAAAAATATTAAATCGTAAAAGTTTTAATGTTCTAAAAATTGTGTGTCAAATATTTTTTGTTAAGAGTTGAAATTTAAAGTTTTATAAGAGAAAGGAAAATCCTGTTCTTTGGAAGTAAATCAAAGTATTTTCTCAAACATGTGAAATATACATGTGACCTTACAAGAAAGTTTGTAAAGTCTAATTTCAACTAAATATGTCCATTTATCGTTTGCTTGATAATTAGTAGGTTAACTGTGTTATTCCTGTACCATGTCAACCTGAATAATTTTAATTTATTTAATCTATTTGTTTCTGAGTACCTTTTTCGTAACAAATAGAAGTGTGTGTGAGATTTTTTTGGAATTTACTGTGAACCAATCTAACAGATCTGTCAATTGCGGTTTTAAATTTTTTGCTTGTGAAAATAGTATGAAATGTCAGCATTTCATTATTTAAAGAAAAATTTACGAATCTTTAGTCCAAAGAAAAAATTTAATTTGACTTTTGAATATCAAATTTGTGATTTTATTTACATGAATTTAAAATAAGGAAAAGAATTACTTTAAATTATATTTTTGGTTCATAGCATTATGTCTTTTATTTATCAGTATTTAAATTTAGTGAGAGTACGATTTGAGAAAATAAATTTGAGTAATGAAACTTGAGGGACACTCAAATCTTATAGAAGTGATGTAAGCGACTTCTTTTTGATATCCACTTTTAGGTATAACACTTTTAGTGTGATAGTTTCATGATAATTAATTTATGAGTATTATTGGATTATTTTTTCTAAGACGCAAACTGTGTCTTTTGATTTAAAATTTATTGTGTGACCTTTCCTTTCAGGATCATCGCAGTAGGAGTTGAATTAGTCACATTTGAGAGGTTTCCAGAGGCGTTGTTTTGTATAACTTTTATGTTTTTGATAATTACTATAGCCTGTGAGTTTCTGCATCTTCTCATAGGTTACTTTCGTATTTTATTGTCCATATAGATGTGGTGGCACTCAATTCCCCTTCTCTTTTCTCATTCCCCTTTCTAGTTGAGTTTACTTTTCACCCACACCCAATCTCATTGCTCGCCCTTGGGGTAATTCCCAGACTAAGCCTTGAATATCGTGAAGCTTGTGAGTCTATTGAAAGTGATGACATTAAAAATAAATTCTTATAATAAGAGCAAAAATCGCACTAACGCCCAACGTCAAATAGTTCACCTGGAGTGCCCGACTCACACGAAAATTATTACAACATTACTATTTCAATAAAGTTGTCATATTTTAATTCAGTATTCTCTAAACTTAAAACTTGATTCTAATCCTGTTTAGGTAGATTTCTCACAAGGATAGGGTGTGAGAGTTTAATTCTAAATGCTCCTTTGGGTAAGAAATGATTTTGCAAGTCGTATAACAAAATTAAACGCTAAGAGGATAAAGAAAAAATGTCTAATTAGCATTTATAGTAACAATATCTTGTATTTACTGAGTTAGACTGAAGTTTTTGTGTTGAATATGTCAATTATCGTCCTTTAAAAGCATTTGTGTTGCTATTTAAGAATAATTATAATTTTTGTTAAAATATGCCCAAAAAGTGTATTAAACAGCACATTTTAGGTTTACACACACTAACTGTACAGTAGAGAACATTTCCTAAACAATATCCTAGATTGATACAGAAATCGGCAATTTTGTTATTTTACGATACAATGAATAAAAATTTAGGTAATCAAACGTGAAGAACGACCCAACCACGTTGCGTTTCGGTTTCAAAATTATGGATATAAAACGACCAATATAAAGTTCCACGTGCATCTAACGACACATCCGCAATAGCCTCTTATATGTCGACGCGAATCCTGATATATGTCATATATAAACTGTGTTCTGACTTTATCGTAAAAACGAAGGTTTTGATTTAAAGTGGATATCTACGCAGGCCACAGTATCCATTTTCCATTAATGTTATCCTCCATAGCCACTTTACAAGCAATTAAGCACAGTTCGTTGTGGGATATTTTTAAAGAAACGATAAATAACACCAGAAAACGAGGAACGAATAACTGGGTGTATATTACTATACAGGGATAATAAATGAGCAGGACGAGACAAGTGGTTTGCGCCACTTTTATTAAAATTCGCGTCCATGGGGAGCATTACAGTACTGCTGATGCGAAAATGGCTTCTCATAAAATCCAAAGATCGAGATACTTGAAAGGATGCAGACACTTTAATACAACTATCTGTGCAGCTATACTGATCACTTTGGAACTTCTCAATTGGCGATATAGTGCGCGAGAAAAATGCAAGCTTTCATATACCGAATAAAACGTAATACTTTTCTGAAGTTCGAGGATAGTTTTGACAGTAAACAAGGGCGTTTGAGAATAATGAACACTTGGCAAGTTATAAAAACTTTATTGATGCATTTATATTTCTGTAATAAAATTATCATCGATTTCCTAACGAAAGCTTGTTAGGAATAGTTTTTGTTTTAAAAACCATTAGACTTAACACATTAAAACTTAATGGCACAATTAACAGAATGCAATACACTCTTTCTAAAAATTTCCCATTAAATACAGGATCGAAAAACCACACCTACATAAAATAAAACAAGGAATAAAAAGAGAAGTAGGACAAGTTTTAATGAAGCTTCAATGCTCACCTGGAACTAGATATTTAGTATGTACAAGCGTTATCCTGATACAAGAGAATTCTAAGCAATAATTTTCCTCCACCTTAATCCAATCAGAAAGTTTAGTAATTAATGTTGCGTAATACTGATCCGTTATTGTGTGACCACGTTCCAGGTAATCGATCATTAGTACTTTCAGCACCTCAAAATTGATTATAATCTTGCCTGCACGAGTGGTTGATTCTAGACGACAAAATTGCACTTATTCAACCAATGAATTTATGATAACAAAGGCACTGTGGAAGATTTTTATGCGAAAATTTAAAAACTAAAATAGTTTCTAAAAGGGTTGATTTTTGAACTTCTACTCGCGCAATAACGTTCAGGAACCGCTTTCGTTGGTACCATACGAAAGTTCAAATAACTATGAATATAATCATTCCAAATGTGTTCTGTAATATACGCTGTCTCTGGTAAATATCTAGGTGTCACTCAAAGGTTTATTTTAATTAATCTACATTCCCTTGCAATCTTCGAGTAGATTCTCGATCATATATTACTTTTTTAAAAGTACGCTTCTGAGATGTATATCTAAATGTATATCTACTGGACGGATATGTTTGATTTAAACTATCCAAAATTGTCCAAGCTTAGGAGGAACTCCTGTATACCTTATGCACAGAACTGTAAAAAAACTAGCCTACAATTTACTACAATATATACGATAAAGTAAGTGTACTCTTATTACACAGGAATGGTGTAATAATAAAGAATGCATTTATTTTTTATTTATTAACAGCTAATAAATGTTTTATTTCGAACTCCACTATTGGACATACTACTGAAGCCTGGCTATTTAACAAACACCTTACTGTCTCTTCTACTTTAGACTTTTACGACAAAATAACTTTTTGAATGCACCATGTTCGTCTTGTAATATGTAAGTTGGTTAATATAACTCTGTGTATTTAAATATTTCATTAGACCAATTACGGAGTAACCTTTTTTGAACATATTCATATTTTTTACTTATATAATCGCCAACATGAATTTGCGACATTTTTGACTACCTAAATCGCCGGACATTACCGCATGGATTTCTTTTTCTGTGGTTATGCAATGGAACGAGTGAATTTGCTGAGACCTTTCAAAGACATTGATCACTTACAAAAAAACATAGCGGAAGCGATTGAAAGCATATACGAGGATAAAGTGAAAAGTTCTCGGTCTGACACAGAGATGGCGTTCCAATCAGAAAAAATTCGTGCTTCCCGCCTACGTGCGCATGTCATTAGTTCGTGTGACAAGTTTCAACTTGCTATCTCAAGCAGTTTGTTTACACGAATTTTTTCAAGCAGACGTCTTATGCGTAGATAAACTTGAATATCGTGCGGTCATAAAATTCTTCGTTTCGGACTGATTAACCGCTCAGGAAATTCATCCGAAGTTGACAAAAGTTTACGGAGACTCCGCCCCTTCCCTGTCAACCGTTAAAAAGTGGGCAGCTGAATTTAAACGTGGTCGCACGTCTCTCAAAGATGACCCACGTGAAGGACGATCAAAAAACAATCGAAAAAGTGCATGATATCGCGTTGGACGATAGGCGAGTGAAAGTGAAGGAGATAGCTGAGGCCGTAGGGATATCGGACGAAAGGGTGCGAAACATCTTACACAAAGAGTTAGGGATGCGGAAGCTCTGCGCAAGATGGGTGCCGCATTTGTTGATTGCCTATCAAAAGCAAATGCGAAAACGAGTTTCGCAGCAATGTTTAGCCCGGTTTAATAAGGATCCGAGCGATTTTGTGCGGCGATTTGTCACTATGGATGAGACATGGGTCCACCATTACACGCCAGAAACGAAACAGCAGTCGAAGCAGTGGGTGAAAGCCGGTTGTTCAGCGCCAAAGAAAGCGAAGTCGATCGCATCTCCCTGAAAGGTGATGGCCAGCGTGTTTTGGGATGCGAAAGGGATCTTGTTAAGAGATTACCTTAAAAAAAGCAGAACAATTACAAGCCAATATTACTCCACCCTTCTTGACCAGCTGCATGCCAAAATTCGCGAGAAGAGGCCTGGCTTAAAGAAGAAAAAAATCAACTTTCACCCAGACAACGCATCTGCACAAAAGGGTGCGTTGGCGATGGGAAAATTGACGGATTTGGGGTACGACTTGCTCGGCCATCTCCCCTATTACCCTGATTTGGCACCCTCAGACTTCTATCTGTTCCCAAACTTGAAGAAATTTGTTTCTGGGAAGCGCCTCATGTCCAATGAAGAAATTGAGGGGCCGTACACGAATATTTTCACAGCCTTCCAGACTCTCATTTCCGGGAAGGAATACTGATGTTGGAGAAACGCTGGACCAAGTGTGTTGAAGTTAAGCGGGATTATGTCGAAAAATAAAATCATTTTTTACTGAAAATTGCAGTCTTTCACTGTAGGCCGAGAACTTTTCACCTTACCCTTGTACGCAGGTTTAATAAGAAAAGTACAGAAACCTGGTATACGCCCAAAAAAATTGAACAAAATTTAAAAGTGTTGTTGCTTACAGAAACGGTCCGGGCTCTTCATCGAATAGATAGATAGCTGGCCAAAAAATTGTGTAAGCTGTAGTGCGTTCTAAACCTTTGACAATACCAGCAAAATAATAATTGGTTTCAAGTAGTTTAAATGTTCGCAAAGTAGAGCAATAATTGCGGTGTTCCAAACACTGGGAACCCTCAAAACGAAATATAGAAATTTTTAAGATGAGTTATATTTTCTAAGAGAAAATTAACCAATAGCTCCCTTTATATTTAATTCGTCGCATCCAGTGGTATTGGTTTTGACGCAGAATGATATTTGTATCTCAATTTCACTGATGTCATCGAGTTAAAAATCAACTTTTGCACTATCCTTATGTACCGTAAAAAGCCATCTTCCTGATACATTTATTTTCGTGATCTAATTTGTGAAGTATTCATTACTTTTGTTAATTTCGATACACGAGCTCAGATTAAACAAGAGGTTGAGATTTACGACGTTATTTTGCTACATATTCTTTGCAAAGATCTTTCCTAAATAGTTTGGAATAAGATTTGAAATTTAAAAATAGAAAATCTGAAAATGTGAACATTTGAAAGTTTGAAAATTAAACCTATTCAGTTAGTGAAACTTACCGAAAGCTAAGATAGAAAAATTATTTCATGTTGAAAACCCTACATAGTTTTAATCAATATAAAATTAACCTACTAATGTATCGCATTATGCATTCCCCTTTGATTCTATGTTACTTCGGAACTATTAAAAGTAATCTAATAATAGAACAACTTAATGTAATAATGTGAATAAGTAGAGTTTGTACTTCCGTCATATCAAGGAGGGCTCAAGAGAATAAAAAGGTTACTCATTCATTTTAAATTCATCACGCCTTCACTCTGTGATGCATGGACTAAATTTGTGCAAACCACATGGACATAAAATTATAGACAAACAATGCGAGCTTTGAACCGAAACACATCTCTTAAATGACCAATAACACTAATAAGTTAGGATATACTTGAAGTAGTTACAGTGATTTATTTGTTTTGAACCTAAATGTAGGGAAAAGTATAAGAAGTTATGTAGCTCCAAACTGATAAGCAGTACATTTCATCGGCATACACCAATGTACTTGTTAGTATTGAATTTTTGCTGAATAGATAAATACACAAAAATAGAGAATGTTCTGCTAAATTACTTATGAAGTTATTGGAGCACACAGTCTATGATACTCGTCCCAAGTAATTAAGCTAATTAAGCAATTGTTGATTTAGGTTGTCTTAGCTATAAACATCTGGGATGAATTAAATATCATAATTAAAGACCCAGTACACTTACAGTATTAATTTTATGTGAAAATTGGAAGAATAACAATCTAGTGTAAAATCATGCAAATTTCGAAATGTTCAAATAGTCAGATCTTCAAAATTTTCAAATTACACATCTAATTCCAAACTATTCTGGAAAAATCATGGCAAATTATAACAAGATAACGTAGCAGGTCTCAACTTTCGTCCGGTCTAGCTATTGTTGTAAAAATTAACAAAATTAATGAATGATTAATAAACTTGATTATAAGAGTGGATGTAAGAGAAAGGACTTGATTTTTTTTGTACAAATAGTTTAAAAGCTTCTGTAGAAATCGATTCTCAATTCAAGATAGTCTGTGAAATTAAGATTCAAAAATTATAACTTCCATCAAATCACTGCGAATGGAAGCGATGAATTAAATATAAATGTAATCAAGCTCTATGCATATCGTTTCTTTTAGACACTACGAGCAGCGTTCAAATTTAACTTATAATTTGAACTTAGCGCTAAATGTAGGAAACAAAAGGCGGGGTTGGTAGCACTCCTGGACGAACAGAATCAAGTTTTGGCATAATTTAACCATTCAGTGTTCAGCTACTTCTAGTGTGACTAAAAAATAAGCATAATTCAACGTGAAACAACATATTACTATAAAATTTTTAATGAAAGTAAACATGAAACCGACAGAAGTTTGTACAAGACTTAGGAACCAATTTAATGAATATTCTTTTTTTAATTTCATGTAACATAATCTTTATGGAGTGCCGATTTTAAATTTTTTTTCTCTTAATGTATTTGGTTAAGGACAAATTTTTACTTACGATATTGCATTTTATTGTACTATCTTACATCTAGCTGGAATGATGGATTAGTTGTGCTGTTCTAGTGGCAACTTACTTAAGTATAGTACTTTACAGAAGCTCGCCTAACTTAATCTAAAAGCATCTTCTTCAGTCTTCTGTACTTCGTGGGTGTGATTTCGTCATAGTCTACGTCGGTCCTGATGAGCGGGTTACCGTGTTGGGCCATTCCATCAAAGATCTTCGTTGCGGTTGTCCTGATGTTGTCTTCAATTATTGGGATGTTCCCGCCGATGTGGATCTGGTCGTTCCTCATGTATAGTGGTGCGTCGAGTGCCATTCAGAAGTTCTTATTTTAGGTTACTTGTAGCTTCTTGATATGGGATTTAGCAGCTAGCCCCACGCTGCCGAAACGTAGGTTAGAGTTGGACGGATGAATATCTTGTAGAACCGAATCTTGTTGTGAATATTGAATGGCCTTGTCCTGTTCAGTATTGGGTAGAAGCCAGATGTGGTTGCTATGGCTCGTGCAGTGTTGTGGTCGGTGTAAGCCCTCCAGGTCAGCTTCTTGTCGACGATTATCCTTAGGTACTTGACTTTTTTCTTTCACGGGATGTTGCCGTCGAAGATCACTATGTCCTTGTCTGGGTGTCAAAGTCTCTTTGTCAGGAAGACGGCGCGGATTCTTTCCGGGTTGACGTGGATAGACATCTCTGGAACCATTCCTACAGGATGATAACGATTTCCTGAAGTCTTCTTGTCACTAATCAAGAAGCTAGTGATTTGGTGGCTACATCAGTGTCGTTGGCGACGAGAGACAGACGGGTGTCTTCAGTCTGCCGTACATGGCAAGTAAACTGCGAGTAGAGCATCCGTGAGGGAGGAGAGCCCTGGAGTAATTCGACTTCCATCTGTCGCGTGGCTAATCGAATGTTGCCTATCTTCGTCTGGAACCGGTGCTGGTTCAAGAACGATATAAGGAGTCGCACCAGTCAGATGAAGAATCTTTCAAAGACGACTGGGAACATACAAAAGGTAAGCCGCATTCTCTCAGACAGATACGTTTATTGTACGCGTTCTGTGTTGTAGGTATTCAAATTATGATGCCAATAGATCCAATAAAACCAATTAGAGCATGCGGTTTATCGGTGCGGTACCACGTGCACAAGTTTTACCTTACTTTAAATTAGACACTTTCAGATTAATGCGCGCAGAAAAAGTACCGATGCGGCCTGCAAAAACCGCACGCACAGTGCGGCTGGCGATCAGAAATCGGACGGTTTTAATACCGCACGGAATTTGAATGACTATAGAGGTAAATGGGTGCCTTCACACTTGTCGCTATACGGCGACGGTTTTAGACGCACAAGGTTGCCATATAGATGTACTTAATGATTAGCAGTGTAAGCAATGTTAAGGATGCGATACAATTATGAAATAATTGACCCGATAGAATTTTATTAACGAATGCACTCAATATTTTCAATGCTTAATTTCACGTTTTTTTCCTTCAACAGTGCTTTAATGTTTAAATAATTACACTTCTTCTCTTCATACCTAATAAACTTACTACTACGTACGCAATCTGTCATTTCGAACTACAAGCCTGAACGATATTTCTAGATGTGAAAGCAACATCCGGTTTGCCGGACAGTTTATCGCATGCGGTAAATCGTGTCAGGCGGCTCCGTGGTGTAGTTGGTATGCGTGTAATTACTATGCCCAAGGTCCCGGGTTCAAATTCAGTCATGGTCCGCTTGAAAAATGTCAGTCGAGCATTTTTCACATAAACACGTCCTCGTTCGGATGAGAGGTAAAATGGAGGTCCCGTGTGTGAGTGTTGTCACGCACATTAAAGATCCCTACCTTGCTTGCAACAGTAAGAGTTCGACAAAATTCAAAATTTCCAGGTACAAAAAACTCGCTTCCTGGCCAATGTAGTACCTTCGGGTGGAGCATTGGAAAATCAAAATGCAAGTAAATCGTGTCCAACCGCATAGTGTGAAAACGCCCTTGTAGTCCAATTAATTCACAATTACAAGCATTGAATAGATAAGAAATATAAAAGCATTAAATTCGATACTGATTATCCATTTTATCTTTACGGGATCTTATCACGAAGATTGCACCATGTGTCGTAGTATAGAAAGGTTCTTATAAAAGATTCATCGGATTTTAATCTATATTTCAGAAAGTAATACACATAAAGTAAGGAATCCTACATGAAAATAAATATCAACTGTCCAAGCTTTAGGTTAGTCACTGTGGTTTAAAGTGGTTGCCGACAGGTAACAGCAGAAGCTCATTTTCCAAAATGGTTTCTATGCAAGAGAAATCATTCTATGTTTTAGAGAATGCAAAATGTTTATGTGTTGTTACCGTGCAGAGTTTGTTTTAGAGATAGTTTCAATACGGGAACATGAGCGTACTTCCCCTAAACTTAATGTTTTAGGCGCAATTTCTAAAACATAGGTGTACGGACAGCTTTTGTTTATGGAAAAGACAGTGATGAGTGTATCGTACCTTGATATGATGCACTTGTGGTTGTTTCCACAATTGAAACAAAGCTCCAATAACTCCGCTTGACTGACATGCTGAAGTACGAAGTTACCTGAACGAAGAACTCCCGCGGCGCTGGATCGGTCGATGTGTAGATGAAGAATTAGCGCTCGTTGCATGGCCTCCTCTCCTGATCTGTCTATGGTGCATTAAAGACTGTGTTTACGTGCCACCACACCCAGCAACTTTGGTTGAGCTACAGGAACATACTATAGCTGCATTTATAACGATCAGTAAGGACATGTTAACGAATGTGGTTGAACTTGACTACCGCATAGATATGTGTCGTGTACGAAAGGAACCCATTTAGATCTACGACTAAAACTTGGACAGTTTATGTTTATTTTCATGTGTCATTTATTATTTTATGTGTACTACTTTTTGAAATACAGATTTTAAAATCCGATGAATCTTTTATAATGTCCTGCATTTATTTAACCGTTAAATTGCACCATAAAAGTATAACAAGGCAAAAACATAATTTGACACTAACCCGCATGGTGCCGATAAATATCATGTCAAATTGAATTGCAGGTGCGAGAATAGTTTACCATTTCTAACTTCAATTGTTATTAGAAATTAGTTCTCATATATACATACGCACTTGTATTTTATTTGTTTGTCCAAAAATCATTAGTTCTAGGGGAAAATGTCAGGATTGAAAAGTTACTAAATTAAACAGAAATTTAAAAAAATGTTTGTGGTTTACAATATTCTGGTATAAATAAAATAATAGTTGTTAATTTCCCCTGTAATAACTCAAATACCTATAATTATTTTTCTTAATCTTTTTTGGAAATTAAATCACTAATAGTTTTTAAAATCATCTTTATTTACGTTTCGATCATTGACCTAGGATCGTTGTCAAAATAATAAAAATTTCAAGTTTGACATTTATGACGTAAATTGAAGGTGACTTTGATTTAGTGATGTTTGATATTGTTGTGTACCCTTGGGGGTGTAATCCCTACCTTTTATGGGCACCCTTATACCTTAATTCTCTAAGAAACTCATAGCTTGGCCTCGGGGGTTGGTTGCGACAGGTGGGTACCAACGCGTCTATTAGACCGCGGGATCGATGCTCTCACTCATACTACAATTCTTTTAAAGAATGGAAGAACACATTTCAGGAGTGTAAGCGTATAATGTTGGTTAGTTGCGTTTACAGTACATCATTTATAATTCTACAGTTTCCTATCTTAAGCGGTTAGTAAAAATTGAACGAACTTACATGTTTGTTAATTTTGGTATTAATTAGGACAGGACGGCTGACCAACTTAGCGGCGGCTGTGGGCTCCGCGGACTTCTCAATTAAAACCTTCTGGTTAGGTAGACGGTCGTGGGTGGACACTGTCTCCAGGTTGAGCACTGAACTAGAACTCCCTTCGTGACCTTGTCCTCCTGGTTTTATTACTTCAGGCGGACGCATCGACACTAATCACGGGTTTCTCAGGACTGCAAGGACTGATTACTCAACGGAATTTCGGTTCTTGAGGTTAGCCGCGTTGACTGTGTATTTACGTCAACTTTCCTTGTAATGCGGAATTTGATAAGCAGTTTGTTGTTCAACTTCCTTGAGAATGAGATTGGCACACTGTGTGTGACCGAATGATTAAGAATGACATCAGACTCTGATTAATTTTACTTGTAATTAAACTCCGAGAAATAATTATGGGTTCTTTTAAATTTATGATACAATTTTGCAATTTACCCTTTTGGGAATATAACATTACTCTCCTCCCAGAAAAATGTGGTCCCTCACATTTGGAGTAAATCGAGAGAGAAAAGAAAGAGAGAAAAAAATATCTAGTATAGGTAGAATATGTTGACCATAAACATGTAAGTTCAATCATTGAGGTAATACTGTTGTAGGTTAGTCCATAATATGTACAACTCTAAATTATCCCTTCCTTATATAAAACTAAGTATAATTAACAATATTTAAAATTGAATTTCCTAATACATTCTGTCTGTATCTACCTCTAATTGCTATTACTTTCCGAACTAATTTCAAATTACATAATGATTATTAAATCTCTTTATCCTATAAAGTGTATACTTCCCTGAGAATTAATTATTAATACCTTCTAAAGTTCCCTATTCTAAATAATTCCAACTTAAACTACAGTAAAGCTTAAGTTACACAAAAAAAATTTTTAAACATGAATACAATCTTATAACGTTTTTGACATGTGTTGGAGGTCACAAAATTGGTTTGTCACTTAAATGTTCTGATAGACACTGTTTGCACCATAATAAAAAGTTCGTCGTAGCACTCTATTGGGATTGTTGTCTTGGATTGTATGGTAAGTGGGGACGTCTGGAAAATTGAATGTAGTTTGATTGAGCCAATGTGGTTGGAACTTGACTCGTTGATGCAATTGGCTCCGGTAACTCATACTCTGATTCTTCTTGTATTGTAGGAATATCTACCGTCGGGGAAACCCTTTCCATTGGTCTCGATTCCATTGGAATAGGTGGCAATAGTGATGCGAATCCCGAACGTGGTCTCGTAAATGTTTGTTGACCCGCTCGGTTTACTGCCGAAAGTGGAATACTGCTTGAAAGTTTCCGAAGTCGATGAAATAGAAAACTAGTGTTCCAATTATTACTACTAGTAGTACAGAGAAAAGGCGAATATATAATGCAATAAGTTGTCGTTGTTTGAGGCTGCATGAGTGTTTAACCATTGTTCATTCCAGCAATCTTCTAATTGGTCGAACTGGATCTGTAAGTCACCACTTTTTGGAATTGATAGTGTTTGAAATTTGGACCATTGTACAGGTAATAGTGTGGTTACGTATGGTTCTACTCTTGTTAGACAAGCTACTTCATCTGCGCGTATCTTGAGTTGTTGGCCTACAATTACACAGTTACAAGGTAATTGTATCCATATGGCTCCAATTCTCGTCATATTCGGTAGTGGAAATTTGTTACCATCACAATGAAAATATGTAGTTGGATGTGGGTGTGTTACGATAAAGTGATTTGCATCTATTTGTGTTATAAATTCAGTCTCGGTTCCTGTTTCACTACATTCGAAAGGACATGCTGTGGATAGTTGTTCCCCAGTGCTCTCCATCAACAAGCGTTTAGCACATGCTGTTGTGAGAACATTATTGTCATACAATTGGTTTAGAAAACATAATTTTTCTTTGAATGGGTTGCACTGCGGTGTCAAAAGAGTTTTTGTTGCAGTGTTTTGTTGTACGAATGCTATGTCTACTGCTGGTATTGCCACTGTGCACGTATGTTGCATCCAAGCAAAGGCGGATTGATTAGTCGGCTTAGGACTAATCCCATATACTTATGTCGTATTAATGGAACATGTATCCCAATAAGAATTATTTGTTGTGACTCACACATTCTACCAGGGTAATGTATAATAACTGGATGTTGATCCTAATGAAAAATTAAATTCAGTATAACTTAGTTTCTTTTTTAGCTTAATCAATGAGTTTGCAAGTAACTCCATTGGTATAATATCTAAATGTAATTTCTTATTTTGGCACATTTCAGTCAGCGAACGTTGCCATTCATAAAACGAAATCCACTCTGACCAAAGTATAGGTAAGAGTGTTGAATCGTTACAAACATTATTTAATACCGTAACATTCGGTAATGGTTTAGAATAAAAGATTTCGGAAATTTCAATGTTTCGTAAATACGATATTTTTTGTGCTAGTGCTTCAATTTCATACGGACTTGCAAATAATCTATGAATATGATTCCTTGTAACGTATTGAAAATCATAAAGTGCACCGTCATCCGAAAGTATGTTATCGTCGACTGATATGTGCTCTGGGTTAGTGAGTTTACTTAATTCTAAATAAGTAGAAAAATTATTAAATAGTTTGCAAATGTTGGGGTTATTTTGAAGTGCTTAAGTGTACAGCAATGGCTTGAAAAAGCATTCAAAGGCTGTCGATATATCAATAATATCTGTCGTGAACCTTGGTAAAGGTTACATTCGGCAGTCGTTGAATGTATAGGCCTGGCGTTATGTAAATGCTCAGGACTATTGTCCAAGTTAAACAACAAATGCTTGTAGATAGCATGTTTACTTATTTCATAAAAAAATTAATCTTTTTCTTTCTAAATCTTTTCCACTATTAAATTCCTGCCTGTTAGCTTTTAGCCTCTAACATAAAATCATTCGTTTTCAATAAATAAAATAACGTTCCTTTAACCTTTGTATCCTATCCTTATTCTATTATCTACTTTCTTTTTCTTTATATTTAATTACAAAAATATTGTGACAATTAACTGTGTCCTTTTCTATCTTTTAACAATTATTCTGTTTTCTCACTACTATCAGCCATAGTATATTTTTCTGTGCTGCTTTTAATCTATTCGTATAAAATTTTTAACTTTCCTTGGATCTCAGTAATCCCTAAACTGAATTCTATATCTTAAAGTTTATGATACACCTGAATTTCACTCAAATTAATCCTTACTGATATCTTAATCTGTTTGTTGCCTATTTTAGACTGTACATCTTACCAAATCGCCTCGTGTGATATCTTAGCAATATATATCACTATCGAGTGAAAAACGACGTCTAGTTTTAACTTTTTTTTGAAGTCTCTACTGGTAGTGTGTTCCCTACTATTGATAATCTAAAATTTTGAATGCTAGCTCCTAATGAAACAATAAGTGTAAGACTACTCCTGGATAACTCCAAAAAATCGATAAGCAAAATGTATTGGTCCTAGGTTCAACTAGAATTAAAATATCGAAGTCTCTGTTCGTTAAAAATTAGAACAGCTCTACTATAAATTGTGCATCTTTTCTTATTTTTGAATTTATCAACCTTACCCTTACAAAAAAAAAATTATGAATCAAATTTGCTTACCTCTAGGCATTAATGTATACCTATTAATGCTTTTCCAACGTTGTACCTCGTCCTGGAATGACTGTGACGGTGATGCTACTCGAACCTGTTGGTTGACACGTTATCTCTTCGTCATCGGTACTTGTGGCTTTTTCTTGTACCTTTTCCTTGGTATCTGCTGATTTAAAGCGAATGCTAGCCTCTGGCCTCTTTCTGCAGTTCGATATAATTCCCATACACACTTTTATACAGATAATAATTGTTATGCTCACAACAACTATAGTAAATAATGCAAAGAAGACTATAATGCAGATGTATATTTCTTCGTGTGAATTAATTTGATTTGTGGGCTCGGCTCGTGCCCAATTTGCCATCGCTAAGGGTTAGGTATCCCGTAATAGTAAATAAAAATGACTATAGAAAGTATAACGTTCCATACTAAATAAATGTTGTCGCTGTGCGGCGCGTACAAGTCTGCGTAATTTTTGTGAAGTAAATCTTCTAGGTTCTGTTCAATTTTTGAGATTGTCGAAGATGAGCTTAAATTCAAGTGTGGAATAACCGATGTCCAATTCGGGTTTAAACATTCCGTGAAATTACCGAAAGTTAACTCCGAACGTGAAAAATGAATGAAAAACGTCTTTAAGTTTGTCCATATTGCCGGTAGGATATGGGTTGCCTTAAATGTTTCTGAATTTACACTGCCGCAAGGAAAACGTGGTGAAATTATTTCATTATCGTTTAAATAAAGAGAACAGTTACATGGCAGATACAATTGTAATGCTCCTGGGTGATCATAAATAGTCTTGTCGAGGACAGACGATTGGTGTGAACAACTTACACGTAACTCTTTTTTGGGATGAGTTATCATAAATAGGTCGTCTTGGATTTCCGAAATTATTAATGTTGTTGCACTTCGGCAATGAAACGAGCAATGATCTGCAAGTTCTTGCACTGTTCCTCCTAATAAACATTTTGTGTGCACACAAGTGCCCTTGTGTCTCATCCGATGCAAAACGCGGTATAAAACAAAGCTTATCCCAATATGGATTGCAGTGTTTTAATGAAGTACCTGAAATGGGTCTTAAGATAGATGGTTGATTATTATCGTTGCGGTCTACTACTGCCAAATAAAGTGTATCATGTGCTACAAAGCACGTGTCATTATGCCATGCAAAGGGTGTTGTGATGAGTTCATATAATTTCCAGTGTCTGTTCTGCTTTATAATGGGTATTCTGACTTGAATATATAAGTAATTTTCCGAAAATGTGCAGTCTGCTATCTGCAATTTGTAATATTGTGAGATACTGTCAATAGAAATAGCTAACTCGTGATTATCTTTTGCTAGTTCTGTTATTAATTCCAAAAGATCCTGTCGTAAAATTTGTGGTGTTACCACTGAAGATGGAATTTTATGGTCTCGGCATGCGGAAATAAGTTCAATTTCGTTTACCTGTCTTTCGAAATTAATTAACCTTATCAAGGTAGTGTAAATATGGAACATGGCTCTTTCAATTTTGAAATCTGTTTCTGAAACCGTGCGATCTATAGTATTTCGCAAATTACTATCAAATTCTATTAAATTATTTATTTTTCGTCTAGTTTCTAAAATATTATCCGAAATCTGTTTTTGAAAAGATTCAAAATTTTGAGATGTACTCGCGATTTCCCTAAGGTTTTGTCTGAGCCCTGAATCAATGCGAGAAAGAAGTACTTCGAGTTCGTGTTGGTCGTACTCCAAAGCGTTTATTTGTCTTTGCGTTGCTACTGAACAACAAAAAGAAAAAATTTCCCCTATAAAATCTATTCCCCGTTTGGGTCTTCTACGATTCGCTTCGTTTATCTGTGTTTCTTGAGTTATATCTTTGAACATGGAGGTATTGGTCCAATATTTCGGATGGATAGCTTGTGATAGGCTATCTAACTCTTTATCAAATTGCCTCCTAATTCTGATAAATGTCTGTCCATTGTACAAATGTGTGTTAATCCCGATTTACACAAATGGTCCTTGTTATATTGGGGAATGGTGTGGATACTATTTGTGTTTATCTCCATTTTGTATCTTGATGGTATAGTTGCGTCGTAAACAATAACGTCAGGTAGTGTTTTCCAAAAAACTCCGTTAGAAATTCGAACAGCTAGTTCTGCTTGCAGTGATTGAACGTAAATGATAGCAATAATTAACATTGCATAGGCCCTGTAAGAGATGAATTGTGCTATACATTTGTACGTGTGTTTATGTTTCGTGAAAGTTTATAATGAGCTTTATGATGTTTTATCCTCCAGAGTTGCGGTTTAAATATTATACTTTAACACTTTAAGTGTGTGATACACATTATTCTTTTGTCCAAAAATTAAAAATTTGCTGCTATTTTCCCGTTTAAAATCATGCGATGGTTTTTTTTTTTTCTATTTACGTATACCTTGTATAACTTACCAAAAATGTGTACGCATTTTAGCGAAATTGTACCTGATAATTGTTTACACCTAAAATTCTGTTTCTTGATCATTAACCTACGAAAGTTTTAATTTAGACAACAAGGTTGTGCTTCGCTTAGTCCACGTATCAACACTCATAATTCGAACTGATTAGTCAAATTAATTAATAACCAAAATTCTCGTATTCGCTATATTTTTCTTCATTTTCGGTGTCTGTTTCACCCTTGCTACTCAATGTTTGTTCTGGTCGCGTCCATGGGTCTCTATAAGGTAACATACGACTTATATGTATCACTTCCTGTTTTGGACCTCTTTGAATTACGTAATTGACGTCTCCTTTTTTCTCAACTATAGTATAAGGTCCATAGTATTTGAGTAATAGTTTGTCCGATTTTCCCACAAAACGTCGAGGAACGAAGATTCGTACTCGATCTCCTATCTGAAATGTTAATGGTCGATGCTTCTCATCGTATCTAATTTTTGATTTTTGTTGACTTTTTTGAATATTCTGAATTGCTAAACTTCTAATATATAAAGCCCTTTCGCGTACTTGTTGTATATCTTCCACTGTCACTTCTTGTTTTAAACATGCCTCGGTTGGAAGGATAGCTTCCCTTGCATAAACTAAATTAAACGGTGAAAATTTAGTTGTGCTTTGTGTTGCTGTATTATGAGCGAATGTTACATGCGATACAAACTGGCACCAATTTTTGATCCGTGTCTATTACCATTGATAGCATATCAGCTAAAGTTTTGTTGAATCTTTCCGTTAAGCCGTTTGTGGCGGGATAGTATGATGAAGTGTATTCGCTTCGTACTCCCATGATTTTTAAGAGTTGTAATACCATTTCTGAACGAAAAACTTGTCCTCGGTCACTTAAAATTATTCGAGGAGAACCATGTCTTAGTATTATTCGATCTAAAAGAAAATTCGCTACGTGCTCTGCTTTACCATTCGGTAAGGCACCTGCTTCTACATATCTCGTTGCATAGCACGTTGCTACTACAATCATTGTATTGCCTCTATTGGACTTTCTAAATGGTCCCAAAAGATCAATTCCAATACGATCAAAAGGTTGAGAAACCGGAATACTCTGCAACTGTCCTGCCGGCTTCAAATGTGAATGTCCTTTTCTTGCTTGGCAGTCCACGCAACCAGCTACATATTTTTTTATGTCCTTTAACATCAAATCCCAATAAAATCGATTTTTGATTTTGTTATAAGTTTTTATAAAACCTAAATGCCCTGAAATAGGGTCGCTATGGTGTGAATATAAAATTTCTCCAATAAGTGAATTTGGAATTACCAGTAAGTTCATGTGTCCCAACGGTTTAAGATTCCTTCGATACAGAACGTTATCTGTAATTATATAATTACGTGCGTGTTTGTTTTCAGCGATTGTTCCCTCCTCTGGGTTTAGAATTACGTGAATTATCCTTTTAAGTCTCTCATCTTTGTTCTGCTCAGCTTGTATGTCCGTAGTCGTTAGTAGAAAGGTTGGTAATTCCAATGTTTGTTCTTCGTCTTTTTTCCGTAGCTTGAAACACTGGGTTTCGTGATAAACAATCTACATCACGATGAGCTGTTCCACTAATATGTTGTATCGTACAATCAAATTCTGAGAGTTTCAATGCCCAACGAGCAAGTCTACCTGATGGATTTTTTTACCGTTTTTAATGAACAAATGGCGCTATGGTCAGTTTTTATATTGATGGGTCTACCCCAAATAAGTGGTCTTAAGTAAGTTAAACTCCAAATGATTGCTAAGGTCTCTAGTTCCGTAATTGTGTAATTCGTTTCCGCTTTCGTTATACTTCGTGAAATGTATGCCACTGGGTGCATTTGTCCCTCTTGTTTTTGTAATAAAATACCTGCTAATCCAATTTTTGAAGCATCTGTACGTAATTCTTTTCAGCATCTGGGTCAAAATGTGTTAATACCGGTGCTGTCAGTAATTTATGTTTCAAGTTTTCAAATGCGTCTTGATGTTCTTTCGTCCAAACAAATTTTAAATCCTTTTGAGCAATTGGTTTAAGGGATACGCTATTATTGAGAAATTCTCAATAAACTTCCTATAATAATTTGCTAACCCTAAAAAACTTTGTAACTTTTTAACAGTTTTTGGGCAAGGAAAGTCCCGTATTGCTTGTAGTTTACTTTCGTCAGGTCTAAGTCCTGTGTTCGACACTATATGCCCTAACATAGGTATTTCGAATTTGGCGAACTCGCACTTTGAAGGTTTCAGCGTTAACCCCGCTGAGCGTAATCGTACAAATGCATGACGTAATCGTTTTAAATGTCCGTCAAAAGTTTCACTAAAATATACACGTCATCTAAAATATTAATAATTCCTTCCATTTAAGATTTGCAAAACTATATCCGCTAAATGTGAGAATGTAGACGGTCCTCCTGTTAGTCCAAATGGTAACCTATGAAACTCGTAAAGCCCATCTGGTCCTATAAATGCTGTTTTAGGTTTACTTTCCTCGTTCAATGATACCTGATAATACCCGCTTAACATATCTATACTTGAAAAGTATTTCGAATTTTTTAGATATAAGAACATGTCGTCTATTCTTGGTAAAGGGTAAGAAGATTTTCGAGTGACTGCGTTAAGTTTTCTGTAATCTACACAAAACCTATAAGTGTTGTTTTTCTTTTTTACTAACACAATTGGACTAGCCCAGGGCGAATGTGATGGTCGAATTATTCCATTGTCGAGCATTTCCTTAACTTGTCCCTGAATAATGTCCCGTTCCTTCTGTGATACCCTATATGGTCTACTTTTTATTGGACTCGCGTCTCCAGTTTCTATCGTATGTTGTACTAAATCCGTGTGTCCCAGTCTATCTGAGGTTTCACTAAAAATGTCACTAAACTCGTTCAAAAGTTGTGAAAGTTTCTGTCCTTGTAATACTGTCAATTCGTTGTTTATAACAAAATTAAAATTTTTTTCTAGTTTTAATGGTTTTGTTACCATTGTTGCTACTAGCGCCTTATCTTTTTTCGCTATGATAGTACCAACTGTCGAATTTTTCATTAATTTAACCTTTTCGTGTACCTTTGAAATCATGTTCACTTTCACAGAAGTTTCGTCCTTATATGGACTTCGTGTCACTACTAATGTACGTTCACTTAACAATTTATCACTAGGTAAAAAAATTAATGACTCAGGCAACTTCTTACAATCAACTTCTAAAGAGTACTCTTTATCCCTTTCTAAAATAACATCCTGCTTTAGCTGAACTTTTTCAGGTTTAACTTTTTCCGATTTCCGAATTTCTGTATTCTGATTACTACTTATCAAATAATTATTAAACAATTGTTGCTTTGATGTACCTTCTAACGCTAGTTGACACTCCCCGTGTTTAAAATTTGTAAAAGTTATTGTTCGTTCCTAAAATTAATAATTGCTCCCTTATCTACCATATACTTTAACCCTATAATCAACGCTACTGGTAACTCATGTATCACCAGGGTTGGAATACTCGTCAGCCGTCCTCCTAAAATAATATCTAAATTTGCCCTACCTAAAATTGGTATGTTCACGTTGTTTGCTGTTTTAACCCTAATTTTGTGTTTCTTAATAATAAAACCTCTCGAAAAATTTCCTCGATGCTACGTTAAAGTATGACCCTGTGTCAAATAAAATTTGGATGGGGCAATTCTTATATACCGCTCTAACCGTGTACAAATTTTGTGTGTTTCCGTTCAAAAATATATTAGCGATTTTTTCCTTATTTTCTGTTATTGCATTTTTATAATTGCGATTTATAGTTCTACTTTTATCTGAAAATTGTTTTGAGTAATTGTTACTGATCACTTTCTTATTTTGAAAATGGTATACCCATTCGTCCTATTGCGTTTGGCATAATCTGCTCTTAATTTCCTACCTTCTCTTTCTTTGTACCCGTATTTGTAACTTCTGTCGTACCCAAATCGATTTCCTTTAAACTTATTATTATTCAAAAAATTTTTCTTGTCGTATGCCTTATAATTACAAAATTCATTATTATAGCGGACTTGTGGTTTAAAATTTATGCTTTTTCCGCAAGCCCGTCGATGCGAAAATTTTCGTCTCTTCTATTGTCGTCTTGTCGAGTTAGACTGCGACTCGTATCGCGTTTTTGGAATGCTACCCTACGTGTCGGGGTTAGACTTCGTCGTGTTTCCCGTTCCTTAAATGCCTCATTGCCTCTCGTACTAAAAACATTTCTACGCTGCGTATTAAAATAATTTCCGTTTCTACATGACGCTGCATAATGCCCGAAACGGTTGCAATTATAACACCTAGGTCTAGCGTTCACTGATCTTCGGTTATAATAATTTCCGCGTTGGTTGTTACGAAATTGCGCCCCTGACTGTCTATTTCTTCCTGTATCTAGATTCCTCCACGGATTATTATTATTATTATTATTGTTGTACTTTCTGGCGTTTGGAAAATTCTTCGAGTAATTTCCGTTGTTTGTTTGCGATATTGTTAGCAGCTCCGTTTGGCGTACTAAATTCTCTTGAACCGAATTATACTGTAATTCTGACAAACTGAAGGCTATGTCTTTTAAAGATTCTTCCGTTATATCTCTATTTGTTGACAACAAGATAAAACTATTTCGTAAATTACTCAATAATCCCGTTTCGAAATACTCTTTAGCTCTGAAATTTCAATCGTCGGGGTTGTCTCGGTTGCTAGATTTTGTAATTCGTAAAAATAACTTATCGCCGATTCGTTTTGTAGTTGCTTGCGATTCCGTAAACGATTTCTAATTTGTTTATTTATATTCGGCCCTTCGTAAAATTTTAAAAAACTTTCCTTTACATCCGACCATGATTTGTGTTTATTCTCAGAATCATTTAGAAATTTATCGTACCAACTTTGCGCACTGCCGCGTAAAAACGTGAAAAATATTGCATTTTGTGTTTTGACTCACGCGTTTGCTTTCCCGGAATCTTCAAAATTCCTTATAAATTCTGAACAACTAGTTTTACCCGGAATAAAGCTAATCGGATTGACATAACTAGGGGTCAGTGGAGATACCTTTAAATTTTGCACAAATTCTACTGTATCGTTTGCCATCGTGTGTCTATAATTATCCACTTTCGAAACGTCTTCGTTTAACGAATGTACTCCCGAATCTATTGACTTTAAATTAATAACTAATTTTGCGTATTTGGGAAAAGAAATTGCTGTGAATCCGTTTTATTCGGTGATTTCTGCACTGCAGGCGACGCTGAAATTACTTCCGGTTCAATAATGCTAAGCGACGGGTTCCTACTTTTACTCCTTAATATATGTTGGTGTACCGGGGTTGAGGATTTTTTGTCCATGTACCTTTACTGTGAATAGCTTACCAACAGTATGACATACTGTTCGAAATTTAACAAAGTTTCTACTGCCTCTTCTACTATCATTGAAAAATCAGCACTAAATGTATTATTAATACCAGTTTCCTCTATCCGTGTTAGATACCACCGTTCTAGGCCCCTCAATAATAATTTCGCAAACTGCGGTAAATATTGGTCTAATTGCCATTCATTTTCGTAAGCGTAATCTAATACTATTGGAATTATGTGATCGAACCTTGTATTTCTTGAACTATTATTAGCAACACCGGAATCGGTTATATCGTTTGTTGACCTACTCATTAGAATGTATTTCCTAGTCGCGGTCGACCTTGATTTATATAACGCAAATAAAATTTGCCTAATGCGAGTTGTAATATAATTAATGTATTTTAACTTTCAATACTGAAAAGCTTTTCTCTTTCCGTAACGTGTTATTGTCATTATTTGTTTATTTTGCGTAAGTACGGCGTTTCTCCATCATCTGTTTCGCGTAAGCACGGCGTTCCTCCACCATCTGTTGTGTACCCTTGGGGGTGTAATCCCTACCTTTTATGGGCACCCTTATACCTTAATTCTCTAAGAAACTCATAGCTTGGCCTCGGGGGTTGGTTGCGACAGGTGGGTACCAACGCGTCTATTAGACCGCAGGATCGATGCTCTCACTCATACTACAATTCTTTTAAAGAATGGAAGAACACATTTCAGGAGTGTAAGCGTATAATGTTGGTTAGTTGCGTTTACAGTACATCATTTATAATTCTACAGTTTCCTATCTTAAGCGGTTAGTAAAAAATTGAACGAACTTACATGTTTGTTAATTTTGGTATTAATTAGGACGGGACGGCTGACCAACTTAGCGGCGGCTGTGGGCTCCGCGGACTTCTCAATTAAAACCTTCTGGTTAGGTAGACGGTCGTGGGTGGACACTGTCTCCAGGTTGAGCACTGAACTAGAACTCCCCTTCGTGACCTTGTCCTCCTGGTTTTATTACTTCAGGCGGACGCATCGACACTAATCACGGGTTTCTCAGGACTGCAAGGACTGATTACTCAACGGAATTTCGGTTCTTGAGGTTAGCCGCGTTGACTGTGTATTTACGTCAACTTTCCTTGTAATGCGGAATTTGATAAGCAGTTTGTTGTTCAACTTCCTTGAGAATGAGATTGGCACACTGTGTGTGACCGAATGATTAAGAATGACATCAGACTCTGATTAATTTTACTTGTAATTAAACTCCGAGAAATAATTATGGGTTCTTTTAAATTTATGATACAATTTTGCAATTTACCCTTTTGGGAATATAACAATATATTTGGTTTGAGTACATTATGTGAAAATTTTAAAGTTTAAAAGAATGATAGTCTTCAATTTGTGTTGCGTCCTACGAACGACTTTTTAGGTAGCCAATACGCTTAACGTGAAATTAGCTGATTAATTTTTATTGGTGAATTTTATATAAATTCAATAATTTGAGGATTGGAAAACATTTTTTAACATGTTTCTATTTATACGGTTGAGAGGATGGTTATTAAAGAAGTGTGTGATTATGTTACCATAAGGCTTAAGCAGAGGGGGCTGCTAATATGCCTATTGTTATGTCGTTAGTTGTAGTATGTATAAATAGAAATCATGTATGTAAGCTGTATTTCATGTTAATATCGCAAGGAAAACCCAAGAAAAACTTGCAATGCTACCTAGATATTGTGGGCATTTGATTTTCATTTGTTATTTCTTTTAGTAATGGAATCCATTGTTTACTGAAAGTCACAGATTCGTTTGCTACGCAGTTATTTCTATGTAGTGTTATATAAGCAGCTTCTTTGATTTTGCGTTTTTGGTGGTTTTCTTCTTTGTCGATACTTTTTGCGTCATCCCATTTTATTTTATGATTGGAGTCCCATGCATGTTGGCAAATTATGGATTTATCAAATTTTCTCCGAAAAAATCCAAAGAATAAGAAACAAATTCAGAATTAAAACAGTATTTAAAACCAACAATACACTAAGAGCACGACTAACAAAAACAAAACCCAAAAACGCAATACAAAGTTCAAAAAACTGCATCTACAAAATACCGTGCGAATGTAATAAGTTTTATACAGGGGAAAGTTCCAGACCATTTGAAGTTCGATTAAAAGAACATAACCATATATAAAAAATTGAAAATTTGAAAAATCCATGATTTGTCAACATGCATGGGACTCCAATCATAAAATAAAATGGGATGACGCAAAAAGTATCAACAAAGAAGAAAACCACCAAAAACGCAAAATCAAAGAAGCTGCTTATATAACACTACATAGAAATAACTGCGTAGCAAACAAATCTGTGACTTTCAGTAAACAATGGATTCCATTACTAAAAGAAATAACAAATGAAAATCAAACGTCCACAATATCTAGGTAGCATTGTAAGTTTTTCCTGGGTTTTCCTTGTGATATTAACATGAAATACGGCTTACATGAATGATTTCTATTTATACCTACAACAACTAATTACATAACAATAGGCATATTAGCAGCCCCCGGCTGCTTAAGCCTTACGGCAGCGTAATCACACACTTCTTTAATAACCATCCTCTCAACCGTATAAATAGAAACATGTTAAAAAATGTTTTCGAATCCTCAAATTATTGAATTTATTTGAAATTACCAATAAAAATTAATCAGCTGATTTCACGTTAAGCATATTGGCTACCTAAAAAGTTGTTCCCAGGACGCAACACAAATGGAAGGCTATCATTCTTTTAAACTTTAAAATTTTCACCTCATGTACTCAAACCAAATATATCAAACATTAATAAATCAAAGTCACCTTCAATTTATGTCATAAATGTCAAACTTGAAATTTTTATTATTTTGACAACGATCCTAGGTCATGGATCGAAACGTAAATTAAATAAAGTTGATTTTATAAACTATGAGTGGTTTAATTCCCAAATAAGATTAAGAAAAATGCTAAACAAACCACAACAAACATACAAGGAGTATTTATTAGTAATAATTAGCCAAGTGTATGTACTTTACAAATTTCACCTTTGTAAGTTCACTCAATTTGTAGAAAAAAATAACACCTCAATTTTCATCACTTCTCTTCAAGAGCGATATCTGTAAGTGGGAAGTGAAATGAAAAATATTTTTTATAGAAAAGAACATTTCAAACGAGGTAGCACCTCATTAATTCTATCGCATTAATTTTGAAACGGCCTGTATACTATATGTTTATGTCGATGCTTAATATCAATACTTATAGCTAGTAATTTGTTTCGAGCATGCCTTTTGTACGCTTGTTACACATGAAACCGTACGATTACAATGCTGCATGTTAGCTATTACATTATTAGCCTAACAACTCCCATTACCTTCTACTAGATAATTAAGTCTTGATATGGAATTATCCCATTAATTCGTAGGGGTTATGTTAGCAGCGGCTGCGCAATATTCCACTAATTACGTGAATAATTTCGTATATTGAGCATGTTCACTTAGATCAATATATGTGCGGTCAACTTTCATTCACAATTTCAGGTATTTATTTTGGTCTGAGTTTTCTCTTCTCGCACTGTTACATGCAATGTAATATTGTGTTAGCAGGCGCGTTTACGTGATTATAGCCTATAAATGTGACACCTGCCGCTATATAGTAACGCATCCATCCCACAAAATAGCTTTCACGGACCGGCTCTGTAATAAAGTGGTTCGCTGGGGTCGCTATACGCCGGCAGTACATACTATTATTAATTCATTGACACTTAGATTGTCTTGCACCTACATAATTCCCAGAAATGCTAAATAAATGACCTAGTAATATTCCAGGGCGGCATTATAAAGCGTTACCGTGCGCAAATCTATTTATAATGTAACGCTGTGTGATATGAAGATACTTAACGACGTTGAACATATTACATAATGTATGTTGTACTGAAATGTTATTTGTTTCTAGATCATACCGTTCTCGTTTTTCAGTAACGAGAAATTAGAACAAAAAAACTTTTAGAACTTCGGAAGGTGACCAACATTAATCACAAAAATAGAAAGTTGCTATAGCACTGAAATACTGCCACGCCATGCACGCACATAAAAGAATACGTACAATTCAAACGATAACGATTGGAAAAACTAACTTTGGCGGAAACACATCAAAATTAAACTAAGAAAATAATTCTTAAAGTATTTTCTCACATTTTTGATAGCAGGGAGACTGATGAGTTCTACTACTACCGGAGGAGTTAACTTTACAGATCAGTGCAGAATAGTCTACATATTCGACTGACCGGACGATTATAGGCAATCCCAGGTCAAAAGCTGCGGCCATTGACCTCTTGTATATCACGTGGCTGTGCTGTACTTTTAGAAGCTAGAACGGAAACAACTATCAAATAAGATAAATAAATGCTAATAGAAACATAACTAAAATTTTTAAAAATTAATATAACACATAGAGTGATTCAAAACTTCATAGAAATATTTTAACTAATGCTTAAGGATGGATCATAGATTAGTATTTTCGCAAAAAAATATTTCCTAAAAACTAAAATTGAACCGAACACTTTTAGGATACGTATAAAAATAAAGAGGCAACCTACCACAAATTCCTTGGTGGGTGACCACCGGTATAATATTTATGCTGTATAACAACCCTATCGTAAAAAATTATGGTATGGTTTGCTGTTTAAAGTTTATAAACTCACGAATTGATACGTTTTATTATAAGCAATGCCAATGGCACCGACGGAGCGCTCCAATTAATTTTTATTTGTTACTCATTAATAAACAGCATTTTTGTTTTTCGATACAAACAATGGTCGTTCCACTTTAAAGGTGACGAGCTTGTAAAACGCTACTTTCGATGTTTCCTACAAAATTAAAATTCACAGAAAGCAAAAGCAGTACAATGTTGGAACTGAATTAACACATTAAAAAACGAATTTTACTCCGTACCATCTAATACCTACTATCATTTGCTGTGGTTATTGGATATTTTCAAGCGTTTTGTAAACTCGCTACTTGTAAAGTAGAACACCCATTGTTTGTATAGAAACTCAAAAAAATACAATTTCCTAACGATTAACAAATAAAAATTATAAGAAACCTATGTTGGGGTCATTTGCACCGCTAATAATAAAACACATCAATTTGTGGTTTTGTAAACTTTAAACCCGAAATCATACAATAAAATTTTATAATACACTGGTCATGCAGCATAAACATTATACCGGAGTCACTCACAAAGCAATTTCAATTAGAACGCGTAGTTAGTCACTTCATTATTTTTATAGATACCCTGAGTACATTCGCTTCAATTTTGGTTTTTAAAAAATATTTTTTAAAGCGACAATACCAATCTACGACCCCATTCTTATACATCAGTTAAAATATTTCTATAAATTTGTGAATCACCCTGTATAAGCACGTGGTGCTTATGAAATTGTATAAGCAAGCAGACAGCGAATAAGGTATTAAAATGCTAAAATTACCTACATCAAAATTTTTTCTAATATCTCAAACATTTCCAACAAAATCGCAAATGTTTACTACAGTGGAATTTTTTTAAATCGTCGAAACGGGCGCATATAACTTAAGCTAATTAAATACTTAGAAGGATCTTACCTAAACTTTTAAAAAAAATTCTAAAAATCTACAAAATTGAAATAAACGTAGGAGAATATGGTATTTCTGAAATCGTCAAAATGGGCAAATATCTGTTATTCTAATTAAATATGGATGTGCATTATCTAAACCTTCCAAAAATTCTAAAACTTGTAAAATTGAAATAAACGTATATAATATTCACAAAGAATTCAAAAATTCAATTCAAAGTGTTCTATCTAAACCATCGAACTTGATGGCAAGTCCTTAAATAGCCAAAGCTGGTACCATTTTGAAAGAATTTTAGTTCATAATCTACCTTTGGTCAGCTCAGTATGTAAATTTTTAGATCTCTTCTAATACCAATACTCTAAATACAAGTAATGCCAATTAAATAAAAATATCTTATACAGGGTGCTTCAAATTCGAGGGCAGCCATGGGTATCTTCTTTAATGTAAGTGATAGCGGGTAGGTTTAAATATGACAGTTTTATAGAATTTTGTGTCTAATAATATGCCGCAAAGAAATTTCACCTACAGTCATTCGTTTTCATGTTATGGTAAAAAAAACAACCACAAAAATCGATTTTCGTTTTTATCTATAACTCGCTTATTTGAAAACATCAACAACTGTAACGACCTTCTTAAGACAACTTTATATTCGTTAACAGACGGAGATATTAATTTTTTATAAAAGTTTCGTTTCTTTAAAACCATCATCAACTTTCCTATTTCTTATGAGCGCGTAATAGATTTTTATGCCGTTAGTGACGTTCCATTGATATGTTTATCATCATCATCATTAGATCTTCAGTCCTGGAACTGGTTAAACGCGTACCCCCATTGTTTAATATTCTGAGTTAAACCACTCATTTCCCTGAAATTACCAGCCTACACCTTTCACTATGTGCGTGCATTAGTCTGATCTAGGCCTACCTTCACTTCTTTTTTTCCATCTCTGCTTGTAATATATCCCGCACTATTCCCCAAAAATGCTTTAGAACGTATCCTACCCTCCTATTTCTGCTATATATTTTTTGTTTTTCACATATCCTTTCAACATTGTTCTCTTTATTTTATGTTTGTTGTCTTCGAACATAGCCGCTGCTCTTTCTTCTAAGATGCAGTTCGGTTCCCTTTCTATTGTTTTACAAATATATACCCTATTTTCCCGATATTGAGTGGTATGGGAAGTGGGTTAAGCAGCCTACCGCTACCAAGATCCCCCAACACTCGAACATTTGCCGAATTAGCAGTTTTCCAATATATCCTTTCGAACAAGATTTTTCATCTTGAAGCTGGTTGGATGCATACTTCCACTTATTTCTATTCTGAACTAGCCTACACAGTTCTCTGAAATTTCCACAGCCTAGATACAACTCGGTTCCTCTTCTGTTGTTTTCTAATTATATGTTCTATTTTACCGAGTTTCAGTAGTATGTGAAAAGGGTTAAGCAGCCTGTGGCTGCCAAGATCTCCCAACACTTAGACATTTGCCGAATTAATAGTTTTCCGCTAAATTAATTAACATTAGTTTAGAATATTGCAAAACCAATACCTATAGTTGCTTATAATAATCACCAAGTTTAAGTACAATTATTTTTTTCGTAATTAGGATTCCCAGCTTGGAACTAGTTGCACGCGTACCTCCATTGATTTCTATTCAGAGTTAGTCAACACATTTGTGTGCAATAGTCTAACCTAGGTTCACCTCTACCTCTCTTTTTTCCTATATCTGCTTCTAATATATTTCGCACTGTTCCCTCATGCCTTAGTATGTGGTCTATCATCCTATCTCTCCTATTTTTTACTGTTTTCCACATATTTCCCGTACAGTGTTGTGCTCCACACATACGTTTCAAGCAATCTTTTCCGCGTTGCTATCTTTTTGTTTTTAAACAGTCGTTGCCTTTTCTTGTTAAATACAGCACGACCTTGTGCTAATCTTTGTTTTATATCTTTTGCGCTCTTCCCATCTCGCGTTATTTGGCTTCCTAGGTAGCAGAAATCCTTAACGTCTTGTAAGTTCTCGTTACCTATTTGTATTCTTGTTTTTGATTTATTTTCCCCTCTTTTGCATAATAGAACCTTAGTTTTATATTTGTTAATTTTCATACCGTATCTCTCTGTTAAAACTGTTTCCATTTCATTAAGAGTAGTTTCTAACTCTTTTTTGCTAAATGCTAATATCGCTATATCATCTGCAAATCTAAGCATATCGATCTTTTATCCCTGCATAGTAATTTCAAATGTCTTCCTGCATCTGACAGTGTTCATTGCCTCGTCTATGAACAAGTTAAAATTAATGAGGATAAGGCACATCCCTGTTTTACCCTTATCCTAATATTTACCTCTCTACGTTCCTGTTCTATTTTATTACAGCTATTTGCCCTTTGTATAAGCTATGTATTATTCGTCTATCCCTAAAACTTATTCCAATCTTTTTGAGTATTTTGAACTTTTTTTTTCCATTTTACATTGTCGAATGCTTTTTTCAGATTCACAAACTCTATATACACTCTTTCCTTTTTTTCTACCGTTTTCTCCATTATCACCCTGAGAGCTACAATAACCTCCCGTATTCCCTTGTTTCACCTAAACCCTTCGGCTAGTTTTTCCATTCCTCTTTGTACAATTCTAGTTAATATTTTTGTCACGTGTGCTGTCAAACTTATTGTTCGAAAATTTTCACATCTATCCGCCTCTCTTTTTTGGTATAGTGACTATGGTGTTACGTTTGAAATCGTTGAGTATCTCGCCGTCTCATACATATAGCTTACAAGTTGAAAAAGACGTTCTGTTACTGTTTGTCCAACCGCTCTTAGAGTTTTTGCTTGCAACTTATCTGTACCCGGCGCCTTACCATTTTTCAGACCCTTGAAAGATAATTCAAACTCATATCTAGTATAGGACATCCCACGTCATCATTTTCAATGTCTGATTCCTGTTCTAATGCTGTTTGTTCCTCTCCTGCATATAAATTCACTATATATTCTTGACATCTAACCACTTACTCTACATTTTCTATAATGACGCGGATCTCTTATATTTTTGTTATACGGTTTTATATCTCTCAAATTTATTCTAATTATTTTGTATGCTTCGCCTGTCTATTTTTGTATTTTTGTCTTTCTTCAATTAAATTCACGATATCCTTTGTTATCCATGGTTTCTGATTTTCTTTTTGTGTATACACCAAAATATCTCTAGCCTCCATGTCTAAGCTGAATTTAATGTTATTCCATTCTGTTTCTACTTCCTCGGTATCAGAGATTTACTCGATATCTTTCAGCAATTCATTTAATTTTTTTCCAAGTCTTTCGTGGATATCTTTATCTTTTAGTTTCTCAAAATCAAAGTGCCTTTTTCCGTTCCTTTTTTTCAAACTTTTAAATTTACAAGCGGCCATCATAATTTCGATGTTATGATCAGTGTGTATACCTGCTTCTGGATAGTTTCTACAGTCTTATATTTGATTCCTAAACCGTTGTTTAAGAATGTAATCTATTTGATATCTTCCTATATCTCTTAGCGTTTTCCACGTGCATAATCTTCTAGCATGATGTTGAAATAATGTATTTGTGATGGTTAAATTGTTTTTATCGCTAAATTTTACCAACCTATTTCCCCTGTCGTTTCTCGTTCTTAAACCAAATAAATATACTACCGCTCCTTCCCAACCCTCACCTACCACTACATTAAAATCCCCCGTAATTATTAAATTTTCATGTACTTTTGCGTATTTCAGAATGTCTTCGATATCTTTGTAGATCGCTTCTACCTCTTCCTCACTGTAGCTGAAAGTGGGCATGTATACTTGTATTATTACTGTATTTACCGATTTAGATTTTAACCTAACCATCTTTTGTAAGTAGTTTTCTACACAGTCTCTCACATTTTTTCGCATAACTATCCCTACATCAGAATTTCCTTCCTCTGATCCTGTATGATTTACCATAAAATCTCTACTCCAAAAATCTCACGCCTCTGGCAACCGAACATCGCTGATCCCTATTATGTCTAGTGCTAAACTATCCATTTCAATTTTCAAGTTCTCTAGCTTACCTTTTTGCTTCATACTTCTGACATTCCACGCCCCGACTCGCAGAATGTTCACGACTCTTTTTTTATACTCTCCGATCACATCCTTCGAAGTAGTCCCCTTTTAGCGAAGTACTTCACCGATTTTTTTTTGTGGATTGTGGGCTAGATTTTCTTTCGCCAAAACTGTAGGTAACACGTTTGTAAAGAATTTTTTTGATTTTAAAATTGTATAAAATCCTTATATTATTATTACTAAGAAATACTTCATTAAAATGTTTTGTACACAATCAGATATTTCTGAAAAAAACAACAGAAAAGTGTCTGTCAAATATTTATTTATTTTTATATTTTAATTTTTTACTCTTGACAGTATCAGATTTAACTTCACTTAGAAGTTGTTTCAAATAGTTGGGTTAAATTCATCAAGTTTTTGTGATGAGACAAATTTTCCTTTTTATTTTTAGTTTTGTTTATTTTTAGTTCTTTTAATGAATGTAGTCTGCTAGTTTAAGATTAAGCTAGCGTCCCCACGCTTTTTTAAAACGGCAACAAGTGAACTGATTCTGTCCGGTTGGTGCTGTCAGCTTAAGACAGGTTTTTCGAGTAGATTGTAAAGAAATTTTCCCAAAGAATAGTAAATGTTATACAACTAAATTTAATTTCCAATTTTAAAAAAAATGCACAAACTGACCAATACTTTTTTAAGAGCATTTATCTGAATGCCAATGCTGTGATAGAAGCTATTAAGTTTTTCTGTGCTGAACAATGTTTGGTAACTTAAATTTCACGCCTAAATTAGATCGCTTAAAAATATTACTCTCTGCTTCTCAATAATATGGACTAAAATCAGTAGTCACGAAATAGTAATTAGCATCCTCAACAGCCATAAGTACCAATGAAAAATATTTTTGTAATTAAAAAATTCTGAACCGCGATATTGTGGTAAAATTGAGCAGACGTACTTGCCATTCACTGCCCCAATACAGTTTGGAAAATGAGCTCGGTCATAAAATTCTTCCGCAATTTCTAAGGATTTTTCCATGCTAGGTTCTGGTATTTCAATCAACTAACGTACTCCATAAACACCCGCCTGTCTCGTTTCTTAATATTTGCTATAGTACTTCTTCCCGTAATAAAAGAATGTTGCATTGCAGAAAAATTAATCCCTATAGGTATTTAAAAGTAAAAATCTAGGTATTATTACAATTATCAGTAAGAAGTGTGACACTTTGAAACAAAATTCAACCTTAGAATGTAGATTTATTAAATCCAAATATAGACTTACTTATTAAGTCGATCAAAACTACACGAATATAAAGTTTCTTAATTTGCTTGTAGACGCAGATGTACAAAGAAAATGGAATAACTTAAAAGATAGATTTCTTAAAGAAGTTCGAGCACAGAAAAACGCAAAGAGCGGTGCTTCAGCTCTAAAAAGGAACATTTCTTGTGCCTCAAACTGAAGACGAAGATATTTACCGTATGGAAAGTTTCAAACCCGAACATAGGCTGTGACATAATGTTAAGTTAATATTAAATTTCTGCTTTTTATTTACGCTTACAAAAACCTTAATCATACATACAAAATGGTACTGACGTAACTTTATATTTATTTCAAACAAGTTAATAACATATTTTAAATAATCCAATAACTTACTTGAAATATCTTCAGTAATATTGGATCACTGCTTGTGGTTTTTGTAAAATTGTCAAATTTGGGAAATTCCGTTTAAATAGGCAGATAGGGAGTATTACTGTTAGTTGTTGTGTTGCCTGCATTGCACATATTTCAGGAACCATGTAACTCCTTATTCCATTAAATAAAAGGTTTTTATAGTATAAAAAAACCTTCTATATGGGCATTTGCTACTCTTAATGTAAGTTATGTATTTTCAATCAGGTTTGGTAATAGACCAATACCGTCTGTACGATACTTTTTATATGTAAATTTAAAACGATGCGTTTATAATATTGAAGTCCCACATGCGGGTTTAAAACTTTCCATCCGGTATATGAAAGAAAGTGCTAAATTTGTAGCACTTATTTTACAGAACGAGTCTAATGTAAGCCAATCACCACCACGAGATTCTGAAAGCGATGGAGGACTTACACGATAAAGATCTAAAACGCACCCATCAAAGCCAACTCAGAAACTTTCTAACTAAGATTCAAAAATTTTAATTTAAACAAATGTTTGAACCAAAATGCTTTGAAATTCTAGAAAAGAAAAGTCAACTCAAGAAAATTACGAGAACTTGGCATTATTAAATCTATATTTCCAAGTGTCAAAAAGTTAACCTAAGTAGAGGAAAATCAGGCAACCCACCCCCACATTTCCACCAGCATCCACATTTCCACACACATCTGGACCAAATTTACATGTAAATTCCCATAAGGAGGAAATGAGGAGATTCATCTCCACATTTCCACAAGCATCCACATTTCCACATACGAGATAAACCTATTTTTAAG